>JAQNCA010000014.1:15794117-15807261 GCA_029783725.1 Acanthurus tractus
GTAAGCAAGACAATAGTAATGGTTTATTAATAGTGGTAATGGAGGCAGCACTAGGTGATTAATGAGTCTTTGTCTCTACCCACAAATGTAACTGCACATATATTGTTGCTGTCTTCCTGTTCTTTAATTTATTCCTTCCTACTTGGAGTGGACATAGGAAAATACACTGTTAGAGCCAGTTTACAGCAGTGTTTGTTTTCCTTTTACCTTTAACTCTGTGTTTCCTTCAGGGTCAGACCCCAGAGGTGTCGAAAACATCTGCGCCTGAGTGCAATGGTGAGTGTTGGACACTTCAAGGACATATTCCCATGTTGAGGTTATTGATAAGTTATTACCTGAAATATAAAATGTACAGTAGACCGTAATCTACAACAGCACCCAGAATGAGATGCAGTTTGATTCAATTGCCCTTTTCAGCTGTCTTATGACATTTTGTGTGTTTTGTGTGTTTCAGGGGAGAACAGCGAGCAACCCAAAGTCTCTAAGGTGAGTCAGCCATCACAACAAGCAGGAGACATGCATGACTCATCAAAAGAAATCCAATTTCATCCTTTGTTGATTTTGAGCATATGTGGCTTTTATTATGTGTTGTAGAAGTTCTCCCCGCCAGTGAGGGAGACGTGCATTGCCTGTCTGAAGACTGTGTACCCGCTGGAGAGACTGGTGGCTCATCAGCACATCTACCACAAAAGTTGCTTTCGCTGTGTTCACTGTGGCACCAAGCTCAGGTAAATCTCACACTGTCCCTTATTACCTGACTGTTCTTTTCTCTCTTTTTTTCGCATTTAATGCAAGCATTAAATATACACGATATCTTCTTAATCAGTGATTGTTTCAGATCCACAAACAGGGAAAATATTACTTTGCTCCTCTCTATTTCTAGTCTTGGGAACTTTGCCTCTCTGCATGGTAACGTCTACTGCAAGCCCCATTTCAGCCAGCTGTTTAAAGCTAAAGGCAACTATGATGAGGGCTTTGGCCATCGGCCTCACAAGGAGCTGTGGGAGCCTCGAGTTGATGAAGACGAAACTGAGGAAGCCGTGAAGCCAAAAGAACAAGTGAGATCAGCCGCGGTGACAAGTCCAACTCAGAATTTCTCAGACCAACAGCCGACCCCAACAGAAACCTCCCCTCTAGTTAAAGTGACAAACCTGACTGCCCTACTGGAGACACGTGCGCAGACTCAGACCAGCTCTGGGGAGAAACCACAGTCTGCAGAGAGGCTGGCCGAGACACGCAGGCTGAGGGTTGCCTGGCCTCCCCCAGCTGATGAAAGTCCCTCCGGGACAGCGCCACTCAGTCCAGTCACGGACGGACCCACTTCAGGCCGACCCTTGAGAGCCAAGTGGCCCCCAGAAGATGAGGTGCCATCATCCTTCCAGAGCTCAGATCGGGCTGAACTGAAGAGCTTGAGGAGGAGCTCCTCTTTAAAGGAGCGCAGTCGACCTTTTACAGTTGCAGCTAAACCCAGCCCTGCAGCCAGTCTGGGACCCAGAGAGCGTCGGCCTCTCAAATCCTTGCTGGATTGGAGAAAATCGTTCGAGGAGAAAAGCCCATCTGAGGAGCCACCCAAAGAAAAAAAGCCAGAGCCTAAGCAAGAGAAAAAGAGAGAGCACACAATGCCTCAAATAACAAATGAGACCACCACTACCTTGGAGAAGGATGTGAAGACTCTGCCAAAGCAACAGGAAGAAAGTGACGAGCAAGCACAGAAAAGGGAGGCGGCAGCAGACAAGATGGCAGCAGAAGAGGGCTCTCTAAGAAGCATCTCCCCTGATATCTCACCATCGCCCTCTCCACCTTTACAGCCAAAACAGAACCGTGCCTCCCAGGATGTGGGTTTCTGGGAGGAGGACAAAGAAGGAAGTGATGCCGAGGAGCTGAGTGCAGAGGATATAATCAAGAGGAACCGCTACTACGAGGAGGAGGAGGAGGACTCTGACTCATAAGAGCATCTGACAGTCTAATTGTCACATCCAACCAACATGTAACACTTTCAGTCAGTTTTGTTTCCTCAGTTTAAAGGTTTGATCACAAAAAAAGCTTTGCGAGATTTTATAGTGTTATAGGAGAGATGCACAAACTTGTAATAGGTGTGTTTATGTGCATCTATACAGCAATAATTGCCTTTTTTACATTTTCATTATATACTGTAAGGATACCTGATGCAGCTCTTACATGACTCCTGATTATACTGGAAGTTTGGCCTCTATTAAACTAAATCTCTTTACCATATCTGATGGTAATTATATGCACCATCAGTGGCGTATTATTTGTAGGTGATGTGTTCAAAAATCATTATACTGTATGTGGCACACACAAGTGCTTTTTAATGACTATTTTGCTTCTGCATCAAGCAAAACAGTGATTATGTGTATTTTTGTCCTTTCCAGAATGCAGCAAAGATCTTAAAAATACCAAAAAGGGTACACCAGCAGTGTACTTTAAAGATGTTGGTGGAGAATAAATGTCTCAGCATTTTCTACTTAATTTTTTTATTTTTGCACATTGCCTAAAATTAGGCTCTAATGAAATTTGAAAAAAAAACAAAAACAAAACACAGAACCCAAATAAAAGTACTCAGGTGTAGGCAGCCCACAAACCAACAATATACAGGTCTTAACTTCTTTCAGGGATAAAGACACCATGAGTGTCAGTGCTCCAAGATGCTGAGCTGCATTTGTACTGTAATACTCACTGCGTTTTCTACTCCATTCTCAGAGGCATTAGAATTACTGGAAATTCCTCTGCTGTAAAAATATACTAAAGAAAATATACTAAATACTTTAGAGCACATAATGTGCTTGACATTTTATTGAGTATTTACCTTCTCTATGCACCTGAATAGCTGCAAGTAAATGAGGATCTTTAGAAGAATAATAACAGTGTCCTGCAGGGGGCGCTCTGGTCAGTAAAAATACAACTATAGCTAAACGGTAAAGGACAAATTGTAAATACATTCTTTTATCTGTGTGAAGCAGTTTTGTTATCTGATGGGAGTCAAAACTTTACTATGGCTCTGTTTAAAAGACTTCTACAATTTTTTTGACCTGGCTTTTGTCAAAATCTGCTTTTCAACTGTTCTACCATTGTCACAATAAAAGGAGAAAAGATCATTTCCTTTCAGTCTAACAGCAGAATTCATATCATTTCTTTGGGCCCTCTGGATTTGTTCTAAAATATGATTATTTCATATGCTATGCAAAACACTTTGTACTTTAAAATGTGCTGTTGAATATATTTCGCAATGCCAAAAATGTTCTAATAATTTGTATAATGACGCATTTACAGTCTTTACTGTTGTTGAAACAAAATTAAAGAGATCCATAAAAAAAAAAAAAACAGAATTTGCACAGGCTCACACAATTTTTCATGGTTCACCAGTTATTTAATTATTGTGTCTCTGTTTTATGTTCCTAGTAATGACCACAAACTGTAGGTACAAAGTTAAACACAGTCATTGTTGTCCATATGGGCTTTTACTTAAGTTGACGGATGAAAAACTCATATACTGTGACTAGAGAACAACAAGCTTTATGATGAAAGCACCATTGTTTACGATGTACTGACATTTCCTCACATGAATGCTAAACGTGATCTTTCTTCTTACAAGATATTAATTTGATTTAATTAAGATTTCAGGTTTTCCACTGTTCATGTTCTCTTCTGAAACGTCATGAGCTTTTGCTGTTAACATGGTAAGCTTTTATTGTTTAGCTGCTCTTACATAAATGAACATATTTTAAGTTTTAAGACATCCAAAATATTGACACAATCTGTGACATAAATAAATCCAATAATGTTGTAATATACATGCTTCTCTGAACAGCTTTTTAAAATTTTCTCTTTCTGAAACATTGTCAATATAATGTTTTCTTTGTGCTCTTCAGGCTCTTTGTGAAGAGCACATGAAACGAAAAGTATACAAAAGAGGGTCAACCTATGAACACAAAGCTAGATCAATTGCTGTCAGTGGTGCAGAGGCAATAAAAACATCTACAATGACTTATTTCCATTTAAAGTCAGCAGACAGCACTAAATGTGATTCATATTAAACTTCATGCAAGAGAAAAGAGTGAGAGCATGGTCACTGCTGCAGTAACTGTAAATATTCTTTATTTTTTGCACATTATTTTTGGCACGTTTGTCTGATTGTTTTCAGTGATTAGAGAAAAGATGGAACAAAACAAAAGTCAAAATTAAACAAAAACACATGTCAACAACAGCTGGACTGAAAGTAACAGTTTCCCTGATTGTGTCAAACTTCATGATTCATGAAACAAAAAATTTAAGTACAACAACAGACTGACAGTGTGTGGTAGATGACTGACAGTGGCATTATTAGCTCCTGCAAACTGAAATGATGAAGCACCAAAACTGGATGACAGTGAAAAAATAAACATGATGACAACCTGAAATGATGTCATTGTTTCGCAGCACACCATGGGCAACAACTTAGCAGCACATGAGCACAAGGCTTGAACATCTCACTGATCAAGAACACATTTCATTATTCAAATGAACATCCAAGCAACATCTGGAGGCCAACATGAACCCACTTCCTTTAGAACTTGTCTCCTGAAAGTCTGGAGACATGTCACACCTCTGAAGTCGAGGTGTCAGGGTGTTCATGTGCTTTAAGCGACTTGAGTCAGCATGAACCAAAGTTCAGGTGAAACATTTCCAACAACTACACTGGGCGCCTTCAAGCAGGTGTCATGATTTACTAAAGACCCTGGTTGGATCTTTTCACATGGGCAATTTGCTCTCACTGGGCCAAATGTTTACAAGCAGTCTGGTGGCAGTTGCGTTTTTTACATTAATGGCAGGAAAAACCTTTTCAGTATTGCAAGTAAAAATTAAAAGCCTATAAAAAGCCAGAATATTGTTTTTAAAAAATACTCACAACTTGTAAAACCCTTTTTAAAGTGTTGTATAAAATTATACTTGATTACACTTAATTTCTACAGGTCTGGTAACAATTTGAACTATTTGTGTAAAATTTGGCGACAAAAAGAGAAAAAAAAAACCCTAACAAACTAACAGAGCAAAAAAGAATTTAACCTGTGAGTCCAATGTGTAAGATTCAGGGGGTCTTTTGGAAGATATTGAACACAATTTTCACAAGTATGTTTTTATTAGTAAATAATCACCTTTAAATAAGAACTATTGTGTTTCTATTATTGCATAACAAGCCTTTTACATCTACAGGGGGAGCAGGTTCTCGTCCACAAGTCCACCATGTTACACCATGACACACCATGACAGGTCACAGCTCTAAAATAGGACTTTTTTATGCCTGCTACAGGTTCACCAACACACTCAAAAGAGGAAGGTGAGCGGAGGGATATTCAATTGGTTGCAATTTGCAACCTCACCACTAGATGACACTAAATCCTACACAATGGACCTCTGACAGCCTTTAATTAAAGACATATTCATTAACAAATAACTGAGTGTGTGAACAAACAAATGACATGTTAAAAAAAAGATTACATGTTTGTGGCGATACTCAGCTGACTTAAACATTTAGTAAAATCACAAAAATAACCGTAAAAACAAGGCGTTTCATTTTGATTTTCAAATGTAGCAGCAGCTTTAGTTACAGTATGGCTTCATTTTCAACATTCAGTTCTTAAGAAAAATATTCAAATGCTGAACTAAAAATTTACTACTCAACCATAGTTAGTCCTTAATTATTCTTGTCCTGACGCAGTTAAAAAGCTCAATAGAATTTCAGTTTTCCCTCTCTGAGGCATTTGCTCAGTTTAATCTGAAAATACCTCATGATCCACAGAAAATACATTCATTATTCAGACTTCCTTCTATTTCAGCTGTAAAGTTTAATTTATTTAAAGGTTCCTTGAGTTTGGCCTTAACTGACAGAATAGCTGTTTTAATAATTTGTGTGTGTGTGTGTGTGTGTGAGTGAGAGAGAGAGAGATGCAAACTCTAGGATAAATGTTCAAAGAACATTTGTGTGGTTCCACCTCAACACAGAACATCCTGATAATAGAAAAACAAATCAAAGCTATATCGACTGAGGATTGATTGTTTTAAATCTGTTCGGGTTTTGTTCCCCAGATATTACTCCGGTTTTACTGTCATAAATGTTTATCCAACAGGCTCTGGAGTGATAATAGCTGTATTTAATTACAGTACGTCATCTACAATTAAAAGAAGATCACACCTGATTAAAAAGGCTAACAGTTAGTCATGAAAACCAACATGGATGTGGAATTTTGCTATTAAAAGAGCTTACTCCTTAATATCCCAATTAGAGGTTATAATGATGGTTTGGATCAAAGTTTTACACAGTTATTACATTTAATTATCCTATAATTCATACTGCATGTGGCTTGCACGGTTCTAAATATGCTTTAATGACTTCATGTCAGAACAAGCACGCAAACACGGACAGAACCACAGCGATAAAGCAGCTACTGTTCATTCATTGCACAATGTTATTTTTGGAAGACTGTGTCAGCAACATTTTTCAGGCTATCACTCTCACCACTGAGTGTCAGTAACACACCATTAATAGGAGGTCGAACAGCAGAGCTCTGATAATGAGCACAGTGCGGATGCAGGCTGTGAGAGTGGCGCTACGTATCTGCTGACACTAATGATTGCTGATAAGAGGCTCTTGTTCGCTTGTTAGATTACATTCATTATTCCGGTGAGACTTTTTTTTTTTTTTTTTTTGGTGTTTTGCTTTATTTTACTATCTTATTTCTATATGATAACGTTGTCAAAAATAGTGTTTTACCCTCACAAACCCGTGATTAAAGATTTTTCTCTAAAACCACTCCTTTGTAAAGCACCTCTTTGAGGCATGAATGCAACATTAACACACACATGCTCCTTTGATCATCTTACAGCATGAGGGCACCACAGTCTCCACCTACACCGGAGTGACTTTTGGAGAGAAACCTCTTAACCTGATGATGTGGAGGTATTATTTATTGTCCAAACTCCAAAATGCACCAGAGCTCAATCATTTGTCCTTGCTCTGATTTTACTGCTCAGTTTTTATTTCCTCAGTTCTGCTCAGCCACTGAGAGGATGCAGGTCCACCCTGACTTTCTCCCCGGTGCTCATCATACCAATTGTCGGATACAAGCCTCCAACAGGTAAGGCCACTTCCCTGCGGCCCACCACTTTTCCATTTCTGGTGAAGAACACCTGTTCAAACACAAGGGGATAGCAAACAGATACTATGAATGAATGCACCAGAGACTCCTAAAGCTTTTATGGCTTTAGGAGTTCCCTGGCTCTTTATTCCTAGATTATGACTGCATCTCACCGTGACCTTCCTTCCCTCCAAATCCTCTCCCTCGTCCTCCTCATCTTCGTTGCTTGCATATGAGTCATTCTGAACCTCACTGGGCGTAGGAAACACCTCAAGGTCCCAGTCGTCTACGTCATCTGAACGAACCCAGATACAGAAAAAGAAAGACAATAAGAACCATACAAGATGAGACAGAGCGCTTTAGAGGAAATATAAAAGATGTCCACCTCCACTATCAAGGCTGTAGTCGCGTGGAAACATGATCCCACAGCCCATAATGTCCCCTTCAAAGCAGCGTGGTCCAAACGGGTCCCCGACCCCGCTGCCCTGGAACAACTTTCCGTCATCTACAAAGGACAACAGATAGGTGCTTCATGTAACAATCAGGGGAGATACATTTAAACCACAGACACGACTGACAAAACACAGGAAAACTTCTGCTATTAAATTAATCTTTTTGTTTGGTTAAGCACTGTTGAGTAACATCCATCCATTCATTTCCTAAACCACCTTATAAGCAGGATAATGTCCTTTCAGTTATCAGGGCTTAACAGACAACATGGAGGCAGAACATAACCGACTGACGCACATCGCCAGGCAACATCCCTCACTTCTCGACACGGTTATCAATAATAATTAAATATTGACAAATTTGAGCACATTTGCCATAAACATGAGTGAGGTTTGATTGCCCTCCCCAGTGCGTGCTGGTGACATAAGATAGACTACAAGTCCTACATAATGTTTCTGAATGGATTTCTTTTGAATGGAAACATTCACAGGAAAAAAATGCATCATCATGATCAGTCAGCACTCACCTGCATGGTAAGCTATGGACCCTCTGCTCCAACCTGGATGTCTGTTTTTGGGATAGTCCTGCAAAACAAATCAGAAAGGGACATCTCATGATTGATTATCACATAAACTAGTCTGATTTTTTCTCCATTACTGGGGGATTTGGGGAATCTTCTTTCAAATTCTAAGTCTGTAATCGAGTAAAGTAACTTCAAAAAGGTTTTGACCAGGATATGTTGAAAAATTTAGGGTTTCACATCATAAAAAATGTGACATGCTAAAGTAAAAAAAACCCAAAACAAAACAAAAATCATTCAGGTATGTTTTTGTATCGTCATTTACTTTAACAACACAGTCACTTTAAAGTTGCCGGTCTATCTGCGTGTTTGTTTTCAGCTCATACTCTGAACTCTACACTCATTAGACTCTGGTTCGTTTAGTTATTTCCTTCCTGTTTCCTCTTTTCTGTCTTTCTTCTCTGTATGTTTTTTAAATTAGGGAGATTTCCCTTTCAGTAAGCAGTTGGCTAAATGAGGCAAATTACAGTTCAGGTTGACACTTAATGGTTCACAAAAAAGGACAAAGTGAACATAAATACACTTTTTAATCTCAAATTTTAAATGAATAAATAAATCAGAGCAGAACCCAGCATGACTCTGGGTGTTTATTAAGGCTGTGAATCTTTGGCAGTCTCACTATCTCAATTTCAATTTAAGATTATCTGAATAGAATGAACAGAATAGAGGACATTTTTATCTGTCTTCGTGCAGTGTCCTGTGTGCTGCATCCAGACCATTTCCTCTGTCCTAGCCCCCCTAAATACAATAAAAAGCATAACTAACAATTTAAATAAATGATCTGCAGCCAGCTCTGGTGTAACATGGTTACAAAAGGCACTGCAATGTATCAGAATTTAAAGGTGAAATAGACTGAGCAAAAATGTATTTGCTTAACTTCAGAGCTGCACCTCAGAAGCTCTTGTCTGCCCAGCACTCTCTCCTTTAGAGCTTCCCAACATCAGCAACTATATTCCTATGTCATCTGTATATATTCCTTGGTTTTATCTGGTCAAACATGGTCAAATCTGGTCAAATTCCGACTTAAAATGTCAGCATTATGAGCAAAGCTTTGAACTATCTAGTACAGTCCTGATTTATTTGCTTCATCAAACAAAGCTATGCACATTTATATCTAGCTTTGGTCATCTTCAAGTGTCATTTTTTTAAGAAGATGTTTTGTGGTAGAAAAATAACAGCAGAGCCTTTCTAGGTAGGAAGGGATTCTTGAATTAGATTTCCTGGAACAAAAACGGATCGACTGTTGAGGTTTTATGTAAGCCTCTGTGGGCAGAGCACTGGCGACGATGGGCACAGCAACAGGTATGAAAATTAGGCGTTAGAAGGAGAAAGCATGTGATGATAAAACGGAAGGAGTACCACAGAATTAAAGAGATAAGGTTTCGGTAATGACTGGTGCTTAGAAAACAAGACAGTTCCCCGAAGGAACAAAGGAGAAAAGGAATGCACCATAAACAACTGCTCCATCATCCAATATAGGAAACCATTGAGCAACAAGTGACTGTTACGCACATGTTATCCCGAGACAGAGAGAGAGACACCTTTGTTTGGATTTTTTTGCACTGAGGGGAAGTGCTTCCCATCAGGCTGATGCGTCTTGCAGGAGATGACGGGGGCTGGAACGAAAACCTCAGGAATGACCATCTGATGGATTTATAATGCTCCACCAGAACCGCAGACATGTCGAGAAAAACAATTTCAGGAAAACAATCAGCAAAATGACAGACCTCCATTCTCCACGTCGCCTGACCCGGGGCACAACATGCCCACACACAGTAACTGACTGCAGATAAATCAGAGGGAACTTAATGTTACAGGTGGGTGCAACGGGGATGCACCACCGTGCAGACTGTAAGCAACATCCCAGCTGGCAAAACAGCAGAATGACGCTCGAACAGTCAGCATCCAATAACCGCGAATGACAAGTGCTGCCCAGCAGGGAGTGGCAATCTGAGCCAGACTTCAATACATATCTGTCATTTTAAAAGGCACGATGACTGCACACGTAGCAGTTATTACACACATTTTAATTATATTAAACACAGTGTGTAAAAGTTCATGATGACTTCACGCACAGCCAGCTGACAACTGATTGCATTTCTCATGTGTAAACATGCAACGAGTGTTCTTTCAAACCAAACATTTTTCCAAAATAAGAATCATCACTTGCTGTCATCATTTCAGATTAAAACCGACTAATTGGGCAAAATTAATTGAGTATTAACCTTTAATTGTGTAGCCGGAGGATTTCCTGCATACTTGCAATTCTTTTCTGTTTGTAAGTTCTTGTGTACTGTGACTGAGGGCAAGGCAAAAGGAAGTGAAGTAAGACGAGAACAGAGGGGAACTGACACGAGTTCAACCCTAATTCCAAAAAGTTGGGACACTTTGTAGAATGTAAATGAAAACAAAATGCAGTCATTTATAGTCAGTCTTTATCATGCATGGTGTTGTAGTAGTATCCCTGTGTTTAACAAAGTTGTGAAACTTGTTCAATCTTTGTCTGTAACCAGCTGAGTCTTCTGACCCAGACATGATAGTGTCACCTGCTAGGAATGAACCTGCTCACCTGCTTAACACACATGCTCATAAAAATCAGCAAAGGTGATGGAGTAAAATATGTTGTCTGTGTTCTTTAAGTGTCAGAAAGGGCTGAGGAAATTATCACATCCTGTGTTATTTTGCTAATTTGGGTTGAACAATTTGATCTTATCTCATGTGTTACCATTCACATACTGGAGCCCAGTATTGTAGTTAGCATGGCAGATAATCATGCAGTTGGAACAACCTGCTTTATATGGAAAAACCAGATGTGGGGATGAAATGAGACAATATTTATTCTGTTGTTAGCTTTTCCTCTTTCGGTCATCCATCACTCAGACTGGAAACAGTGAGAGCAATGGTGCGTATGAGGGAAAGCCATGATGACGTGTGAGAGGGGGGGAAATTAGAACTTTTCTTTACTGGCATAGTGTGTACACTAATTAACACGGCATGTCAATAATGATGAAATGTGGTCACTACAGCGATGACTAAAACGAGGAGCCTCTTACCCTGCGTGCCAGCCCCAGGGCGATATAACACTTCTCTCCAGCATCTGTGATCTCCAGTTCATAGTAGTGGAAGCGTGTGTTGAGAGGTCGACGGGCCTGAGCCAAGCCCACATCCACAATGCTCTTCCCTTTCCCCACGTACTCCAGCAGCTGCAGAGATAATGCAGAAACATGAAACACACATGTCTGAACACAAAGACTGGATGTTTCTAATCATTTGCTAAACTCTTTTCTTAAGAACACAACAAGAACCCATAGATGTTTTAGAATCTATCTGAGGTTCAAACAATTATGTCTGAATCTCTTCAATGTTTCCTCTGATGTAACTTTAGTCCGTAATCTGTTTAGGCTACGGTGGTGCGAACCACATGGGGTTGAAAAAACAAAACGCAGCAGCCCTGCAGAGTTAAAGTTCAAGTTTAGGTTGTTGAAGTTAAAGCAAATTACAACATATACAACATATATAAGATTCTTTATCGTCCACATGGGGAAATTTGTCATGCTTTTAGAGCAGGAATTCACAATAATTTGTCTCTTTAATGATTTAAGCAAATTAAAGCTCTGGCTTATTTTGTAAAAAAAATACTACTGTGACTTCAGGTGCCTCAACAAAACTTATTCAAATTGTTGTAATGACTCAAAAACTCTGTTCACCCATTACTTCACTTCACTGTTAGTAATTTCGTGTCTGCTTTTGCGCAGGACTGATATCTGCTCTCTTCTCAGGTCGGTAGAGACAGGAGTTTAAAAGAGAATTGAGCATGTTTTATTCACACATTATCCTATTAGGGATGTTAGATGAGGAGATGAAAAAAATAGGTTGCACCGTCATGCAGTTCGTTCTTTCCTTGAAAAATAGGGCAGGATTTGGACTGATCATCCCTGCACTGCTCTGTTTGGGCCCTAGCAGCAAAGCTATGCCAACAGAGATAACATAGCAAAGGTTACAATATTATAACCCTAGTTCTACAAGAAGAGGCGGAGCCCTCTGCTGCAGGGTTGGGGGGGGGGTGTACCATAGTGGGATCATAGTGGGAGGGTCTCTCCCTGCCTCCTGTACACTCACTGACCCAACCTGCAAGGTGTTTCAAGACAAGGCCTGAGCAACAGCACCATTACAAAAACACACAAACACCTGTTTGGTCCGCCAGAGGCAGTGCATTTAACATAACATACATAGCTGAGCATAGCAGAATCCCTTTCCTGTTTCCTCACCTTCCTGTCTCGTGTGGGGAGGAGGACAAATCACATCTAACTCCCCATGTTCTGCATTACAAAGGGAGAGTTGGTACAGCTGTAGTTGGGTGGAGATTTTAAAAAAACTATTTGAGTTGTGTGATTACATTAAATTAAACCTCTGTCACTTCAGCACGAATACCAACATCATGCTGGTTTACTAGCTTAGAACTGTCTTAAACGATACATCTGTAGATTAAAAAAAATTCAGCTAACTCATCAACATACACAAACACTATTTCTAGAGAACATATGTTTTCTTAATGCACCTCCTTCTCTTCCCTCTCTGTCGATATGAAAGCACACAAATAAACAGCCACTGCAGAGTTTTAACTGTGGCTTACCTAATTTGAATAAAAGCCTGCCATAAATCACTCTCTATTCTCAAAACATCTGCACTGCCTTCAGTTTATTTGAAGGTAACGTTGGATTTTGTGTGTCTTAATAAACAGTGTTTAACATACCTGCTTGTCAACTTTTAAAACCTGCGTCCAATAAATTTCTGAAAACCGAACACAATCACAAGTGTCGGCAAAATAAATAAAGCAAAATTTGAAGTTAGTGTTTGGACAAATGGAGAGAAACTTCAGATGAGGCTAAAAGCAAGTTGTCTGTTCACTACAATGATAATGGAAAACAGTAATTCTGAATGTGTCTGAACAACCAGCATGACACTCGCATTTCATTTATTT
>JAQNCA010000014.1:15814859-15843361 GCA_029783725.1 Acanthurus tractus
CAATTTTTTTTATCATATTTGCAGATATTTTTCTCTTATTCAACTAAATGAGAAATCATCTCACCTTAACAGTAGTGAACGAAATAAATTATTTTTTTTCCTCTCTAAGTTATGTAACAAAAGGCAGGGTGAACCCACATTTTTAAACAGCGATATTAAATTTTTTCCACTCAAAGTCATTACTAAGAGCAGAAGTATTTCATCACTGTGAGGATAGTTATTTTTGCTCTCACAGTGGTGGATCGTTGTATGAAGTGCCCGCTTAGTAATTTAATTACTTTCATTATTGACAACCTGAAAATGTCACTCTTAAAACACAAAATTCAGGGCTAATGTTTCCATGATGAAGATGAAACCAAGCTATAACACCCACATACGACTAAATGAAATAGTCGAAGTTGTAATAGGTTATGTGTTTAGATAAAGTAAACAAATATGCGACATCATTTGATCAGTTGTTGCGTGTTACGTATTTACGAGCCTAACCCAAACGCAGCATCTCATTTCCCAAACTACGGGTAGGATTGTTGGCCGGTTAGCTGCTCTCAGCGATACAACATTATCGTGCTTTATGACTAATAATGTCCAGTAAACATGACTAAACCTCGGGTTATCCACAAACTATCCCAAACTTATTCGTCTCATGTTGGTTCCTTACTGTTTTAAAACTTGTAACGCGTCGTCCTTCGGTTTTTCTTCCAAATTTAAGGAGGTGAAGTCTGTCACTTTCTGTCCAACCTGCGCCGTCGGAAGTCCCGCCTTCTCGACCAATCACAACGCAGGATTATCACAGTGACTTTAACCTGTGCACTGCCGTGTGTGAATGAGTGAGCGTGTGTGTGTGTCTGAATATCTCTTTGATTTTATATTTGCAGCTTGACATTACGCAAGTATTTTATTTCACATGAAAAAAACTATTTACGTATCTCATTAAAAAAGAATTGTCACTGTAATGTTTTATTCAAAACTTTTCTATTCTATACAAAAAATACGAATGTAAGTTTAAATGACTGGATAAGCCTTCTCATATACTTTTGCTTATGTTTTGAAAACACTTAGACCTACTTTACAGTCATATTTAATGCTAAAATGTTTCACTCCTGTCGGGCAAAGACTCGCAGAGTGGCCTCAGTTGGGCTTTTTTCTCACCAGAAGAAAGACAATAAATTAATGTTGGATTTAAACATATTTTCTTAAGGGGAATTGATCTGTTAGAAACCTGGAGGGGAATAAATACAGGGATTGTTCATCAATTATCCTTTCCTTAGTGTTTATTGATGCATGTGGACCTTTCACGAGGCACATACTGTTTGCTACTACAGTAATTGACCCTAAGGGTGGGCAATTTTAATAAATCTTCAATTACATTAGAAATGTATGGCATAGTATTTATAGGAATCATTGTATTGACCTGGTATTTCCAGTAATTGAACTCATTTCATTTAAACTGTTACATGAACTACATAAGAAGAAAAGAAGTGACTTTTTTTCTTATTTGTGCAAAGAAATCCTGTGAACTCAGTATCGCCCACAGAGGACTAAGGTATTAAAGGATAAATCATTCAGATCAAGTCGCCTTAAATCTGCTTAAAAGATATATAAGTCTTCATACTCATACAACATATTCTTTCAATCCTTTGGTATTGGGCTACATTTGTATCTGAGATAAAGCAACAACAAGCTGCACATTAATACATTAAGTTAGAAAACAGGCTTTTTGATTTTTCAGATTGTGTCTTCTCATTTATCTGTTTGTGACTAACAGACAGTGGAATTTGCAGGGTGGGACTTTTTGCTCGTGGCTATTAATGTCTTAGTCATCCAACCTTGAGTGGCACTCCTCCAGCCTCTCAGTGTCCTCTGAATCTTTCCTCTGAATCTTTCGCCCTGCAGTCATAGTCTCTGTAAACACATTCTGAACAAAATGTTTGTTTAGCGGTTGCTATTTAAAGAAAGGTCATAAAAATGTCAAAAACAGGTTGGAAGTAACTAAATACTCTTAGTCTTGCCAATGTATTTGGGTATTTTTATCTATTGTTTTGAGTATTTTAAAGGTTTCCTGTACAAAAGGTTTTGTTTGTGCTGAATTTATGCACTAAACAGAATTTTAAATTCAAATACATTCTCAACCTATTATGTTTTCTTTCAACTCAATAAGGTCTAACAAGCTGCACAAAACTGCTTATATTGTGATTACCTATATAAAACATTTTGTTATGCTTGGTTGAAGTTTAACTGTGAGCATTGTATTTAATAACCTTCTCATATATTTTGTAAGTAAAATATAGTGGAGTAAAACAGTAAGTCGGTGCTTGTGAAGTGTAGTAAAGAAAAAGCATGTAAGTGATTGACTGTATCACTCTGCACTGCAGTCATTACATATTAAAAAAAGTCTCATGGGAGAAAAACACAATAAAGCCCAAAGGCTTATTTCCATTGCGGTAACACCAAACACACCACGAGATCAATGCAAAAAAACAAAGAAGACAGCAAGTGAAGACATTTCAGTGCAGGCTGCAAAGTATCTATGTCAACATACCCCTGTTTTCTTGTTCAGCGAGAGTTCAGATTGAAGTTAAAAATGCTCCTTTGAAACCGCTTTAAGGTCACTTTAAAGGTGCTCTGTGAAACCACTATATTTAAGATTTGTTGGTATACACTTCGCCTGTAGAGAAATTAATTTTTGTCCATTGGACTTTTAAATCAAAAAGGTATGAAGTCTGTCAAGCTCCTTCTTGTAAAGTAGCTATAATGTAATTGTAGCAGCTAGTAGAAATGCTTTAGTTAACTGCAACTTCTGCATAACGAAAGTAAATTCAGAAACTTGAGTAAATGTACTAAGAATCCAACACTGCTGATGAATTTTTTTTTTTTCATTTTAGTTTGCACTTTTGTAATTTCATTTTTTCAGCCTAAACAAACAGTTTGATTTTAAGACACAGAATCTTGTAAATTCTATTACTGAACAGCAGTCATTTTAAAACTTACATGGTGACTTTCTTGTCTGTTGAGCCATGACTGGTTGGTTAAACAAAAGCGTCACCTCTGTAAAGAAATGCCCCTCTCAGTGGAGAAAAAGGCTGAGCAATCGAGAAGCATGCACAGCTATCACTAGTGATTTATATCAGAGAGTAGAAAACTTTACTATCCTGCAGGATGACAGACAACAAATGGTATGAGCATGCGTGAGTGTGTGTGTGTGTCAGAGACAAGAGGAAACAGGGGTGTGCTCGGCTGTGTGGAAATAAGAGGGAAAACTAACATTCTCCATCACGTACCCTCCCATACCTTTCCCCACTGGTTTGGGCTCTTTATAAGCTGCTGCCAGGGGTGTCTGTCAGCCTCATTATCACTGTCTTGGCTTGAGGGAATTACCATCCACCTTCGACAAACAAGACAAACTGCAGTCGGTAGATCTAATCTGAGATCAGTCCTCAGAGAAATCAACAAACAAAAAGTCAGTTGTAGGCTGGATTGTTACCATCTATCACTTCCCCACTTCCACCGTGAGATGCTTGTGTATCTACATATCCTGGTGCTGCTCCTCCTGCAGCCGGCTCTGTCCAGCCCTGTGCCGCTGACCACCGCGTCCAGAGGATGTGCCACCTGTAAAACAAAGCCCACGAGGAGTCAGCCCCCAGCAGCTTTAAACACCACCTTTCTGGCTGTTGGAGAACCGTGTGGGGTCTACACCTTGGGCTGTGCCGACGGTCTGCGTTGTGCACCTAAAGAGGATGAGCCGAGGCCCCTCCGTGCCCTGCTGGAAGGCAGGGGGGTCTGCAGCAATGCCAGCAGCATCGAGCCGACTGAAAACGTCCAGACAGCAGGTAAGAGTGCCTGGAGGACGATGTGATTGAAAGAAGCAGAGTAACTCAGGCTTTAGGTGAGGCTGAAGGCATGTGTGGGTTTTCAGCTTTACCTCCTCACATTTGACATTTAATCAGCGTTCAGTCATTCTCCCTGTATTTTTATTTGGTTTCTAATGCTCAAGAGAATATTTGTGTAGGGGAGCACACCTGTGTTTACACATGGAGTTTCTTTTTTCCATAGCCAAACTGCTCCAGGACAAGCTGTTACATAAAAACATCGGCATTAGAAGATGCGGAGAAAAATCATAGTTGTTTGCATGAAAAGTGTTATTTTGGCTCAGTGGCTGCAGTATAACCATTAATTTGTCTTTCAAGATGGGTTTTCTATTCATCTTTTAGTGCTTGTACTGTTATTAGAACTAATACCTAAACAAGAGCGAGGCATGTTACAAAAAGTAACAGAAACAAAACAATAAGAACTGATCTCACAATACGTATAAATTTAAAGAGGTATTCCCTCAGTAATAAAAATAGATGCTAACTGTTCTTGTCTTCACCTGATCTTAGATCCAGCACCTACTGAGGATCCAAATGAGGTAGAAATTGTCTTTATCACATGACCTTAATAGTTCAGACAAACAGTTCATGGTTTACATGCAATCAGGCTCACACTCACATTTATTTCTGTCTCCTCCTGCAGGCTCCATGTCGTAAACTGCTAACTACGCTTATCAAAGGTCTTGATGCCCATCTGTTTGACCCACAGCATGACATTTACATGCCCAACTGTGACAAGAAGGGTTTCTTCATGGAGAAGCAAGTGAGTTTGGCAAACAAGATGAATTACATTAAGGGACTGACTTTCCTGTGAACATGTTTTTCTATTTCCATCTGCAAAAACCTGATTTATTTGGTCTTTTGGTGCAGTGTTGGTCTTCTCGAGGTAAGCGGCGTGGCAAGTGCTGGTGTGTAGATAAGAACGGCGTGACAGTCACCTCCAGCACTGACCAGAAGGGTGAACTGAGCTGTTAAAAATGCAACAAGCCTGGACTGAAGCAGAGAAGGTTGAAGCTTCTGCACCAACACAAGATAAAGATGAAGGAACACCACAGAGTCTACATGAGTTCAGTACAGTCTTACATTTCATCCTCCAGCAGCCTGAAGCAGCTCTCCACCAATGAGAACCTGCTTTGAAATCAAGTGTAACTTTGTCTCCTTGCGCCCTCTATTGAACATATCAGGACCACGTTGATTTTATGTTTCAATTCACATCTGCTTGAAAGTAGATGTCAAATATATAAACATAATTATTTATCACATGTTCACATTGAAAGAGGCTCTGCTTAGATCATTTATACCAACTCTTTACCAGTAAATCTCACTACACCATTAATATTTCATGCAATAAACTGAATTTCAGGTACATTTTAATTTGGATCAATGTATTTATACATATATTTTTAGAAGAATATTTTTACTTTTAAGTCACTGTAAGTGTATTACTGTAATTTCTGTACATAATCTCTATATAATCCTATTTATGATACTTTGAATATGATATCTTTTTATTTATGTTAAAATTGCTGTTCTTTAATTGTATAATTTATCAGCTGTTCCCCATTAGAGCAGACACTTGTGTGCTTTTTTAAAACCTTGAATTTCACCACCACACTTAACTCTTGACCAATAAGAGGAGGTGCGTTTAATAAAGATTAAGACTGACACTGTTGGACAACGTCTTAAACACGTCCATTAAAGACTTTATGGATGCTTTGTGGATTTTGTGCATTTAAAGAATGCTTTGTTACCTTTTTAAAAAGAATAAAAAATTCTTTGCCCAAGAAGTAAATTTGTCACATTAATTTGACAAACATTGGGGGAAAAGAAGGTGAAGAAGAGGAAGAAGGAAACTAATAAGACTTTGTAAATAAAATAGTATAATCTATTCAAGGGTTAGAGAGCTAATCTCAGATTTAACACAGGTAATGAATTGTTATAACAGCATAGTAGATATTAGGCCAGTAGTTAGTCGTAATAAAGAGGTTTGTAATCACAATGGATTGAATATTTTAATGATATTAAATAGAACTGAACACAACAGAATAATTCTTAACTGCAATAAAATTATCACGACAGTTCAGAGTCTGCATTTTAAACAAGGTTTTAGTGGACACTATTCACTTTTGCAATTATCTGTAGTCATTTAGTGTGATGATCTAAGTGTTGTTTAAGTCATTAAAAAACACATTGTGACATTGGACTAAAGTCCTCTGCAATTTAGATTAGACAGAGCTCCACCACAGGGCGAGAAATGAGATGAACCACTTCCTTTAATAGGATACTGCACATGAACAAAAACCAACACTAACTAGTTTCACAAAGGTTAAGTTTATACAAGTCTGTAGCTGTGTTTAAGGCCTATTTGTAAGAGCCTATGGGTAAATTATAATGATAACAATCACTGATGTTTAATGGTATTATATCATTATTACCGTCATTATTATTATCATTATTATTAAGTTACAATTTTAAGTGTTTAAAAACTGAAAAAATAACTTGTTACCACATTCTGTCACCTGTGATTCATCGTCAGTCCCACATTACATGCGTGAATGGAGTGTACATTACCGGGAGGTACTGATGCTGTCCGGATGCTGTCCCGGTGTTGCTCCTAGGACTCTGTATGTCTGCACCTGTTTGAGTTCATTGTTGTCGCACTGAATCGACGTAAAAAGACCTAAATCTGCGGACCGGGGGGTGGGGTGGGGGGTGGGGGTTAGTGTGCTGCTGCTGCTGCTGCTGTAGAAGAGACTCCAAACAAGGCGGACATCAGGCTACTTTACATAAACAGGACGCCACAGATGACAACTTATCCCTGCTCTCTCTCTCTTACACACACACACACACACACACGGATACACAGGTGTAGCAGAGCAATGTCCTCTCCCAGCGCCACCTCCAACCATCTGAGCTCCATCGCGCCCAAGAGGAAGACGAAGAAGAAACACTTTGTGCAGCAGAAAGTGAAGGTTTTCCGAGCAAGTCACCCCGTGGTGAGCATCCTGATGTGGGGAGTCAATCATTCGGTAGGTATGTGCGCTGCCCGATCAGTCTCTTTCTATTGCTTTATTGCTTTTTGTGTGGTTTTGTGTGTGTGTGTGTGTGTGTGTGTGTGTGTGTGTGAACGTGTTCATTAACCGTGAACCCCCCCCCCCCCCCCCCATTGATCATGCGCAGATTAATGACCTGAGCCAGGTGCCCGTACCTGTCATGCTGCTTCCAGACGACTTCAAAGCCAGCACCAAGATCAAAGTGAACAACCATCTCTTCAACAAGTACTGTGCTCCTTTCAACTCAGTGTGCCTGACTGTAGGGACCTTCATCCTGTGATGTGTGTGTGTGCTTCCTGTGATTTGCACTCATTTCTGTGGCTCTTATGATTTATTTGCCTGCATGTGCTTATCAGAAATTGCAGACTCGTTTGAGAGAACAACAATGCTTTTCTACTCGAACAATGCCATCCCAGCTACCACAGACACAGCTGTTAGCGCTCATAATAAGAGTGAAACCATCTAAAAAAGATGAAAGGAATAATAATTTGGCTTGTCTAGACAATGCAGTAATGTCAAGATTGTATGTTAAAGAATGATACGATATTCCAGAGATGGAGATTCAGTATCATTTCCATCCAGTCCCTGGTTAATAAATTCAGGCAAGCTAAATTGATGGATTTTATCAGAAGATGTTGTTTGGCTCACAGAGGATGTGCTTCACTTAGACACAGTGTTCAGACATAGCCTGTTTCAGAATAACAGTGATTTATGAAAGCTTTTCTGAACGCTGTCTGCTTCAGAAAGGCTCAGTTTTCTATACGGACGGAGGCCAGAAAACTTGAGTGGCTTTCAATAATCCTTTAATCCATTCAGGAATCCAGGTCATTGAAAGACTTATACAGAGGTGGAAAGAACAATAAAATAAGTTTTCTTAAGTTCGAGTGCTGTTACCTTGGTTAGATTGTCTTTCAGATGTTCGATATAAAAGCCGCAAGATGCTAAGGCAGAATTCAGTCAAAAAGTTAAAACATAGCTAATAAAGCTGGCTGGTTGATTAAAAGTATGGCGGACCTGATTCCAGCATGCCATTAAACACACACACATTTCATGTTTTAATGGCGCTGTCGAGTGAACACATAATTTGATTATGTTCTCTGTATATATATTTTATCCATTTGGAGTATATGAAAATAGAAACAGCAGGCTCTTAATAATTTAATTTGTCTGAGTTCATGATTTAAACATATTAATTTGTCAGTTATTACATTTGTAATAATTACATTTGTTTAAGAAAATACAGAGAGATACAGAAAAAGAAAACAGAAACTTTTACGGCCTCATTTACATTAAACTTATCAGAAGCAGACGCCAGTTTTTACTATTTATTTCATGAAACTCCTGTGAAGATCTGAGCTGATCATTAGTTGCTGTGAATTGACAGTTGATCAAGTTGTTTTATTCTTATTTTATGCATTAAATTGTCTCTAATCCTCAGAGAAAATCTTCCAGGACAGTTCAAATTCAAAGAGTACTGCCCACAGGTGTTCAGAAACCTGCGAGAGCGCTTTGGAATCGAGGACCAAGATTACCAGGTGTGATCATAAACTCCACTGCAAATCAACATTTACCTCTGCAGAAACAGCCCACAAAAAACCAAGACATGGAAACACACAGCATTCAAGTTTTGAAGTGTATCTTTCTTTTATGTAAACCAGACACATCTCTGTCTGTATTTATCTGTTCTGTCTAGAATTTGCATTTCTTTGTGTAATATTTGCATGTGCCAGGTGGCACCCAGAGTAATCACTCGCTCTCTTCAGTACACATTTGCTTAGCACACATTTGCTGTATGTGAGGCTTATTACATGTGCACTGCTGAGAAGTTTTATTTCTGCACATCTGCAACAGCAGTGAAAAAAGTGAATAATAGCTGGCGTGAGTGCAAAGTACAGCATGATAACACTGACAATGTGCTTCTTTTTTTCAAAATTTCCTGTGTTTGCATGAAAGAGAGTGTTCCAGTCATGGTTTTGAAACAGGACACCAGTATCATGGAAATAAAAGGTTCACTGGGCAGATTGCCCAGCTGATGTCACATACTGCTGGTGTTTACAGAGATGCCTCCCTCTCTCTCACCAACAGGTGTCTCTGGCCCGCAGTCCTCCGCTCAAAGATGAAGACAGGCAGGGCGTTGGGCTGCTGCTGACGTCATACGACCGCACTTTGGTTGTAAAAGAGATTTCCAGTGAGGAGGTGGAGGAAATGCACAACATCCTCTCTGAGTATCACCAGGTGGGACTGACGCAGGGTGGAAAACTTATCGTTAGAAGGTTTGAATGTCCGGTAACAGTGAGCAAAACACAATCTTAACTCACATTTCAGTGAGTCTGCAGTCATTTAAATACGCATGTTCTTTAAAACAGGTGGGAAAGTGTTGTTTTTGTGAATGACTCCTTGTTGCCATGGCAAAGGTTTCACAGCATCAAAGTTAATTGTTAGATTGATACACAACCAGAGCTCTTGTGTTCATATTGAAGTGCATCTATAAAAATATGAATAGAGAGCAAAGACACTTACACAAGTGTTTATGTTTCTAATAACATATAAAAAGATCAGACTGAAAAGCTTCAAGGGCAACAAGAACTCTCTGAAGATACTTAACCCTAATCTCAGACTCATATTTGACTTTACATGTTAGCAGAATACACACAACTTTGGAGTTTGGCTTATTTTCTTGTGGTGAAGTGAAGTGTATTTGTTTTATGCTGTAAGATCTTTATTTACAGCACATATCTTGATTTGCCACAGTAGAACTGTAACAACTCTAACTCTAGTAAACATGTTAAATAAATCCACATACGAGATCTTGAAATGATTTAGTGCACTTCCTTTACATCCATGTTTACCTGCGAGCAGTCTTCTTCTTTCCGGCTTTTCTGATGCATCGTTGCATCTTGGTGCATTACAGCAGATAAGTGGGACAGTATGAATCAATCGGCAATACTGCATATGGCATCACACTCACGCTTGCGCACAAACAGACGAATGTCATTTGATAAAAGGAAGAGCATTTAACTGAAGACTGCGACATTTTAATTTACACAGTTTCTAATGCAGCTGATTAGATTTTTCTAATTTCCACATTCATTGCCTCTTCACTGCCTGATGTCCTCCAGCATATCGTCACCTGCCACGGCAATACGCTGCTCCCTCAGTTCCTGGCCATGTACAGAGTCACTGTGGAGAGCGAGGACACCTACCTGTTAGTTATGAGGAACATGTTCAGCCACAGACTGCATGTCCACAGGAAGTACGACCTCAAGGTAAATCCAGCAGGACGTTGTTAAATGTGGAAACACTGGAATGGCAGAGGCAAAATATCTTGAAACAGTCTTGAAGGACACTTAGATCGCATCACATACTTCTACACAAAGTTGCTTAAGTGTTTATAGTTTTAAGTAATGCAGAACCCCACAGCACCTCAGAGACAAGCAGACTGTTGGATTCATGACTGTTCATGTATTATGTTTAAAAACACTGACTTTCAGAGGCTTTGTGATCAACTAAAAAGTACTCAGTATATCAGTCACCGTCTTTGTAAAGTAACGTGTAAACATGGTTGTTGTGGTATTTTGCCTCAGCAGTTACATATCAGTGACTGTGGGGGTGTTTTCTGTCCTCAGGGGTCACTGGTGTCTCGTGAAGCAAGTTTTAAAGAAAAGGTGAGACTACATAGAGACAAAGATTGTATGTTGGTGTGTTCGAGTTAAACTCTACATCCTGCATTTCTACACCTGGTTGAATAAATTCCCTTTTGTAAAAGTGTGACAGAGGGCAAAGTGTGAAAATGACATCTCCTTTTGTTGCATTTGATTGTTGTGTTTGTGCATTGTGACAATTGTGATTTTTATATTACAGTCTCATAAATACTTTGATGAAAAAATTACCCAGCACTGAAGTTTGAATAACGTCAGAACAACAACATCAGAGCCCCTCTGAGCTTGATTAAAAGGTTGACAGACAGCTGGTTGAATGGATGGAGTTAATATATTTGCAGAGCTGTGCAAACCCTTAATCTTTCCAACCATGTTGATTCAGAAAACAATATTTGGGGTGATTTTATTTGACTTTTATGTTGCCTGAAACAGGATGGGTGATTGTTTTTTTAATGAGAAACATGGGAAAGGATATTGTGATTGCTAGGCTACGTGAAATCGCACAATAGTTGACCTTTATTCTGTGTTTCCAGGTGAAGGAGCTTCCCACTTATAAAGACATAGACTTCAGGAATAATATGCAAAAAGTTTATGTGAGCGATGAGGAGAAGGAGAAGATCATGGACAAGCTGGGCAGAGATATCGAGGTGAGAGGACAGTGTTGAAAAAGCCTGCAGCCATTGTTTTCTCTAATATAATTAGCGCATATGTGTGTCCTTGTGCTGCAGTTTCTGGTGCGTATGAGGATCATGGATTACAGCCTGCTGCTGGGCATCCATGATGTGGAGCGGGCTGAGAGGGAGGAGGAGGAGGAGGAAGTGGAGGAGATAGAGTCATCCTATGAAGAGGAAGAGGAGGATGAAAACGACCCGGCTCCTGCTCCAGGCTCCACCTCACCTGAGGGCATCAGTGGCTACATGAACTCCTTCAAACCCATGGGTCCCGGAGAGTTCGACCCATACGTGGATGTGTACGCTATACAGAGCGCCGTAGGTGAGTCCCGATAGCTGAGAAAGCTTTGGCGAATTTCAGTAGGTTTTGGAAGCCCTAAGCTGTAAAACACCTCACCCCATGCACGGCAGAGCCGATCATTTTTGCAGATCTATATCACTCATCAAATGCTATGAATCACTCACCATGTAGGTGCACCCCAGAGGGAGGTGTATTTTATGGGTCTGATTGACGTGCTGACGCAGTACGACACCAAGAAGAAAGCTGCTCACGCTGCCAAGGCTGTCAAACATGGGGTGAGAGACCAGTTGTATTTTAAGGGGATGGGTTAGTGTATGTTATCTTTTGATGTCTATCCTGCAAAGTTTTAAGTGTTGCTTTCACTTTCTGTTCAGCTATCTCTGATTGATTGTGTTTGTGTGTGTTTTGCAGGCGGGAGCAGAAATCTCTACAGTTCACCCAGAGCAGTATGCTAAACGTTTCCGAGAGTTCATCACTAAAATCTTTGCCTAGTTGGAGGATTCAGTCCAGAATGCCTTCCATATTTAATACAAGAAGAATTTCACTCTGCAATACCTGTGTCATCTCCAATCAACATCAAAAAGCAATGAGAATTTCTGAGATTTTCTAAATGATTCACATGTTTTTTGAGCAATTACCCTCCGTATCATCCTGCACTGCAAGAACTGGGCTGTGCATTTTATTTTGATTGAAAACTGCAAAGACAAATCCTCTTCGAGACTCATTCCTGTTTTTGTGTTTCAATTTTATTTACTTACGTTTTCACAATGCAGCTTTGACATCAGCCAGAAATGCACAAAATCTCTTAAGAGAAATCGTACGTGGGTGAGCACGTCTGACACACGTCTCCTCCAAAATGGTGCGTGGAGGTTAGACATCATGAGAAAAAAATATTTTCTCAACACATTGTTGTTGTGTCCGGCTTTCTTTTTGTTTAAATCAGAATAGATTTATGTTTTGCAGTCCTATGACTTTGTGTCTTCCTCTTTTCCAGCCAGTGACAAGCTTTTGCAAAAACCATAATTTGGGTAAATTGGGAGGATCTAGTGGGTCTTAATTAGGAACAATGAAACATTAATTTTCTTTTCTCATCTTTGTGTGATTTTAAACTGGTTAGTCTGTGTTGTCTGTGTTGTTGTTGTTGTACATGTTGCCAAATGTAGATTTATAATAAATAGTTTAACATTACAGCGGAATGAGTACCATTCATGAGAAGCTTTTTTTGAAAGATTGCACAAATACACCAGACTGGCACTTCCAGGAGAGATTGCTGTAGTCTTTGAAACAGTTTCACCATTTTGTTTTTTCTTGTCAGTAAAGAAATGCACATTTGCTTTAATCTGTAAAGCTGCTGCAGATTTGAGTACACAGTTGAATTTAGCTTGTGCTCTGAAAGCCAGAAACTGAAAAATTGTACTTTCACATTTCCAGTAAAGCTGCAGAGACCCTCTGTGTGAAGAGACAGTGAAGACACCTCTCTCTGCTCATTGCTCAGTATTAATTATGCTACATAGCAGAACGGTGCCGTGCTAGCTTCAGGGGATGCTACGCACAAGCTTGCATCATCTGTAAGGCGCCACAGCACACTAATTATTCAACTGTTAGTCGATCAAAAGGCTTTTATGTCAAATGTTGCAGCTTGAATTAAGCTTCACCGTGTTGTGTACCACTTGTCTTGATTTAGATGCACAAAGCTCAGATCGTGATTCATGTTGTTAGATCTAGCTACAGATCTAACAGTACGCCTACATGTGTTCGTCTGAAATTTAATCTCAGTGGTAAAGCATTCATTTTTGTCCGTATTTAGACCCTCTCCTCTGTCCCAGTCCTCCTGGCACACATTCCCTGAATCTCGTTTGATGATTATCATGAGGATTTTACTTTTTAATAACTGAGTGGACAAACAGGTGGAGGAGGGCCAAGATTAAGAGAAACTAAGCTTCTGAGAGTAACTCTAAAATTAGTCAAGGATGCAGTTTCTGCTAATGCAAACTGTAGATTTTCATAAATAATCAGTGAGAAACAATCAAAACTATATAAGTCTTTTAATTTATGAGAGTACAGCAAAAGGATGCAAGTTAATGGCTCCTGATACTGTTTTTTTTAACCGTCCGTAAGCATAAATTCTTGTTGGATGATGTCTAATGAGACTAAAAGAATCATATTTCTCTGAAATGAAATTCAAAATCTTTAATGTTTACATCACCATATAGGCTATTTATAAAATTTTAGGTCAGATTTGTTATGTGCAATAGTATCTCTCTATTCTTTGCTGTAAGTAGGTAAATTAACACAATTTTGTCGATAAATTTAGTAAGCTAGTGCACAAAAGTAAAACCTGGCATTTATTAGATAAAAATAATCAGTACCTGCTAACAGCTAATCTCAACACGAAAATGTTTAGTTTGATGTGACCTGTTGTAAGCTTAACTTAGTGAAACACTACTTGCTTAAGTGTAAATGTTGCGTAGCTAACTGAATCAAATGTCAAAGCTAGCGATAGCTTGCTAAAATGCAACCCACTTAAAAATTAGGAGAGATAAAAGAGATTATTGTTTGTATACCTGAAAACTCTATTTGTAATTGCTTTTCAAGTGATAAAAATGTTTTGTGCATTTTGCTTTTGAGTGACCTGTTCCTTTAGGGTGGAAACTAGGCCAATATTTTTGATATCTAAATGTATTTCCTGAACACAAATAGCATACCTACATATCTATGTGTTCATTTCATGAGATAATTTCTTAAGGTTTCTTCTTATGATTGTGTTTATGTCAATATTGCCTCTGTATGTGTTTGCTCAGAAAAATCACTTCATCACAATCATAATGCATGAAACTAAAACCATCTCAGGGATGGTACTATGATATAAAAATGAGTCCATGACTTCGACCTAGAAAGAAGTAGGTCAAAGCCAGTAGGAGCCTTTAACAAGAACTACTTTGATACAGAGGATCTCATGTTCAAATGCTAGAAGAGTGTTTAGTGATAATGGTCACTGACACAAGTTGTCCAGAAAAAATATCTCAGCTCAGTTTGAAACATGAACCTTTTACATAGCAGCATGCAACTATACTGTGTGGTGTTCCCGCCTGCTTAAAACTGCATCACTCTCATTAACAGATATGACAAAACCCTTGAAAAAGGAGATGAATAAAACCCAGCTGGTCTTCTGAGTTAAGGTGTACTGAGAGCTCAGAGACAAAAAACACACACAACTGTGAATAAAACACCACAGCTTGGGCAGTAGCCTTAGTGTATTGATAATGAATGCATGAGTAAAAAAATACAAATGGAGAGAGATGCTTACATCACAGACGTACACTCAGCGGTGTCTTCAGATAAACACAAAAATACATACAGTACTGCAGAAGGGTTGTTTTTTATGCGTTTTTTAAATTATCATAGTGGGCAACATTCCTCTATTTCATGTTGGTTTTCAGCCACTTACAAATATAATCACAGTCATTCAAAGGCCCAGTTTATAGATCAGAACCATTACCAAGTTTTAATCTATTAAACCATACTATTTAATTAGTCACCGCAGGAATAATAGTTAAGTCAAAAATAAAACGCCCTGACAGTCCACCAAAACTGCATCATCTAAAAAAACACGTTAGTTTTTTAATAATAAACTCAAACCATTGTTTGTTGTATACATTCAATCAAAATCAAGGCATTTCACTTGTTCTTTTACACGTCTAGTATTACACTTGCCTCACTGATGAGCTGCTGCTAGAATCATAATGCACACATCATGTAAAGTGTTTATGTCACACACAATGGTAGAAACATAACATAGAAATCTCAGTTTTGGATGTCAAAGAGTTAATCAGGTGCTGATTAAAGGAAAACCAAACTGCAACGCTGTACAGGAAATCTCTGAACAGCAATGAGTAACCCTTTAAGTTGTATACACTGAAACAACTGTACAAATCATACAATAACAATCTCGAAAATGAAGCACTTTTTAAATTTTTAGAATTATAGTATTTTTATCAATGCATTTCTATACAGTTATTTTGATTATCTTTAAAACAGCCTCCTCTTCAGCCACTGTAAAGGTTTTTATTTTTTTATTTTAACGTACACAACATTATTTATGCACTGAACGACCGGCTGTGTTAAGTAATGTAGCATATGAACTCTGGATTTAAAACTGACATTCACCGTCAATAAAGGTAAGAAGTGAGGATGTGTTTAAATTTCAAGCAGATAGAGACAGACTTGAAAATAGAGATGTCCATCTATGAAATCATAAACTTATTGCAGTTCTTTATTTCTGGGCTCTAAAATGCTCAGATAAGCCTGTTTGAGACCAAAGGCAAATTTCCAGAGTGGAGAGAAAAGTTGAATATTAACTGCATGATGAAATATGAATCATACCAGCTGGTATACAGTGCAATACATTCCTATTATATCTCTTATATCATCTTCTTTTTTCTTACCATCCGCATAGAAAATGTAGTCAGGAATATTTCTCTTTTTGTTTTGGTTAGCTCATTCGAGCAGACTGGCTGAGCCTGTGTGATCACCATCATGTGTTTTCATCCCCGACAAACACACACACACACACACACACACACATACCCACCCTTTAAAACCTCACAGAGTGCAACCTGGCAACATGGACATCAGTCCTGCTGTTCCTGTGTCAGTGTACAGGACGCTATGACAGCAAAGCGACAAGTTCACACTCACGCACACATTACCACGTTACCACGTTACCACGTCACATTTCGATTATGACACTGCTCTTCTAGAAGTGCTGTAACTCAAGCTGGTGCTGCCACTCTTGTGCGAGATTTTCAGCGTTGTGGCAACTGTCAGGCTCGGTGTCATGGCAACAGGGTAGCTGGACGTGGCGGCTGCTGCTAGTCCAACTGTGGCGGCCGGTTCATTTGGGCACCCATGTTGGAGCAGGATGTCGACACACTCCTGGCTGCCAGCGTTGCGAGCCAGAACAAGCGCTGTCTGCCCCTGAGCATCCCGGTACCGAACATCACAGCCGTACTGAGGGGCATTAAAAACAGATTAGAAAACAGGATTAGATGATGTAATTACCACATATTCCACAGTTTGTGGCATTTTATCATATGAACAAGTTGCAACTTAGACCTGACTTGACTCTTAAATTATCCCAACAAGATGTGACTCAGTGAGCTTTAGTGCCTTTCACACGTATAGATCACCCTTGAGTGGTCTGCTGAGTCGTCTGTTTCAAAGCTCTTTGTTTTTTACTGAGGGAGTCACTTAGAAGCTCCTGAAGGGTATATTCATTATTTTGCCAGTTTTGCATTCCTCAACACAAAGGTGTGCCGTGATGCAAAGTGAGACATAATTTCACACCTTATCAATGCTGATGATATGAACTGTATTATATGTATCGCACGTCTTAAATGTAATAAAATGGACCATCATGCAAAAGTTTTACTGATTCCTGTGTCAGAGAGGCAGGTAAACACACCCAAATGAGAAGCTGTGTCATCACCACATCAGCCTGCTGACAGGCGGCATGCAGGGCAGAGCCGAGCAGTCGCAGTGCTAAGAGCGACCTGGAGGAGAGGGCCAGGCTGAGGGGGGCATTAATGTCCTCCTTAGTGCAGTGGGCCAAAAGGAGCAGCAGCTTTGGGAGGTTGTGCTCCATCACTGCCAAGAGAAGGCGGCCGGATAGCGTGATGTCTGGGCCCTCGCCAGGAGTTGGAGGAGGCAACGGCGCCACAAACAGTTTTTGCTCATACTTGGCCCTGATCCACGACTCCCGTTCCTCACTGAACAAACAAAGAGAAGCGAGGAGATGATAAATATTCAGTGCAACACATCTAAAGCTCCTTGCCTTCTTGCTCTGCAAGAATGACAATATCGGTTTTACTGAAACTTGTAAACTTTTACTCATCATGTTAACTCTGCAGCTCATCTCACATTAATAATGTCACTTGTTTGACCGTTAGTCTTTACCGTGTAGCATCAGGTGCTGGTTTACGGCGGCCCAGTGTGCGCGCCTCCCATATACTGTTAACCATGTGGTTGCCGATGGCGCTGAGAACCAGCGTGAGCTCTCGAGGCAGATCATCGAGGTCCAGCGAGCGAACACGCGACAGGTGGGTCCCCAGGTTTCTGTGGATGCCCGAACACTCGATGCATATGAGAGCGCCCAGGTTCAGACTGGCCCAGGTTGGATCTTGGAGAGAACACAGCAAATTAGGCTGGTACTTCATTTAAAACTCTGCTGTGTGTATAATAATATGCCAGTTTGGACCAGAAATGCCAGAAAAGGGTCTGAAGTTGTTTCAGATCACGTTTGGATTTGTTTAAAAGCTTTTAAAACTGTGGCCAGTGGATGTCTTCCTCTGAAGCTCTGGCACTTTAAGGTTTTCCAATATTAGAATCATTTTCAGCATTTCATCTTTTTTGTTTGGTTTAGTGATTTATTAGGCACCAATTTTAATTACCGGGTATACTAATGAAATTTTACTGACTGCATTCCAAGTTTGCAACCAAGTTTCACCATTTATTTGGTTTGCAGCTTTTTACCTTGAAAACCAAACACATCAAAATGTTAGTATCTCTCCCTAACTGACTCATTAACCTTGCAACTAACATTAGAAGAATTGTTTTGGCGGATGTTTTCCCTATTGGAGAAAATTTTTTCACAGTTTTTCAACTTGCTTAAAAATTTTAACAATTAATGCTATGCATTCAAAGAAGTCAATCTGTGATTCTCTCAAAGTTAATTGAATGTAAACTTGGCCTATTAGTAAATCTATTTTGTTAATTGTTTTCCAGTGATATGTCCACTTTTTAACATCTGACCTTACAACAGGCAGCTATGTTTTAAAGTACAGTAATGATAAATATGTTGTATAAAGTTATGAACGCTTTAAAAATGCAGCAAATGAAAGGGTGCTGTGGAGTGCTGACACATGTGCAGTGCGAAAATTATGTTAATGAGGTGGGCAATATAACAAAAACAGATATAAACATGAACAAAAATGAGCTCTTGGCTGTTAATGTTACTAACTTGGAGCATCACAGTCAACACAGAAGTTGTTGCCCTTGGCGTTGCGGATCGCCTGCAGAACCACGGCTTCACTCTGGCTGTTCTTGCGAGCCTGTGGAGAAACACAGTTTATGGTTAAACAGGAGGAACAGCGGTAAACTAACCCTCTGTGATATTTGCTCTGCTAACAGCTCTCACTAACAATGATTATAATTTCAAACTCTCCAAGTGAAGCCGCAGTGGTAGAGGCTATAATCATTATTATGACCATTTAAAGCTGTAAAATTATTGGTTTTGGCCTCCCAGGACTTACATTTCTCATAACGTTCATAAAGAAATGCATTAATGAGAATCATTATATTAGTGGCAATTACCAGTTTTTGGAGATGATTGAACTGATTCAACACAAGGACACACTCCTCTCTCAAGCAGCACAGACCCATTAGTGGACAAGATTACATACAGTTAAAGACATGGGGCGGGTTTTGATAATGGCCAATCAAATTAGCTGCTCTCATCCATTTTAACAGGAGCAGCAGTAACAGTTTTCTAATGGATTTAGAAGAGAGTTCAGGCCAGCTTCTCCTGAGAGAAAAACTGTTCTTATCCAGGAGTCCCAAGGTGCAAATACACAAATATAATTATGCAACCATTCGAACACTCTTCTGAGGACAGATAATGTCACGTTTTCATTTGGATTTGCATTTCATGTTGCAATAATCTGTTTCCTATATTTGTCTCACTAAAATAAGAAACATTGCTTTTCACTAGCCAAATTGGACACATTTACAGGGGTGCTTTGAATACAATAACAGTCAGTTTCAGCAGTTTAGACAACTGAAAGTTGGCTTTAATTTCACAGAAAACGTTTGGAGTCCTCAGTAAATCTATGGAGTCCAGGAGGCATTCTGCAGACAAATCCTATATCCAACAACTCTGTGCTACACAAATGATTACAGTTACGTTCTCTGCGTGTGTGTGTCTCCACCAACAAAAGCCTCAAGAACTGTTCTATAGACTTGCAGAGGGATGTGGTCAGATGGAAACAAAGACACAATTTCATGCCAATATGGGTGCAAGTATTGCGCTACACCATCTAATCTGCATAAACAGAACCTCAGGTGTATGACTCTGCCCTCTCCTCGATGTGATCAGGGCCACACAATGCTAACAAAAACGCTCACTGCTGCACAAAACCAGCAACACAGCTATATTTTCTCCCCCACTTCTTTGAGCCAGTGACATTTTTTAAGAGTAATTGTGAGAACATTTCTGTCATAATATTCATAATATTTTGTCAGATAAATTATTACTACCAGGACATGTAACACAATTGCTTTATACATGATGAGCAATTATGCATGACAGATAAGAATGCGCCGTTTTTATACCCTTAAAAAAAACTGTCTGCATCTTCTTAGTGTTAAAAGAAATGTAGAGAAATCTATAAAAACTCTACCTACATATTTTAATAATGAAAAATGTCATTGTTAAATCTAAATGGATTTGGAAAATGGAAAGAACTGTTCAGGTAAATTAAAAGCCTGCTACAGACAGGTGGAGGAGTATTAACATTTATGGTTGGGCTTTTGTAATTATGTAAAGGAAATGTTGCACTCAGACTACAAGCACTGATATATTTTTGTGTATGACTTATATACTATAAGTACACACATAATTGTCATATCTTATCTGTTGCATTAATGTGAATGTTTACCAGCCTTCACTGTATGTAAGACTTACTTTAATTTTTCATTCACTTTTCATTTTGATTTACTTTGATTTTTTGCTGTTTGTTTCATGAAAAGTTCAAACATGATAACATGGGTCAAAAGTCCATTGTGGGCAGAATTAGTTAAAATAATTAACGCTTAAGTTTAAACCTAAAAAATATTGGTCATTATATAGATTCAGTGTATGCATTGAGATTGCACTGTGTTCTTTTGTCCATTCTTGCCTTGTTTTTGCTGCTCTCACACAGCTGCAGGCTGGCCAGGATTTGGCTCTCAATGGCTTGGACCCAGGAGTCCCTCTCCTCCACACTCTGGGCTTCAAAGTGCCAAGTCTGGCCGGTGCTCGACACGATAAGGAAGTCAAAGTTATCCTCATCTGACAGAAAAAAATCAACATTTGACATCAGATTTGACATAAGATTTTTAAGCAGACATCATTTAAATGTACATTTAAACTTTATCCACAGTCTATTAAAAAAGAGTTTTAGTTTGTATGCATCAGTGCATTATGCTTCCATATCTGACCACATTAAGGCATAAGCAAGTCTCTTTTTATTAGTCCACCCTTGAATTAGAATAAACATCATTGCCCAGGCTAATGTAAACACACACTGAATGTAGGTTAAAAAAACATTCAAACATATGGAATCAATCAATCAAATAGTCATATTTTAGCTCTGCTACAACTAATGCTTGATATGTTGTGATGTCAACATTACCTGTCTTGCTTACGTTTCTTAAGCTACCAAAGCTTTTCAGTTTCCACATTTTGCGCTTGGCTGCATGAGAAGACAGAAAATATCACAGAAAAGACGACAAGAGAAAGAGAGTTACAGGCAGATTATTGAGTTACAGGCAGAAATTAAATGTCTGTAATTATGTTTTAATAACATAACAAATTGATCAGATTGTTACCAATCCTGCTATCAACTTGCTTAAGGTTTAAAATAAAAAAAACTAAGTTCTTTAAGTTTACCATCTGCTTGGCCAATGGTTGCATCTCCCTTCTGGTTCATGCTCTTCTTTCTACGATGCTTCTTCCTGTCTGTCACCGGGGAGGAGGAGCCTACGTCTTTTGTGGAGGAGGAACTGGACACGCCATCAACTGCAGAGTCTGAACATGAGATCACACAAAAAAAACAAATCAAATGCATTGGATACAAAATATGCATGCTTTATAAGCTAAATAAGATGCACAGATTTAAAATCCCTTTACTCACCAACACTTTGAGCGTGATTAGAAAGTGTAGAGGGGCATCGCTGCACCCCTTTGTTGCCCCTCAGGAACAGTGCACCACCCAGCCCCTCCATTTCTTCCACTTGCAGGAGGCTGCTGGCGCTTACGGGGACTAAAGAGATGACAGCAAGCATGCATTTAATAATAGAGTAATTTAGCCAAACATCAAGTAAAAAAAAATCAGGGTTAGTGAAATAAAAACATACATTACAGATTCTGTTTGAACACCAGAGAAAATAACACATACAGAGTATGACTGAAGAAGTTGTGAAGTCTTTTACACACTCTTTGCAAAACTTGTAAAATCCCTGAAGGCTCTTTTTTTTTCTTTTGCAAAGGTTTTGCATTCATATGCAATTTTTTTCTTTTCTGGTACAGAGGATTCACCCTCCTCACAAAAACATCTTAAAATCCAAAGGACAGTGCATTTACTTTCGCTCTCATTCTTGTCTCCATTTTTTACTTTTTCTAACTAAATTTTTTTTATCATTGCCTTATTTTTGATTCATTTTATTTTTTACCCTACCTGTTCATTCAGTGCCTAACTCACAGCTCACCAAAGAAAAGGACCAGAGCTGTGACAAATGTTTACACACAGATTCAACAAAACGACTTGATTTAAGCATGTGTACATTTTTGAGGGGTTTCTAGTCAAATTTTAAAGATATGCTCATTGTTTGACCTGGGCTGACACCCTCAGCTCCTGGCACATCTTTGGCCCGTCCGTTGAGCCCGACTGGGAGGCCACAGGTGGGTACGGCACGGGGTGGTCGCTTCCCCGGCACCTTCACCGTCACTCGCAGCAGGTCCATTTCTTTCCCGGGGGTATTCAGCATGTAGTCCTGCCAAGCCAAACAGCAGGAGTTACCATCGACAACCAGCTGTCAGCGGAGCTTTCAGCGGCATTATGCTTCAGAGCGCTCTGTCAACACACTGACTCACATTGACACTGGAGTGATAGGACAGTATGCCGTCGTTGGACAGCGTGACATACTTCTTCTTCCATTCTTTGTTGAGCGAGTTCCCACTGCGTTTCAGCAAGATGCCCTAATGGAGGTGACAAAAATGAAGAGTGAGAATTTATTGCCAATGTCTTGTGTGTTCATCTCACAGATTTCGACAGCATGACAACTGCTGGCTGCCAAAAACACCCACAGTCCTGCTCATCAGGCCAATATGGGGGATCACAACACTTCATCACTCCGCATGATGAGACTGACTTCACACATTTGATTTTGAGTGACTGCTGGTGTGGCGTCCGCTGCAGAGGGTCATTACATAAATCATATTTTGTTCCTGCATTGAGTGTAAATCTGTGTCCTACCTGTTTGATGGGAATGGAGCGTCCGCTGCCCAGATCGCCTTTACAGTCCGCACTTCTCCTGTTTGAATCACTGCCTCTCCGACCCTAAACAGACAAGGGAGGCAATAACTGCATCAAACAGGAGGTAGCTGATTAAATATATGCTAGAAACCATCAAGTTTGGACAATTTGTTTTCTTTTAGTGAACTGATGTGTATTTTATCACAAAGCCATACAAAGTATTTTGAATGGGGTTCCTGCTGATTGCAAAGGCTGGCTTTTAAATCTAAGCGACATCTATAGAAATTAGTACAATATTAGCATCATTCAGCCTTTTATTTAGTTGCACTAATCAATATGTCAAGATTAACAAGGTTCCTGTTGACCTCAACAAGTATCATAAATTATTTCAAATACCAATTTCTAACCATTTCCAAGTTACAAATTACTTTCCCCATTAGTTATTTGACTGTTTTGTTGGTAAAAGGCTGTTTAATGCATGGTCTCATTTCCAGCATTAAACATTGAGGAGAATGCTGTTTTCTACAGACAATGCAGGTTGACAAGTTACATATTTTCTAATCTCTGAGCAAAATGTGAAAAGTGTTTGAGAGGGCAGATTTACAACTCTTGTTTTTCTTTGTCTTTACAGACCATTTCATAGCTGAAAATATATTTTGTTTGACAAATAAGACACTCTACAGCTCAGCCAAATCCTGTATTCCGGTGTGCTGTTTACACTGGTTATCCCTCCCACATCTTCTCAATGGGCAGACTGTTTACTATAATCTAAAAAGGTATGACAGTCTTGTATATTTAGATGAAATGGCATGTCTCTAAAAATTGTACACTGCAGGTTTTTCACTGAATCTAGACAGATGTTCCCACTTTCATGTGATTTTAAACAAGGGAACCTGGTGAAAATGTGAGGTCAACATGAAATGATCGGGGCATAAGCAAGACTGTTGTAACCCTTAAAAAATAATCACTTGACAAGTACATACCGCAAATCGGGCAGTGCGTCTCCGAGTGGCACTGCGAACTGACCCGGGCGTGGCACTTTCCTGTTTTTCCCCTTGTGCTGCCCTGCCGATCTCTTTATGGCTGATCACAGGAGTAGATGGTAGTGATGAGGAGTAATCACTGCTCTGGCCACCGTTACTGGCCTAAAGAGAGGGAAAGAGCAGGAGCAGGAGGGGGTTGGGGTTGCAGTGAATGAGGTGATAATCAAGCTGAGGGGGGAAATAATTGACTTTGTTACAATAGCAAAAAGAGCCAGACATGAAGCCTTCCAATGCAAAATATTTCCCAGTAAGAAAAGCCAAATGTAAATGATAGAACCTTTTTTTTAGACAGTGTGAAACAGACTTACCTGTCCTGGAAAGACACCGGACACTGGAGTGGAGCCTCCAGAGTGGCTGGGAGAGTTGGGGAGAGATTTACAGGAAGCCAGAAGAGCAGCTTGTTTCTTAGCCGTCATGATCTTTTGAGCAGCTGTGGAACAGAAATTATCCAAATCATTAGCCGAAAGCTTCATAACTCTGCATGTTCAGTAGCATGATTCTAATCTGGTTTTGTTTTGAAACATACCATCAGTGAAGACTCTGTTCACATTGAGGCCGTATGTTGCACAGGTTTCATAGTAAGTGCAGCGCCGCACATCTGAGCAGAGCTGCCTGGCCCTGGCGTCATCTATTACTCTTGGGTTGGTGCTGCTGATCTTATCTGGAAAAAGTAGAAATCATATGTAAAAGTCCACTTCTGCCAATATTTAAAATCAGAGCACAAATTGTGTGTGAATGTCTTACCCTGAGTGCCCACTACTATGAAAGGTATCTCAGAAACAGGCCGGTGGAGAGCAAGCTGGTGGTAGATTTTGTAAACTTCCTGGAAGCTGGCCTCATTTTCCAAACTAAAGACCAAGATAACTGCATCCAACCAACTTGCAAGCTGAAGAGAAGGAAGGAGCAGAAGAGAAACACTCAAAAATACTCAAGAGCAGGCTGAAAATGAGGAGCAAATTACATCCAATTGAGCTGATTGTCTGCTTTTAATGAGTTCAAATCAGTTTCCAACCCACCTGAGCACCTGGGAGCTCTGTCTCTTCTCTAATTATCATCAGGTGGCTCTGTCCATCAACCAGGACCTCCTTCATGCACTGGCGCGCTGTAAATGCACAGCAGGAATAAACAAGAGTTGTGATAACCCTTTTTTCTTTTTTACATTTCTTGCAGGAAAAACATTTATGGCATGCCATAACCTTGCATCAGCAGGGTGGCTGCAAAGCAAATTCCAAGGAGTCTATTGTCAGCTATGCACTAACAATGTCAGACATAAACACACATACAGTAAAGGATGTAGAGGAGGTATGTTTAACCAACCCTCAGTGTTCTCCAGCTGCAGATAACTTCCTGTCAAGTGTCTGTGGACCAGAGCAGACTTCCCACTGCATGGACCTCCCAAAACACCCTGACACAAAGAAATACGGGGATAGATAATATGAATCTAATATTTAATCCCACTTACTGGTTTGTAAAAGCTGTTGCCTAAATGCTTACCAGGTGAAGCTCATGTATAGTTTGGCTCATAGTCCATTCTTGAGTACTGGTGTACGCAGCTGAGGACAAAAAATAAATAAATAAATAAAGACAGCAAACAAGGGAGAGGCGATTCATAAATAGAAATTAAATATAAGTACTGAGATCATATGATGCTTTGGCAACTTGCTTTATAATAATGATACAAGGTATGAACTGTAGATAAGATAACTTTGCATTTGCTGTGAGCTGTAAGCTAAATTTGGGGTTCCTTGTGCTTCCAGTCTTTGCACCAGGCTAGGCCAACATCAATATCTGTACTGAAAACACAGAAAAAAGTATTAATAACTTTCTCATCTGATACGAGCAGGACAGCTCACTATAAACAAAATTGTCAGACTTCTGGAAGAAGTTGGCAGACGGGTCGTCTGTGATGGTGCAAACAGAAAACAAAAGTGGCTAGCCCTTGTTAGCACCCTTAAAAGGTTACATTTACCAAATCCGAAACTGTTCTTCTTTACTTGCTCCATGTTGTTAACATCCTAACTGGTCAGGAAAGTCAGAAAAGTGTATGAGGATGACAACTCTAAGCTGCTGGTAACAGGTTTAAGAAGCTAACTTAGCTAACCATGCCCCTTGATCCAGTCTCTCTGCTGAGTTAAACTAAGCTAAACTGAGCCAAACAAGATCGAGTCATATTTCTGTGAATGTACAAAGAACAAATTGATACTCTGCTCAAAACAAAAACACGTGCATATTCTCCAAAATGATCCAGTGTTTCTAAAAAAGAGATTTTGCTGACTTCGGTCCACTTATGGGTCTGAGTGCTTGAGGAAACAGTAAGGAGATTCAGGGTGTAAAAACCTCCACACTGGGTGCAGAGGGGCTGCAGCTGTCAGACGCTAAGCACCAAGGAAATTCGATCAAGTGTACAAATCAGCAAGTCTGTATGAGTTAGTGAGCATGCCAGATATCTATAGTTGACCCCGACATGTTAGACACACCGTGTTTTTGCCTTTTACACTGCAAAAAACCTGATTTTTATAGCTTTATTAAAGACATATTAGTCTTTAAAAAGGAATTCAGCCAGCTGTGGTGACACTATATTCATGTTGTTTTCAGAGCTGGTTCCTTTATTTCATGAATTTTATAAAACTCAGTGTAGTCTGAAACAAGATAGAAAATGCCACTTGATGCATTTTGAAGGTGAAACCTGCGATTTTTTGGAGGGATACATAATACATAATAGGAAAAAACCCAAAAGCCTAAAATAAAATAACAAAAAGTGAATGTGAGAATGTGTTGCTCTTGTACAGAAATGTCACAGTCTCCCTTTAAAAATGCTTCAAGCTATTATTGTCTATTGTTGAGTCAGCCAGAGCCTTAAAAATCCTGCAGTGATACATCTTATCCAGTATTATTAGGCTATATCACCTATAATTTCAAAAACATTCCATTATCAGAGGAAACTGTACCAGAAGAAAGTGAAGTTATTGTTTGGGTGATTTTTTTTGTGTACCTAAAATAAATCTTGAGAGCTGAATCTGGAGTAAGATTACTTGTTAAGATGGATATTTTTATACTGAATGATCAATATTGGGATTCTGGTTAGCAAAATGGGCAGTATTATTGTGAAGCGGTGAAAAAACGAAAAGGCTCATTTTAGAAATGATAACTGCTGTCAGTGACTCATCTAGTTACAGAACATCATGTTTAGGCTGAGGCAGACGTCAGCATCTCCAGAGATAAGCAAAGCCATTCCTCTGCCAGTTCTTTATAGTCCTAAAATTGCATTAAAAATTTATGAGATTGAAACATTTATTAGGGAGGATATAAAGCAACAGTGTAAAGACAAAAGCTTTCATTAAAAGGGAGAAAAGTGTGTTTTGTTTATGCGTTTAATGTAAATGCAGTCCCTGTGTAAACCTAATGCACCTCAGTTTAGTGGCTCTTCATTTTTACATTACAAAGATGATCTGTTACCATTTGCTGCATGTTTCACAACTCAAACAGACCTGTGCTTGTGTTGGTTTTCTGGCTTTGTTTTTAGTGACAAGGAATCCACTTGGCATTGACAACATGATGACTGAGTGTTGATATTAAAAAACTGACATTGTCTTCCAAGTGTCATGGTGATAAATAGTCGTGTGATTACAGCCAATATATGTTCATCATCGGGATTATTCTGATCCTCCAGCTGTGTGGGTTTAATGTGAAGCAGTCGGTTTAATATGTTGGGCTTTATCAGATTTGGCGCTGATGTACTGAAATAAGACCTTATAAAAAAGGTCATATTATATGACAAAATTCATAGAGGTTGTATAGCCAGTGAGCTGAGCTGCATCTGTTCAGTTTTTACCGGAGTCATAGTGTAGGAGTTACAGCGCTATTGCAGATGTTTAAATTTATTCTTATTCTTAGTTTTACTACTCTATAGCTCACTCTCTAATTGAATTCTGAGGTCATTGATATAATTCTGTCCTGCACTCCACAAAAAATATCAATCACAAGTCACTTACTCTCCTGTGTTCAGCCATAAAGATCTAGTGCAAAGGAATGCTTAAGCCAATCTATCATTATAAAATATCTCCACTAGTTTAAGAGGTTTTTTGAATAATAAGTGTCTTGAAATGAGCTGGAATAAGACAGATAAGTCCACCGATGTCAACTAAATGGTAAATCAAAACAATTCCTAAAACAAGCCAAGTTATTTTTTTAAATTACTTACAATTCTCTCCACCACTGACAGACATTTGTTCTACATTTTAAAGGTTAAAGTTCTCCGTTAAAAGACTTGCTGACTCGCTCTTTGTAATGAGGTTGCACTTAACATTCAGATTTGAGTGCCTTAGCTCTAACCTCAGTAGACTTATAGCCAAGGTGCCTCGGTAAATGGGCATTCAATAAAACACACACACACACACACACACACACACACACACACATACACACACAGTCATGAAGGGCACCACATACATCTGCAGATACGAGGCGAGCAGAGGAAGACAAATGATGAACACACACACTCACACACTGGATAACAATGTGCAAGTGCCTACAGATGAAAATCAATGTAGAAATCATCACCAGAGACAACAACATAGATTCTGTTTGTGCGTGCTCACACACTCACACAAACACACAC
>JAQNCA010000014.1:15843461-15856646 GCA_029783725.1 Acanthurus tractus
TCAATGTAGAAATCATCACCAGAGACAACAACATAGATTCTGTTTGTGCGTGCTCACACACTCACACAAACACACACTCACTCACACAAACACACACTCACTCACACAGACACAAACACTTTGAGGCAGTCGGGTCACATCGTGTTCGGGCGGAGTCATGCTGTCGGACGCCTCCCTGGGGGACACAGTTCTAACTTTAAACCCCCCATCTTCATCCCTGGGCAATCCCCACGCCCCCCTCACTCCCCTCCATCTACAGCGTCACACCACAGACCAAATAGCATCTCTCACGGCTTGCTGTTGCCATGGCAACTCCATTTTCCAGAAGCCTCCAGCCCGGGTCTCTATACAATAAATGGTCTCTCATGGATACAGCGTCATGTGTGAGCAGCACAGAGACATGATGTCCGCCTGTGCATGTATGATGCTGAAACATGCCAGTGTGTGTGTCTCTACATATTTTGACAACGGAGACCGATATTTTCTGCATTCAGTTTGATCAATAATGTTTATCTGTCATCAGAATACTGACACAATATGCTGAAATTACAGGTTCAACATGAGCGAACACTTGTACACAATATAGCGTTGACGAATGAATAGGCTCCATTTGAAGGCTGATTAACTCTATGCACAGAGCACAGAGGAAGTAGCAGGTTCCCGCTCTCTGCTCACTCCTCCGATGAACACAGCTCTGTGTATCCCCAACCTTAATTATTCATGTCCCACTTACTACTGACAAATTATTCAGAGCTTACTCCAATACCACACTCTCTGTCAAAGATGATTTTCTTTAGAATTTATCAATAAAGATTAAAGATTGATAAAGTTGCATCAATTTCTTTATTTCAAAGAGCGAAGACTAAATATTTCATGGAGTGTTTTCGTAGTTTTTGACAGGACTGAACTAAATTCTATTTGCCTGAGTGTCAAGATTTAGGGAACACAGTTCCACAACATTAAAGTCATTAGTGAAATAAATAAGAAGGATCATAACATTGAAACCCTTTTAACTATTAAAATGTAAATTGAAGTTGATAAAGAACAGCCTGTACTGAATTTTAAAACTCAGTCTACAACACTAATAATGTTCAAAATCCCGTTTGTGGCTAGTGCTAGTTTATGTATGTGTTTGTCATGTTTGTATCCTTGCAACACTTTTTATTTTCACAGCTAAATAATATTTAACTAACCACTCAAACAGAGCTCTTGCAGGCCTATAGGATCATAAAAAAATAAATTCAGCCCCTTTTTTAAAATATGATGATTAACTTTACATTTAGATGCATTTTTTCTTTGAAAATCAAGTGAAAACTGTAGGCCGCCAACAATTCATCTCAATACCTGTTACCATATTTTCTCAAACAGTGAATAGGACAATGTGACTTTAATAATTTAATCCATCTCAGTTATAGAAGGCAACAGGTTTTTATATGCACCAGGCTTTTATTAGAGGCAGGCCTTTATTTAAAATTCCTTGTGTTTGAATGAAGGCCTCTTGTTTCCAAATCGAATCCTTTTTCCCTACTTTTCCCTACATTTCTGTTAATGCATCATTCCGTTTACATTACAAAATATAGTTTGGTTGGGACATTATCAGACATACACCCACGGTTACAGACATGCTACATTAATACTTGAGAAAAAAAAAGTGCTGAAAATGGCATGTTCATAACTTATACTGACTGGGAAGCACAGATTATGACAGGCAAAAAAGTCTGTCAAAGTTTTGGCCCCCAACCTTTATTTGAGGCAGGCCTTTATTTGTTCATGTTAACCACTCCCGTCAACAATTATAGGGAACACGATAATTTGACAATTTCAGTAATTGATTGTTTAGTCTAAAAAATACAATGAAATAGACAAAAAGCCCATAACAAAATTCTATGATTTCATGTGATGTCTTCTACAAGTATATTCTGTATGAACACTTGCCAAAACCCTTTAAATGTATTACAAACTTTCACTTTAAATAAAGAAAACAAAGCAGTGAATCCTCACAATTGGGATGTTTAAGTATAGAACAAGGATTTTATTTTTTATTTTTTTATTTATTTATTTTTAATTTAAAAAATGTTGGCATCGCTGTTATTGCAACTTCATGTGTAGCCTTGAAAAATAGTTTTAGATTCACTGAGAGTTCCTCTCTTAAATCCTTACCAATTCCCTCAAAAACATCAAGAGTCACTTAGACCTGATCTCAGACAAACTTTTATTCACATTAGTTGGAATAAAAACCCAAGCAAGTGCATAAGAAAGTGTAAGATGCATCTCATCTACTTCATGTAAATGAAACTATAGCAGCCTTTTCTGACTGAAAATAAGCAAAGAAGACACTCTAGAGCCAAATCAAAATCCAATTTGCATGAAAATAAGAAAATTTAATTCATATTGACCTGAAATTAAATACTGTAACTGCCTTTAAATAAAAAAAATGAAAGAGTAATTGAGTATTACAGGGTTTAATGGGAGCACATTTCTGTTTTTTGTCAACACAATTCCAGAGAGGGCAAATATTATATCAACTGAGAATACCTGATAACTTTAAATTTGACATAGCCTGCCATTAAGCTCTGTGTGAAGTTAGAGTCAATGCATGAGGTTTCCTTACCTTCCTCCTCACTGGAGCCTCTTTCCACAGCTGGATAAAGGGGTGGTGCAGTGTTGACACTGGGCGGTGTAGATGTACTTTTGGTAAAAATGCCACTGATGAACTTCAGCATCTTTCGGTCACGGGGAGGAGCTCGCTGGATTGTTCCTCCCTGGCTCTCTTTCGCCTTCTTCAGGTCCTCAGAGGGGGAATGTAGGTCGCTGTCATCCATAGTACGACTTGTACCTTTTCTTTGAAGCCTCGACACGTCAGTGGCAGGAGGTGCAGAGAAGGAAACAGAAACCGTTTTAAATCTCTCCCCCTGAGGGCTGTCCCTGGTCATTATGCCTGAAAATCCTCCGCTGATGGGAGCTCCGGGGCGGATGAGCGTGCCTCTACCGTCGCTGTCAGCCCAGGACGCCCTGTAAGGCCCCAGATTTGTAGCTGCCATTAATGGGGACTGGTCCCCAATACGGTTATCCCTTCTGTCCAAAGTCTTAGCAGAGTGATACAGGCTTGTGTTTGCATCTCTGAGTTCCCTCCAACATGCAGAGTTGCCTCCTGCATGTGACCTCATCAGGACTTCAGGTCGCTGGCTGACCTGCGGTGGGATGGAAAAGGGAAGGCTGCAACGTGAGCGGCTGTTTAGGTCTGCTCCATTTTCCCCCTTAAGGAATAGCATTGGGGGCTCTCTGTAGAGCTCCGTCTTGGGGCGCAAGGCCTCTGAGCGAGGCCCCTCTCGGCGCACAGTTCCCTCAGAGGTAGTTCCTCCGTACACTTTGACCATTTGTCTTGGGGGACGCACAAAAGAAGTGTCTTTGCTTTTACCCACTAATACAGTCTCCTTTTGGTGTCCATGAGTTTCTTTCCTTTCAGGCTTGCCCCAGCTCTCAATGGGGCTGCCATATTTGACCTGCGGTTGTTTCACCTCTTCTTCCACCTGCGTGTTTTCTCTCTCCACCACTTGCAGGCATACAGGTTCTTCCTCCTTTTGAGGGACATAGCTCACCTCCTTCTCCTCCTCCTTCTCCTCCTCCTCTTCCTCCTTTTTAGGGCTCCCTTCCCCCTCTGGAAGAGCCTTCTTCTGGCTCTCTGCTACATCCTCCTCTGGCACTGCCTCAACCTTCACCAGAGTGAGGGAGATGAGGTAGGTGGTGCGTCTCTGTGGGTTGCCTGCCTTGCTCATCAGGACGGCAGACTTCAGCACAGTGGCACCTGCTGCTCTGACCTAGCCAGACTTGGACACCTCAGTCATGGCAACCGGGACAAGACTGAAGCAAAAGATGAGAGAAAATCTAAGATCAAACACAGACACATGATCAAACCTTGTGTAACTGGTTTCATCTGATATCAGGCCTGAGCACTTGACAGGAACCCAAGAATCTCTTTCAAATAAAGACATTAAAAAAAAACAATGAAAAAAGAATTAATGTGCTAAAAATGCAAATATCCAGAAAATATTTTAAAAGACTGACCCAGTGGTGAAACAAGTCTAGACTGTTTTTTTTTAATGCCTCCTATAATCCCTCTCAATGCACACTGCTACTACTGGTCTCTACCACTGATTCATTCATGATCCTCAGCTCCCTGTGCTTTGCTTTCCCTCTCCAACTCATTTGTTCTGTTCAAATCTGACAAGTAGATGCACGCATAGATCAGGAGACATTTCTCTTTACTGTGTTTACGTCTTAACATCAGATTTTAGCCGGGAATTATGTAACAGTCTTTACATTCAGTTGATCCATTTCTTGACTAGGACTTAAAATGAAATATTGGCTGAATAATGCAACCTTACAACAGTATGTGTCTTGGTTTTTCGCTCATAGCATACCTTCATTTTCCCTGGAAAATATCCACTGCACAGTTCCTTGCACATTCGATTTGATAAAGAAATTATCTCGCCATCAGATTACCATTCATATCAAATGGTACATCCAGCAAGGCTAAACCAAAAAAAAAAAAAAGAGCTCCAGCTCATAAGTCCAGGAGAAAAACAGGTGAAAGGGAACAGGGTGCAAAAACATCAAAATGGAAATCATTCACTTGTCACGAAGCGTCTGGCAGCTGGAGCCTCCTTTCGACAATGTCATGCATAAAATTATGCATGCACGGTGTGAGGGTCACTGGGAGATGCTGGAAAACATCTGTTGTTATGTCTCCAAAAATGTCCACAAAAAAAAAAAAAAGAGGATGAAGAAGCCGGATTTGTGCAACCCAAGCAATGCTTCCTTGAGCCAGTATTCCTCCGGAGAGCAGCTCCTCTCGTTCACCGCATCCTCTCCTCCGAGTGCCTCATCCAATTAGCAAGTCAATAAAATGTGTCTGTGAGGCAGAGGAAGCCCACCAGCTCAACACAGCCCCTCCTCCTTTTTTTCTCTCCTCTTCTCGCTGCCACAGAGCCTTGCAGCCCCCCTGCTAGCCCGCCGTTAGCCTGCCGCACACCCAGCTCCACACTGGATGCAAGCTCCAGCAAACAGGCTGGGATGAGCGGCTCGCAGTGAGGTGGTGGTGGTGGTGGTGGTGGTGGTGGGGATGGTGGAGGTGGCGGTCCCTGCTTGCGATCATCAGATTTTTATCAGTGCCGACACAACAAAAGAGACAGGAGAGAGACAGAAAAAAAGCTCTCAGCTCTGCTCCTGCCAATGAATCTGCTCTGTCTTCAGCTCTTTCTCTCCCCTCTCCTTATCCAAAGCAATTTATGGGCAGCTCCTGCTCTCTCTCCCTGCCTCCCTGTCTGTCCCCTCTGAGGGAGACAGTGAGGATGCACAGAAGGGAAAAATCTGGATGTCTATGTATCACTGCAGTGGGACATAGGATGGAGAAAGAGAGGAAAAAAATTGAAGCAAGGGAAACTGAATTAAGTAACATGTAATTAAACCCCATGGAGAGGAAACTGAAGATACTAATTTGGGTGTGCAGGTGATAATGCAGGACAGCAGAAGAATATAAAAAAGAGGGGAGGATTAAATGTGTTTTATGGAAATGAAACATGCATCAAGCAGCTCTCAATATATTTCTCTGTTTCACATGACCACCCCTCATCCATTTCTGTTCTTATTCTAATCGTAAACCTGTTTACAACTTAAAAACAATGTAAAAATCCAGTTAATGGGAATTTAACATTCCTACAGGCAAACATGATTGGCCTGATCATCTATAAATGAACTAAAATATGGAGAAGCCAAAACAGAGATTACAACTGATCAAGTTTAAACTGAAAGCTCTAAATAAAAATGGAAGTTTTTGTAAACATCTATTTTGGAAAATGGATAAAGGTTACGGATGCACAAGAATATTTTAGATGGCACACTGGGCCTTTTAGTTCAGAAAATACAACAGGGCTATTTAGGTCAAAATACACAAACAAAATGTAGCACAAAATAACTCAAACATTTGTGGCTCAGCAGTCATATTAATTGATAGTTGTTTTTTTTTGCCAGGTAGTTGTCAATTTTGGAGAAATAAACAAGCAAGCAGTTTGAGCTCAAGTCTTACTTGAATACTGCTGACTGGATAATTTTACTGCTTTAGCAATTAGTTTTGACTTTTTTCTTTACCTGTGTTTTCACTTTTTTGCCAAGAGTTGAGGGAGCAGATTGGAATGTTAAAAAGAAATAGCTCATTGTCTGTAAAACTGTATTAATGACTGAGAGTTAGATGAGAAGATTGTTAATGCTCTACAGTGTCTACAGTAAATATAAAGCTACCACCAGCCGCCAGTTAACTTAGCTTAACTTAGCATGAAGACTGGATATAGGACAGCCAGCGGTTGACAGTTTGGATTTTTTGCTGATTCATTTTTTGCTCCAACACTAAGGGGAAAAGGTTGAAGCTACTTTAACATCTATGAGCCAAATATGTAGCTGGGGCTAGCATGTGATTAGCTTAACTTAGCATAAAGATCATAAAACAGGTCATGATTAAACTTTGGAATTAACTGACATAAAATGATAATAAGCTTTAACGGTGCTGGTTTCCCATCTTTATGCAAAGCTAGGGTTAACATATTTAGCATGCAGTAAACATTTTGAATAATCTTCTCATCTGTCTGCTACAAAACAAATTTGCCCAAATGTTGAACAATTTCTCTTTTTAGTGTAATCTATTCCTCTAACTTTCAGCATGCAGGCAATAACACACAAACCAAAAAGGCAAAATGATCTTTTAAGCACTGACACTATCTGCCCAAAAGCATTTAAATTCAATCAAACTTCAGCTAGTTGTATCAATGCTATTTTTCAGTTTGAGAAAATAACTTGTAGTAATGTCATCTAGGCTTACACTTGGAAACAACACATTATTTCACATAAAACCTGAGTTTTATGTAGGAAGAGGAGGTCTAACAGAAAAAAATATTGATTAGCATTATGTTAAGCACAATAGCAATTCACCCCTGAAAATGAATCAAAAAAATCTTTTAATTTTTTAGACAGACACATTTTTTCACTGTTTATTTGGTCAACATTAGATGACAAAAGCAACATAGTGTGGCAACTTGGTCTTTATTTTGTTTTTGTTAGTATTTAATATAGCTCTTTGTGTCTTTCACAAAACATCTCAGTCCATATCAGTTGACATAGGATCACATTTATTCATTTATATGGACTTTAGTCTGCAAAATAATACACAAATAAAGTCTGAATGTGATTAAAGTGTTGGTTTTTTTACTTATTTGTAGTTGCAGTGCTGGTTGGTTTCAGATGGTTTTAGCAAAAATGTTAAACATGAGTCAAACCCTTCAGTCCTCCTAAGAAACAATTTGTTTCACTTATCAGAGTATTTAAGGGCAATACCAGTATTTTTGTCATGTGTTTCTTTCTTGTGCGTTTTTCTCCAACTACTTCAGACAATTCTTTCTTTTCCTCGTTACTTTAAAACAGCTTAATGCCCGTCACAGGCTCATGGTGTTAGATAAATATTAATACAAATATAGTTAAATCACTGGCGACTGGCTGTCTAACCCTGAGGAGTCACTTCTGTCAGACTTTATTTCAGCCTGTAACACAAAAAGACGACATCTCTGCTTCCTTCTGTCTAAACACTGTACAAAAATAACAAGAGCAACATTTCAGAAGAGATGACAGACGATTCTGCTCATCAGTCCCTGCTGACAAGACTGATGCAGAAATCAAACATCAAAAACACTGGTACTGTCCTTGAAGACATGACATGTTAACATCATTAATTGTGACATTTACATGTTGGAGAGCATGCCAGTGATCCTTTACTCTGCTCCTCTTCTTTTTCTTTTTTTAAATCCATTTCCCAGGCTTTAATCCTTTTTTGATGCAGGAACGACAAAAAAAATATATCCCCAAGCAAAAAAAACCCAGACGTCTTGAAAGGCAATGCACTGAATGACACTGAAATCCTTTATGGTTAGGCCAGGTCTAAACTTAGACGCTGTTACCACTCACTGCATGTTTCACTGCATCATTTCAGCTTTTTGTCTGAGTCAATGTCTCCTCGTCCCGGAAATATGGATGTTCTAGAGCTTTCAGGGCAGATATTCTTTTGAAGGGGTCGAAGGTCAGCATTTTCTGTGGAAGAAAGAGATGCAGGATATTATAGATACATCACTGTCATACTTCAGGTCTGCAAGGCACAGCTTGACATTTTGAAAAATACCCCAATTTACTTTTTCTTGGAGAGTTAGAGATCAGGAGGTTGATACAACTCTCATGACTGACTCTTAAACGTGTAGGTGGAGCCAGACGAATGTTAGCTTAGCTTAGCATAAAGACTGGAAACTCATCAATCCGTCTACTTACTTTCCCGGACATTCTTTGCATGGAACATATTTTTAGCAGGGACATATGATGCAAAACAAAGCAATAAGTAAAGTGTTACTTGAGGCTGCTGAATTGTATTGATTTGTGGTGGTCAAATCTTGTGGGGGGTGGGGTGGGGGTGTGTGTTTGTGTATGTATGTTTATGAATTAATGATTTATTTATGATTATTTGTGCATCTCTGTATCCGTTTTTTATGCAATCAATGATAGTTCTCTTACAATAGCTTATCTGTTTTATAAATGCAGTTAAATAAAAAAGTTCCTGCACACTCATTTGGCCAGGACCAGTTGCTAGGCAACCACTGGAACCTGTAAGAAGTCACTGGTCAAAAATGTTGAACTAGTCCTTTAAGAGGCACCAAGGAAAAGTAGTTTGTGTCAAGTGGGAAGATACTGTTATTTTTCTTTAGTTATCATGATTTAGGTATATTAATGGAATTATTTCAATAAAATCCCATTGCTTTTCTTGCTTTAAAATAAAGCCCATACTTTCTACATCATGTAAAGGGGCAGATTAAAATACATATCGACTGCTTTAAAGGTGTCGTATCGATCAGAAAAAAAGCAGCATTTATTGTGCATTTCCTTTTTAAGATCTGTTGCTAAACATAATGTTAATCTACTGGTAAAGTTTTGATGTCTTATGTTTCATTTTATCAGTGCTGAACACTGTAATGAAGAAAGAATACTTTTTTTAAATGGACCTGCTGGATAAATAGCATAAGTCACAAGAAGTTCCCATATTGCACCAGTGAAATGCTTGTGACTTGTACTTAACATCAGCAGACTATGACTGAGGAGAATACTGCTGGAGTCTGAGGTCACTGATCTGTTACCATCCTGATTTCAGCTCTGAATACAGATTAAAATGAAGGCAGCCTGTGTTTTCAGAATACAGTTTTGGTAGCAAATAATGCTACTTCTGGCCAGAGATTTTGTTTCCCAAACCTAACTGTGTCACCTAACCAACTGTGACTGAAAACTGAAAACGGTAAGTCATTTAAGCTTATAAATTCAACATTAAATTTTGGCCTTGGGCTCAAATCCACTGTTAAATCCATTCATTCTCTTCGACCTCCTGTCCAGCTAGACTTTGTTGCCTTTTAATCCACATCACATTTTGATTGGTGCAAAAAGGCCACTTTAATTTTCAATTCATGTCTTACTAGCAATAGTTGCGCCCCCTGCTCATTAATCTCTGGAACAAAGTCAGTGATTGGACGAGGTAAGAGAGGGGGGAAGTTTTTTCTTGAGAGTGTAACATCAGTTGGCCACTCCTCCTCTGGTGGCAAGCCAATAACTCTGAAATGACATACAGCGGTTTAATATGAATCACGTGTAAACACATCTCACAGTCAGGTAAAAATGATGCAAAGTGTTCGTTACTCACTCAAGAATTTTCCCAAGTTGGTTCACTTCCGATTCTCCGCAGAACAAAGGTCTAAGAGACAGAAAGTTTGTATCAAAGTCAACAGACTGAAGCAGAAGTTATTTATTTATTTATTTATCTATTTTTATTTGCAATTCCCGATTGTGCAGGAGGACAAACAGTAGCATCGTGTTCTTCAGACACAGATTAGCTGTTTGGCATGAAGGGCAAGTTGAATGATTCTTTAGTTTGTTTAATTCTGCAACATCTCACCCAGATCCACTTCAATGTTAATGGTGCTATAAGATAACAACAATGTGCCTCTGCTCTATCAATGCATCATTACCTAATCACCATCATTATACTAACTGCTCCCAAGGCAATTACTTTGAGACATGAATCTCACTAAGCAATTTGTGCAATTCATCCTTATTACCACTAGATGGAGCCAGCGTGTATGTATCTCAACTGGTACTCAACAGATCAAGAAGAGTGTTTGAGAAAAGACTGTTGAAAATCCGTTAAATCTGACTTGACACATGCTGGAACCTAGAATTTAAGTTACTACCCTCTGATCAAGGCTAAGATACAGGCACGATTTTCTTTTTATCTCTTTTAATTTTCATTGATAACTGCATCTTTGTATTTCATGTACTTCCCCTTTACTCCTGCATTTACATGAATTATTTATTATTTGTGGTTCTCTATTTTATGTGTGTCACATTATGCTGATGTTGTTTTTCAATACTTAGTTAAGAGGCAGAACCAATTGCCTCTTGGGAACAAATAAAGGTCTTCAACTTAATCTTAATAGTTTAAAATGACCCAATGGTCTCCAAGCTGAATAAGTTGAATTCAATTTTTTCTTTTTTTGCTTGCAGGAACTCCTCGTGTTTGTGCAAACACCAGTAATGTTTGGATGTGTTCAAGAAGCTGAAGTTCATGAGCTGTCACCGGGTTTGTTTCTGGCATCCACAACTCATTTTTGCACGCTTGGGAGTAGATTCAACTAGGCTGTAAAAAGGGCATCGCTGAAATAAAATATACATGCTGTAACATAATGCATGTGGCAAAGCCTGAACATTCAGCTCCTGACAGTCCAAGGCTGCAGAGCAGATTTCCCCAGAATCACAGACAACCTCATAACGTGAACCAGTTACAGATCAAATCTGATCCCTCATGAACTCTGGACAAACTCTTTATGGTTGCTCCACTGACAAAAAATGTGTAATATACTTGTGTGAAAATCGGGACAATCACATCACAAGGTGACGAGTGACCTACTAAGAGTCTAAAGGTGATGGACAAGATGGCCAATATCATATTGGGTGGTGTCTGATGTTCTACACTGTCTCATGATATAGTTATTATGTTGGGTCGTTGTTCTTTGCACTCTGTACACTCTGTACTCCTTCCTACCTATGATTTTTGCGCAATATTATAGATGGCATACTTTCTGGATTGGTAAAATGTTGCCAGAGGAGAATATTTAAGCAGTTGCACACTGCAAAATGTGTTTGCATAAGTACAATACAACAATGTGACTGTGTCTTCTGGGAATTTTTACATTCTGCGATAGTCCAAGGAGCCATATGAGTAAATAGAGGTACAAATTTTTTAACTTGCAATAGTACCTTTAGTATATTTTATCAAATCTCTGCTGCTTTTTTCTCTCATCTTTAACTTGAAGAGATAACAATCTACTCATCAAATCACATCAAAAACTATAAATCAAATCATATCTTTCTGATCAAACAAAAATATAAACATAAATATACAGCATCAGTCTTATCTGAACATTATTCCGCAGACTTACTTGCGTCTGAACATCTCAGCAAAGATGCAGCCGGTGCTCCAGATGTCCACAGGTGTGGCGTAGCTGGACTGCAGCAGAACCTCAGGAGGTCGATACCACAGTGTCACCACCTAGGAAACACAAACAGGGAGTCCATCAACAGAGGAAAGGCCAAATATTTTGAGCACAAGGAAAGGAAAACAAAAAGCAATAACCAATAAATACTTACAGTGACACCAAGTCATAGGAATTGAATTAGAAGAAATAGTTTTTGGATGTGTAAACAACAAAATACTCTTTGGCCTGGTTTCTCCTGGTAGTTTCCCAAAGCTCACCATACAATTTAAATGCTATTCTTCAGGAGGTCATTAAAAAAAAAGTGTACTACAGTATGAAAATCAATTTAAAATTTCAACAGTGTTAAGTGCCACTCAAAAAATTCTACCATGTTAATATTACATACATGTTATATTGCAAAACTGGTAATTAAAATCTACTCAATATTAACATGTGAGCAATGTTATTATAGCTTGGAACAGATGTTAACATTAGCTCAAGTGCTGCCAGAGTCATTAACATGGCCGTGCTGTATCCTCTATGTCTTCTTAAAATGGTTGCCTTGAAAATGACCTCAAGAACATTTGACAGTGAGCCATTAGAAAATACTGTGGGTACTTTGTTTTAGTTTTTTTTAAAAAGAAAAAGTTAGCATGGATTAAAAGTCTTAGATACACGGGGTTTGCATTTGAATGCAGTCTATCACAAGTTTAACACTGAATGCAAGTCATGAATAATGCAAATGTAACATAAACAAAAACACAGGTTCATAGTTTAGTTATGTCAGCCAGACTTTGGATGACGGAGGCTTGATTTTAGTTTGAACTGAGGTGAATGAAAACCAGCAGCAGCCTGAATGTTTTGGAAAATGCCGTATGCACCACACAAACAGGTATTTTTTTTTATGGTCCAGGTGAGGTCCTCTTACCACAGGAGTGAGGGCCATGTGGCAGCTGTAGATCCTGGCCAGACCGAAGTCAGCCAGCTTCACCTGGCCCTGGCTGGTCACCAGAATATTCTCTGGTTTCAGATCCCGGTGCATCACGCGGTTTGAGTGAAGGAATGCAAGACCACACAGCAACTGCCTCATCAGGTCCTGCAAAAACACACAGGTGTTTTTGCTACTGACATAAATGTTTCAACAAAAGTCTGTATTTAAACATGATATAAAGACTTTAAACTGTTCTTGTGCTTCTACTGTGATTAACAAATCATACAATTTGGATCAGGTATTGTTAAGTTCTCACTTTAATGTGGCTGGGGGATAATCCTGGAGCTGGGGCTCTCTCCAGGTACGTCTTAAGGTCTTGGTCCACATGTTCAAACACCAGAGTGACTTTAGTCTCTTGGTCTGACCTTTTGGTTGCACACACATCCATAAGCCTGCCAAGTAGAATAAAAACAGTGACTTTTGTAAACGGTGTTCATACTGACTTGTAGACAATACACACACTCACTCACTCACACTCACACTCACACTCACACACACACAGACACACACACACTGATAACAGTCTTACCTGACCACATTGGGGTGATCAAACTGCTCCAGCCTTCTCAGCAGAGCCACCTCTCTGACTGT
>JAQNCA010000014.1:15856746-15867393 GCA_029783725.1 Acanthurus tractus
CACACACACACACACACACACACACACACACACACACACACACACACACACACACACACACACACACACACAGTCTTACCTGACCACATTGGGGTGATCAAACTGCTCCAGCCTTCTCAGCAGAGCCACCTCTCTGACTGTGGAGAGCGGGAGGCCATTCTGGTCCGTCTGGACCCGCACGCTCTTCAGAGCCACAAACTGGCCGCTCTCTGTGTCACGGGCCTTATAAACTGTCCCGTAAGCGCCGCCTCCGATCTCTGCCAATGGCTCATACTGGATACTGGTGCCGTGGGCCATGGCCAAGATCAAACAGACTGGAAGACAAAGTATAAAAAACAAATCAGACGCAGAAACTATAAATACTATTGTTTACAACAATGAGATCATAAAAATAGATTATGAAACATCACATCAATGTACAGTCTGAAAACACTTGGAATAAATAAGGGACCAACTTGGCAACTTAACCTCTACTTTAACACACAACACTCTTTATTAGAAAACAACATGAACTTTCCCTCAGTGCCAACAAAAACAACAGTCGCCTAAAAGCAACCAGTTGCAACCAAAATCTATTGTGCCATTAAAACTAATATTTAACAGTTGATGAGTAAACATTAGACACACATCAAAGCATCCGTCAGCTGATAAAATTTATAACCAGGTGGTAGCACTAGATGAAAAGTCAGAGACATACCAAAGTTACTATTGATACAGAGGAACCCATTAATTTCTGAACACAATTTAATGTCAACAAGTCGAATATTTGCTAAAATAATTTTCTAAAAAACAAACAAATATCAACTCATTATGGCACAAGAGGAAGAGTCACTGGATCAAAGTTCTCCAGGCAAATCATTTGGATATTCAGTGTTAGAGACAGAACTGTCCTCAGGTCAGAAGCTGAAATTCATTGCCTTTTTACTCCAAACTTTCTAAAACAAAATGAAGAGTGAACAGACTTCTCAACAGCTCTTGTGCTTCAACATCAATTTCTGAATGAGTACAGAGTCCATTTTCCATCAACCTGGCAGCTCTGTGTCTGAGAAATAACTTTTCAACAAGATTGCAGTTGTGGTTGTTTTCTTGTGCTCTGTAAATTCCTTTAAATTTGTTTATTTTATTCACACAAAGCTGTTGCAACACTACACTCAACAAAGGGGTAAAAGGGCTGTTTTTCTACTTAAAAAAAAATTCCATTCGAAAAACAGACTGCTTCACACCATCGAACAGTGTGCAGAGTGTTGTTGAATGCAGAAGGTCAAGCTGTCCAGCTCAATAACCTGGTAGATGTGCAGAGGAGCTGACTGGACCATTCTGGAGCTGAAGAGGAGACTGACCACAATCTCAGCTTCTGCACATGAATTATGGTGTAAAATAGCAGCCAGAAAAGTTGTTTCTGCACATGGTTATGATGGCCAAAAACAGGTTTTGGAGGTCATAGTAAACCTTCACCTATGACCACTAAAATCTAATCTGTTTTAGCCCGAAGATGACATTTGTGCCAAATTTGAATACATCCCCTCAAGGTTTTTATTGAGATTTCAGGCTCATGAGAACACGACGCATGGACAGATATGCGGACAGACAATCTGAACACACAACGCCTTCAGCCATAGCTGTCATCAGCGTGGAGGCAAAAAAATATTGATTGGTGCAACTTTAACACCAAAGAGGTGATGAGGGCTTCACCAACAGCTGATAAAAAACACTCCTTGGTATGTTTGAATCTTTCTGGAAACAGGAGTTAACAATCCCTGAGGTCTCATGTGAGCTCTCCAGGTACTTCAGGTGCAAAGTGCTACAATAAGTGACATATTTTTATCCAAAGAGGAAATTCATCAATACTGTCCTACATTCTTTAAATGCTCTGTAATCTGCAAACCACCGGAAAAGAACTTTATTTGACCAAAAAGTCAAATGACTTACCAAAGGAATCTGCCAGCAAAGGATGCATCATCGACCATTTAAACCACACAGCTTTTTTCGTCCCGTAGCCTCTAACTTTCCCTCTGCCAACTCCACCAGGCACACACCCAGAGGGAGCATCATCCCACTCCTTCCTCCCCCTCTGTACAGTCCTAAGCCTTTCATATGCCAGACCTGTTCCTCCTGTCCTCTCACCTTCTTCTCCTCCATCCACAAAATACCCCTTTCACCTACACAATATTAACACCTGTCACCTTCATACCCGACACAATCGGTACATCCTGTTCACTGCTCTGTGGTCCTCTGCTTCCTCCTGCTCCTGCTGCCACAACACAGTCTTAAGACAGTTGGTTAAATAGTGATAAAATTTAAGCTTTAAATCCAGGGTTTGACCTCAATTTGTACACATATATGCAACTCCAGCACTTTGATTAAGGTTAGGGAAAATTGTAGAAGCCTGTACATGAGCGTGAAATGTCCAGTTTTTTCCCCCACAGATCCAACTCCAGCACAGTTCATGGGGTCAGGAAAAGCAGTGCAAAGTTCAAAATGTCAGCACTCAGGGACGGAGAGCAGCATCATCACCTCCAAAATCCCATCCATCCACTCAGGAGGTGACAGGTGTTGGGCTCAAAAACCACTGCACCAGATTTTAGGTCCTCTATCATCTGGACTGATTGATTGATTGATGAATGATGTCTGAACTCAGGTCAGTTTTTATCAGGAGTGACTGACACCTGCCTCAGTGCCTGATGTGCTGGTGTGGAAGGGAAAATAATGATTAAAGCCCCATTTTAATCTCATTCTCCACCTGATCCGAGCTTACAAAACAGTACTTGCTCTGTTTTATTTTAAAATTTGACTTTTGTTTATTTATTACTTACTTATCTTCATAATTTTAAATGATTTAATACACAGAGACATCTTGATCCATAAGTGCTGCTAATCCTGTATTTATGTGATTTCATTTAAATATCTTCAAATAACATGATAATATGGACTCAGTGAAGAAATATTGCACTTAAAATGTATGCAGCAAGGGCTCATATTATTTATTAGTCCATTAAACAATTTGGCGACGGACAGAAAATTATTAGGCAGAAACATCTTATTCTTACTGAATGGTTTTATTCATCATTGTTCAAACTTGCCAGGTGTTAATTGTAAGGCTTTAATACTTTATTTTTCAAAAATGATAGTAAACTGGATATCTTGAAAAAACAAGAATGCACACACAGCTGTCAATCTTTTGTTGACAGCAGGGGGCAGCATGTTTGGACTGTAACTCTAAACATGATTGCTTCATGAAGGAAACAGTAAATTGCAGAGTCACTGGTGAATGTAGCAAAAACATCTGCCTTTTCAGGCTGATTTTTAAGATTTAGATTATTTGATAAAATAATATTTACAGCTTTTTGGTTAGCATTAAATTCTCTTTAGGGCTGCAACTCATTTAAGAATCATGTACGACCCAACATGTTCATGTAAGGTTTATTACATTTCAAGTTATACAATAAACCTGTATTTTTTGGCATAAATTCTGGGCTAAAACAAGGGATCCAAGTGAGATTTAAATATCCTCATATGCTGCCAAACCACATTTACTTGAGTGGTCAGTATCAGCTGTCGTTAAGAAGAGGAAGAGATGTTGCAATATTTGTGTCGGACACACCACATTTCTTCCGCTTGTGCAAAGAAAGTTGAGTCAGAGTGTCTGCGGACAAGAATCTGTTCGCATTCCTGTGAATCTGCTAGAAATACAAATGTCTGTCAACAGTATTCAGGTCAGAGCTGAACTGACAAAAAACAGGAAAAAAAATGAAACTCTTTCCTGCGACTGACATCATTTAGTGACACAGAGAAACACAAAAATACAACTGATAAAACCAAAGAAACATTTGGATGACTTTCATTTTTCCAACTTTCCGACCCTTGTGATGCCTTGTTTAAAAACTTCCGACGTTGTTTCATTCATAAAGATTTGAAGCTGATTCTAAAATGTAGTATCAATATTTTACACTAAACATACTGCAAGTTTATTCTCCACAGCTTATATAGATTTCCTCCACACAACCAGAGACAATAAGTGAACTAACACCAATGAAGTGAACTTCAATCCGACGGTCTGTGTGAAAAAGCTTTTGTTACAAACTGCAGAGATCTGAGTTCATAAACCGATACTTTTATCTATTCAAATGAAAAAAAAAGTCTATTTCATTAAGCTTTCAGTAAGTTGACACAAATTTCCTAAAACAGTATCTGATATTTTCAGTTTTTTTAAGAAGCTGTTGAAACTGCTGATTCAAATTATATTGACTTCAGTTTTTTATTATAAATAGATTAGTATAATTATAGTTTCATTTTTTAAACAGAGTCGGGGCTGATCTGATCCGACGTTGATATTGTGTTCCAATACTGATGTAACTCACTTATCCGATATCAGATCCAGATTCCATCATCTACAGAGGGGTTTTTTTGTGTAGATATTTATTTCTCTACAACTTTTTTTAGCTTAATTTGAAATGTGACTGAGAAAACCTTCTGAAAGTGTTGTCCCATCACCTTTGCTCTCTTTGAAATTCTTTTTTTTCAAGCTCTTGAACAGACACCTACCTACTTGGAGTTGTTAACCAACTGCTCTTCAATTGATTTATGCTGCTATTTCAAAACATTTTGAGAGCTTTTACAGCAGTTCGCACTTCTATTGTTTGTATGAAGGCATACTACAAGTCAAATTAATTACTGAGGACAACAGGCAAGCTTGATGCATTTTTGTGTTTTTTTTAATACTTCAACAGGAACTGATGAGTGGTTTACTATAGTAAAGTAACCAGCAAGAACAATGGAAATTAATAAAAATATTTTTCAAAAAAAACAACACACAGTATTTATGTGCCACAATTAAGTAACAATTTTTAGAAAAAAGGCTATTATTGCTGGCAAACAAAATGTTTTGTTAACAGAATTAATTTATATTTTTGGGAAAAGAGATAATAAATTTAAAAAATTATAATAATTCTTAATGAATTCATTTTTTCTACATGGAATATTATGTGATAATGCTCCTAAACTTTGGTAACCTTCCCAGAAGGTTCTTGCTTTTACTATCTTGCTTTAAAAACAGATGCATCTAAATGTTTTTTTAGTTTCATTTGTGTTTCATTCTTTAAAGCAGCTGTGACGTATTGATCACATATTAAGAGTTCACAGATTGCTCAGACAGATGGCTCATTAAAGAAATCATTATTTTAGATCGTCTTTTCCCCACAGTTCGGTGTCATTGTGAAACTTTCCACTGTAGGCAAACTGTGACAACAACTGTGGGAGGCAGGGAGGAAAAAATACAGAAAACACAGAGACAAGTGTCGGGGGTAAATTACCAGGCCTGTGCAGTCAAATGTCAAACTGCAGAAAGTATCATATCTTCTAGATTTCTGATAGAGTTCAACCAACACTGAGGTTTTGAGGTCAACACGGAACTTTATAGTGTACAGTATGAAATTCCACTCGGGTTGTTTCAGCAGAAACACACTTTCTTAACTGCATAACAGAAAAGCAACTTTGGAATGTAACTAAGTACATATAAAGTACTAAAATTACATTTTAGATATTTTTTTAATTCAACTATATTATATTATTTTCATGCTGACTTTTACTTTACTTTGTGTTACCTATTGAGCATTTCAACCATTTTAGTTACAACTTTACCAAAGAAGATTTTTTCATAGCAAACCATACAACAAGCTGGTAAAATATGTTTTGTTATAAATTAAGCCACTTACAGTTTCTACAAGCAAAGCTGAAATAATTTGTCACACGACAGAAAATAAATTGAGAACAATTTATTTCAGTAGTTTTTCTTGGAAAAAACATTTCACCAAACATTTCTGCAGTTTCATTTACAATGAAAATAATCATTACTTGCATTCCTTCACAAAATAATTTAAACAGAGCTCCATCCCAAACAACTCCAGCAATTAAATATTACATTTATGATAAAGCATCAGTAATAATAACCTAATGATTGAATTATGTTCAGTCACAGTGAACATGCTTTTGTGTTCAGTTCTTTTTCTTTTCACATGAGCACATTTTCCCAATCATACTAAGAAACTGTTTTCCTTGTTGTGGAGTACTTTTTCAGTGTGGCCTCAGAACTTTTATTTAAGTAAAGGATTTGAATGCTTCCTCCCTACTGCATTCAACTAAATTATGTCTGAGATATTTTAAAAACAAAGAATAAGCCTGTCAGTGCTCTCTGAGGAAGACAACTTATGTATTATATATTCTCTATGATGTAGCCCACCACTACCACATGTTTGATTCCGTTTTGTTGCACATTCCTACCTTAATTTCACAACAAGGACAAACAAACAAACAAACAGTTTGAATGAAATGTCTCACAAGGAGTGATCAGACCTAAAGTGGTCTTCCTCCTCTAGTCCTATACCGGAAGTGACTAAGTTGTATATGACTAGTCACCTTAAAAACATCTCCTCATTTCCTTTTTTAGTGACAGAACAACTCACACACCACCAGACGTGAGAGGGGAGAGGACAGGCTTTTAGCACAACACCTGGCGGTGTTACTGATGTCTTCCAACACTGCGGTCATTAACCCGCAGGCCCATTGATCACCAAGGAGGAGCCTGTCAGTATTGATCATCACACAGCTCACATATCAATAATTATAAACATGATCAAATCAAATTCAGACGGACATTGAAGGCCAGTGGGCGGAGGTAGAGAGAAAACAGGCCAGGACGCACGGAAAGCCCTGTGTGCCGACACGTGGTGCGCCTCCATAGCGCTCCTTTGTTAATTAAACTGCCTTGAAAAGTGAAACAACAAAGGGCCACACGGACTTTCCCCCCCGTAACCTATATGATCTCTGACGTGGCGAAGGAAAAAAACAATACATAAAAAGGGGGAAAAAGTAAAGACGGGAGCAGATGAGACAGATCACCGCCAGCAACTTCCACTTCCACATCTGTGCCACATTACATAAATGTCCGCAGCCAAAGTGTCACACACACATGAATCATACTCAGATTCACGTTAGCGACAGTTCAGATACTTGTATGTACTCACCTCGGCTGTTTCTTCTGTGCGGCAGGTAGCCTTGAAGCTTTACTTTAGCCTTATGAGGAGGACATGCTCATCAATCTGCCACGTATAACTCCGACGGAACCGGGTCACAAGTGGCGGGTCGGGTCCAGGCTCACGTTTTCACGGCCCCGGTAGCGGATCTGATGTGGAGAAGCCAATCAAGCGATATAATTTAGGCCTCCACTGTTTTTTCCTTCCAGTCCACACTCTTCTTCTTCTTTTTCTTTTTTTCTTTTTTTTTGGGAGGTCGCTTCCTGTTGCTTCTAGCAACTCTTTGCAGGAGGCGGAGCTAATAAGAAAAAAGCCTTTCCAGCATGCATCATGTGAAGACCCACAAACTCTGCTGCGAGGCTCAAGAGACATTTAACACATGCTGCAGAACCATTTCTATATGGTGTTTTTTTGTATTTATTTATTTTACAGTGTTTGTGTGTTTGTAGTGAAAAAACAAACAACAACAACATCAGTGCACTGTTATGTAAACACTAAAACACTGAGTTTAATTTCAGATTAATGATATTAATACAAGGATTTACGATACAGATGTTCTATCAAGCCGATACCTGCTACTGACGGCCCATACCGATACGATAACCGATAATTTCGCATCAGTAAATTTAAAAAGTTTGATAATAACATGCAGTGAATTCACACCTGACATTTAAAAAAACGGCCAAGTGATCAGTGAAGACTAATTTAATGATCCATTGCTTTGACATTATCATATCTAACCATTACTAGAAACACTACAAGTTGGCATACATCTAAAAACTTAACACACATCAAATTTAAATAAAAGAACCTGTTAAAGAATAAAAAAACAGAAATAAAACACAAACAATTCTTTAATGTAACCTAGCAAATCGAATATGTCAATTTGTAAATACTTTTTATTTATATTAAAGCTGTTAAAAAAAATGTAATAGGGCTGAAAGCTGAAAGTTGGGGGAATGCTACTCTACTTTTAATGCATGAGGCCATGACAACATATACTTGAAAACTTATCTTATTGTCTCTATTTTTTGGCTATAATTTTTTTATCAGAAAAATACACAACATAAGTATATATTTTTGATCTCTCAATATCTGCTGACAACTCACCAGCACTGGTAATTATCTTGCATCTATAATAATAATAATAATAATAATAATAATAATAATAATAATAATAATAATAATAATAAATTAATACATCACATCTACTAAACTCAAAAATAAATATAAGACTTAATACTACATTATTTTTTACATCATTTGAAGATTGTTCTGTATAAAACATAAAAAGCTTTAGATGATGTCTAACTAGCCATTAAATGAGAATTATTTGGCAGTGATTTCTGAGTTTGAAAATCACTATTCATGCAGAAAGCAATTTATGATTTAAGCTTCTTATTTGTGAGAGTCTGTACATTTTCTGCTAACACAAATGAGCAGTTACCATTAATGTTCTGAAATCATCCTAAAATCAACAACAATCAAGTTGAGCCAACAGACACTATGATGTGTTCAGTTTGCCTCTTTGTGTTTTGGTTGACTCCGGTGCAAAGAGCAGAAAGTTTCTCTTACAGTCTTGAATCTTGCTTTAACTGCTTTTATCAACTTTGCTTTTATGGATCTAAAAGTTGCCACCATTTTTACAAAGCTGAACCTCAGGAACTCGTATCTCCTAAACATAATCACTCAAAGAGAAGACTACTTTCTCTCTCAGGCACTAGCCTGGTAACACTTTTTGGACAAGTTAATGCTCCCGCTGTTTTTCAAGCTTTTGTAAATTCAGTTTATAGACATTCTGAACTTCTTTGTGTTTGTTTATCTTTATAACGAACTCCACTTCTCTGAGAACAAGATGCCATGTCTGCCAGGTCCACTGAAGGCTTTTGAAAAACTAAGTTCTCTTTGTAGAGGCAGAGAGGTGTGAGCTCCACACCGTCACCACTATTTTTTTGGGTTACATTGTTGAGAGCGGGCAGGTGAGGACAGATCCTGACAAGATCAGCGCATTTACAGAGTGGTGAAATAAAAAAAATTAAAAAACACTTCAGTTGTTCTTAAACTTAGCTAATATTCTACCATTGTTTAGTTTAGGACCTCAGTGGCATAGCAGCACCTGATAAAAGACTTATTTCTTCCTCTATTAATTTCTCCCTGACGCCAAACGGCCTTTTCTGAGTTCAAAAGTCTCCTCACCTCCATCTCTGTCCTGGTCCTGTACTGTATCAGTTCTTCTGTTCTGTTCTAAAGCTCATGCTTTCGATGTAAATACACACACACTTCTCTCAGTTGTTAAGATCCTGATTTTAAGCTACATTCCTATACCTTTTCCTCTCATGGCCTCTCTCCACTTACACACAGTTATGATGTTGGTGATGGAGAGCTACTGATAGTCAGAATTGTCTTAAACGATTGGAGACACTTGTTTGATGGAGCTGAGCAACAATTTGCGGTGTGAACAGATTATAAAAACCAGGCCAACATTCAGAGAGCCAACTATTCAAACTCCTGCCAAACCTGTCGGGCGTTGTATTATGTTGTTAGATTTAGCTTTACTCCCACCTCTTAACTTAGTTCCAGACATATTAAACCTGATGTTCTTTACTGCCAGCATATTTGTTAACAGTCTCCCTCCAGCCTGGATGCCATCCTTCCTTCAGACTATATGGTCACAATTATTTCCTGAGAGATCCATTCTGTGGAAATGGAGGCTCAGCAGACACAACCTGACCAACATAACAGTTCACTCAGCAAAAATATCTTATTCACAATGTATTTCCATCTTATTCTTCAGTGTATCCTCTGAAAGTTTTGCCTTTCATCTGATAAAGAATTGCCCCTGTCCCTCCTCAAACAACAATCCTGTGTCCCATCATAAACATGGACACCCTCACCTTATTTGTCTTATCCTTTGCACCCAAAGAGAGGTCCACTCATTGTCCACCTGGGCTTTCCTCTGTCTGTCTGCTTCAAGGCACTCCCACTCTCACTTCGTCCATGACTTTGTCACTAATTTACCGTCTTTGCAAGGTAACACAGTCATTCTCACTGTGGTTAACTGGTTCCCTCAGGCACCACAGACAGACGGGATCCCATTGCATTATGATCCTTAATTAGTTTTACTTTTATTTTTTGTTACCTTGTCATGTAGCCATGTATTCATGTTTCAGTCTGTTGACTCTGTATTTTAGCACTGTTTTAAAAGTCATATGTAATCATTTACCACCTACTATTAACTTATTGTGCCATAACCACACATAAACATACAACTTATCTTTTAAAAAAGCCTACATGTCTTCAAGCACTTGAGTTTAAATGATAATTGGGGTGCTAAATCAAAAATTGATGATGTTCAGCCTTATGTAAATGTGTGTAACTGGAGTAAAATGTTAATGCTAACATTAGCTTGTTCACCTCTTCTGCAGCTCCTTATCCCTTATTTAAATTTAATACCTTTGAACAAAAGAATTTCTGAAGCACTGGCTGTAGGTCTTCATTTGAAGGAGGGAGGGGTTGTGTGACAAAGACTGTGTGCTTTTATTACAAATCATGCACAAGAAACCACACAGATATAATAAAACATTTTTAAAAACTATTTTAATAAACATCTGATGGTTTT
>JAQNCA010000014.1:15903353-15940944 GCA_029783725.1 Acanthurus tractus
TATATTACTTTAAATAACAGGCGACAGTGTGCATGTTGATATTGAAGGTTTTTGTACAAACAACTTCAATATCCTGGTTGAAACTTTTAAAAAGAATATCAAGGCTACTCCCTATAACCTTAAAATCCAGGATTCATGCATATTTAAATACTAGTCATTCACTGGACTCAAGATGTCTCCTACTTCACTGAGAAGTCAATTTCTTTTTGTAAGTCTATTGGAGGCTTCACACTTGTTTGAGATTGCATAATGGACTATGTTTGGCTTTCAAACTAGTTGTGATGTCACAAGATTGGACATCTTATCACCTTAAACTTGACAGATTATAAGTAGGCACAGTGGAAAATCTGAAGCTTCTGCAGATGAGCATGAAAAATTCCCTTTCATGTCACATAAAACGATCGCCTGAAACATTCAACCAAAGTGACAATAAGCAGTATACATTTTTGAGTGAATGTTGGCTCTAGTTAAATTTTCTGTTATGAGTAGTAATGAGGTGCAGGTCTTTGCCTATACACTGATTTCTAATATTTAATATACAGTAGGTCAAATAATTAATGCTACTCCTGGTTGCTGTGCAGTGAGTTTGCTAAACAGTTTAAAAATTTGTCTTTTACTGACATGTCAGCAATTAGAGGAGCTCGAGCTGCCTGTTGAATCATTAATCTTCCCTGATGGGATCATGAGTTGATTAGAAAAGCCTGCAGTCATCTTTAATCCTTCAAACCTGGTTTCAGACTGAAGAGGGGGTGCATCCAAAGGTGATGCCATTCATCTCACAGCCTGCAGGCTTTCTATAACAAGGTCAACCCTCTCTCTAATGTCCCAGCTGGAGGGAGTGCGGCGTTATGGGCCCATGTGGAAGGCCAGCTTCGGTCCCATCCTGACGGTTCATGTGGCTGATCCAGTGCTCATCGAACAGGTGCTGAGGCAGGAGGGCCAGCATCCCATGCGCTCTGACCTCTCCTCCTGGAAGGACTACAGGAAGCTCAGAGGACATCACTATGGACTCCTGACATCGTGAGTATGACTCACACAGACTCTTCTTTGTCCTCTTCGTTCTTATTACGTCATACAGCACATTACTTAATGACTTAAATGATTTGTAATTCACTCTTAGGGATGGACTTGCTTTGTAACTGTTAAAGTAATGATAATAGTAGTAAATTAGCTGAGATATGAAACAAAGACATATCTTGATAACTTAATCAAAGATGAGACAGTATTTTTCAACACATTCAGTCCAAGAATTTAAATTAACTTTTTTATTCACCCCCACATTCTTCACTGGTTCTGACCAAAGTGAAGTAAAGTGGACTAAACCTTTTTAATGCAGACTTTAATACCCTTGAAACTCTGCAGTAGTATAGCTGAATTGCGCACAGATCCTATACTAACATGAGCATCATTCATTTCTCCTGTGTGTGTGTGTTCCCAGTGAGGGGGAGGAGTGGCAGTCGGTGAGAAGTCTCCTGGGGAAGCACATGCTGCGACCGAAAGCAGTGGAAGCGTACGATAAAACCCTGAACAGCGTGGTTGGTGACCTCATTGCCAAGCTTCGCCTTCGCAGACATTCTCAAGGCCTCGTCACTGACATCGCCAGCGAGTTCTATCGCTTCGGCCTCGAGGGTAAGATTTCACATGTAGTCTGAGGAGTGGAAACATCACGCATCACTACACGGTGTACCACACCATGTAAACATTGGTAATTAGGACCAGCCACATGCATGAAGCAATAATATGTGATAACACTGACATTTTAAACACGCCTGTCAAAGCCTGACATGCTCACGTAATATCAAGTGACCTTTACATCTCTTTTTATGTCAGAGAGAAAGCATTTAGATCTTTACTTAAATTTTATATCCATTTCTACAAATTTATAGGTGAAAGGCTTGCATTTAAAGTTATTACAAAGAAATTACACCTGAGGCATCTACAGAAGTACTCATAAAGCTGAATGGCCTGTTTGTTATTTTATATAGTGTACATGTTACATATATGGGTCAATTGTTGCAGATGCATTATTGTGTAAGCAGTATTTAATACTGTAGTTTGTAAAGGAAGGGTTAAATTTAACTACTTTACATACTCTCAAGTAGTTTAAGCTATAAGAATTCACTGTTTTCCATGAACTGAAAATCTGTTTTGTATGTGAAATCTTTACAGGCAACAGCTGCTGGATAAACATAGAGCAGGAAAAAAGTACATTATCTTAATATTTTATTTAGTATATTATTTTCATAGATTATATAAGAATCAAATTTTTTCTCTTAATTTAGAACTATTACAAGCTGACATTAGCAACTGCTCACAGCTAAACTTTATTTTACAGACCACTTTTAAAAGCAAATAAAGGATACACACATAGGAATGAAAGATTGAATTTGGTTCTTGCCTCAAGGCTCCTCTACAGTTATTGTTACAGAAAGAGAGAGCGACATTCATTCATTTTCCTCTCCCAGAATTTCCCAGACTAAACACAGTTTCAATCCAGTGACTGTGTGGTCACATGCACAGTTCTGAAACATTAACTCTACAGTCGCCAAAATGATGGCATTGTTGAATGGAGGCTGGGCCAAGACTGTGGTCTGTGACATAAAAAATCAACCTTTGTACCATTATTTTGGGGTTAGGTCGCCCTAGGTTCTCTTAAGTCTATGTTTACTTGTTAATTCAAAACCATGATTTAATTTCTGTGCTCTCTTATCTTGGTGAAACAGTTAACAACTTGAAAAAAAAAGAAAATTTTACTTATTTAGATGTGGTTTTATCCTCAGGTACATTTCTGTCAACCTCTGTGAAACGTCTTTCTCACCTCCTCATTTACACTTATTCTTTTGTCTTTTTTTTCTCTTTGTTTTTGACAGGTATTTCTTCAGTGTTGTTTGAATCCAGAATTGGCTGCCTGGATCCGGTTGTTCCCGAAGAGACAGAGCGTTTCATTCAGTCCATCAACACCATGTTTGTTATGACGCTTCTCACCATGGCCATGCCAAGCTGGCTGCACCAGCTGTTTCCTAAACCCTGGAACATCTTCTGTCAGTGCTGGGACTTCATGTTTGACTTTGGTAGGTAACTAATTCTAAAAATTTACCTTAGGGAAAATGTGCACGATATATTAAGAGAAACAGATGGCAGTAAAAAGGAGATGAATAATATAGTATAAATCATACAGAAGAAAGTAGGGATTTAGCTCTATCTATGTGATGTATGTATCTATCAATCTATCTATAAAATAATATAAGAGATATAAGAGATGTATGAGCAGGGACATTCAGCAGACTAAGGACGATATTACAAGGAAGGTTGCAAGCTGGAGTTGCACTACACAAGCCGACACTTCCACAAAACAAACATGGAGGTGGAACATTCTGTAGGTCTTCCCACTTTTTTCTGTAGTATTTTCCTCTGCCATTTCTCAGTTCTTATTGGCCATTGCTGGTTTCCACTCAGCACTGTATTATTGTCCCTCTCACTCTCACTCTTATTAAGACTTACCCAGATCGGAGTATTCAAATCTAACATGTTAAAAAAAATCACATTGGTGCAAAATGGATCAGGAAGCAAGAGATTAAAGTCCTGAACCCTCGCACATAACAACACCATCCGCAAAGAGCGAGCAAATCTCAAACATTAGTCAAAAGATCAAACTGTTGTTTTTTCCTCTAAATTCTGAAAAAGACACGTCAGACTCTTGAGAAAGTCTAGTTTAGAAACACTGAGCAATTAACTTTCGCTTGAAATGTGAGTAAGGATATCTTGAACTCCTACTAAACACCAGAAAGCTTATAACCTACTGCAGAGTCTTAAATACTGTACCGTCACCGTCATAACGACCCATAATCCTTTTTCCTCCAGCACGAGGTCACATTGACCAGCGTCTGACGGCTGAAGCACAGAAGGTCGCCCGCGGGGAGAAGGTGGAGGGCCGTTATCTAACTTACTTCCTGTCGCAGATGGGGTTGCCCATGAAAACTGTCTACAGCAACGTCACAGAGCTGCTCCTCGCAGGAGTTGACACAGTAAGATTAATCTTAAATTTCTCTTCCTCAGTGGATTTTGCTATTTGTCCTACAGATTTTGTAACCTTTGTGTCTTTTCAGATCTCCAGCACCATGTCCTGGTCACTGTATGAGCTGTCTCGTCACCCGGAGGTGCAGGCCTCGCTCCGGGAAGAGGTTCTGAGTGTACTGGGGGGTCGGAGAGTACCAGAGGCAGCAGATGTGGCCCGCATGCCTCTCCTGAAGGCCACAGTCAAAGAAGTGCTCAGGTACAATTCAAACATTTCAGTTTCCTGACAACATTTAGTTTCCAGTCAGTATGTTAGCTTACATTACTGAACTTTTGTTTCCCAGGTTGTACCCTGTTATTCCTGCCAATGCAAGAGTGATAGCAGGAAGAGACATCCAAGTTGGAGGCTACCTCATCCCTAAAAATGTAAGTGTGTCAGAAGAAACTTTGATACTGGACTGTTGTGTTTGCAATTCCACCTCTGATAGTAAAAATCTTTCCATCCAGACTCTTATTACCCTGTGCCACTTTGCAACATCACGCGATCCGGCAGTGTTTCCAAATCCGGATGAATTCCTGCCCCATCGATGGCTGAACAAGGATCACACTCATCACCCGTATGCCTCTGTGCCCTTCGGGGTGGGGAAACGTAGCTGCATAGGTCGCCGTATAGCTGAGCTGGAGCTCTACCTTGCTCTTGCCAGGGTGAGTCGATCTGTTTTGTTGAGGTTTTGGTGAAGGTAGATAGTTTGTAGATGTTATGACACACATCTGGTCTCAGTCCAGATTGAGTAAATAGCTCGAGTGGGAAAATATGAAAAATACATCAATATTTGCAGAACAATAGAGCTCATTAGCTTGTTAGATTGTAAACTGATGGGTAAAAAAACTTTAAATTCTAAGTACATGGGCACGACAGTTTTAATGCACCACTTCACTGTGTGTATCCAGTGTATGAATGTCTACTGAAATCAGTTTTAAACAGTTTGAATATAAAACTTTTAACTATTTATTAGAGCATATATTGGGAGAGGCTCAAGACATTTTAACAGTCTGTTAAAGGCTGCTTGTAAACAGGTTTTGTCAACAAGCAGTTTAGTCTGTTCAGCTGTAAATACAGTTTGTCAGTAACTGCAGTGTTCGAACAAATCCTCTCGCAGCAGTTTTTCAGGGAATAATCTAGGAACTTCGACGAAGGGATTCGAGCCATTGTGTAAATCCAGTTCCTAATGAATTAATTTGATTCTTTAATCCAGGGATTTCAGTAAGGAGTCACCACCAAACACTTACTGCAGCACAAGCACCTATTTTTCATTTCAGTCAGCTAATCTATTTTCTGTTTCCGGTCTCATTAGATTCTCATGGAGTTTGACGTGAAGCCGGACCCAGCAGGGATCTCCGTAAAGCCCATGACACGGACACTTCTAGTCCCAGAAAGTGTCATTAACCTCCAGTTTGTTGAACGATGACCTACTCTCCTCTCCTGTTATGTGAACTAAAATCTGAGTCTCTCAGAGGTGGAGAGCACCAGCAGGCAGAGTTTTCCCAGGAACCGTGAGCCTGTCGCACACAGTGGATCATGTTAGAGCTGACCTTCAACCTTCCACACAAGAGAGGCCAAAGCCCTCCGTACCTGTCACCCAGTGTACAGAGGCAGACATGTGGAGAGGGATAAATGAATGAAGGATGAGCAACGAGAGCTGAGCTCACTGAGGCTGACCACTGGGGGCGCTGTTACTCCAAATGTAGTACTTTTAATAAAATAAAATCATCATCAAGCGCTTGTTCCCACAAAGGCCAAGAGCAAGACACTCATCTTCTACAGTTTTATCAACAGAAAATCTTCAGATGTTCTTTTGTTATTAAAGTGAGTCAGAAAAGGTTGCAGTTGAGCTGCAGCTGGTCCAAATTTTTGCTCAGTCTGGTTATTCTAAATCTGATCATGAACTGTGATCTTCTGCACTTTTTTCTGAAGGCCGCAGTATCAGCAATTTCTGGTGTGTCATGTGTCACGAATATTTAATATCAAGAGAATGTCTGCATTTATAACTCCAGAACAGTAAGAGGCACATTATGTACCTCTCTGAGTCTGAGATGTGCAGCCTTTAATTATCCCAGAGTAAGAAAGACTCAGACCAACAAATGAACACACTGTAACTTAGCTCTTATTGAGTTACTGTGAGTATTTTGTGTAGATATGATGGTCATTATATGTAAATGTCAATATTGTGTATTTCATAAGGTGCTAATGAAAAACTGTGTTTCATTAAAAAAAATGGCAGCTGTGGAAGTTGTTCTATTGCAGGAATGCATAGTGCCACTGTTTAAAATCCTATACGTAGGTTATGGAAATCAGTCTGTACTGTCTTTAAATATAAATGTATGCTCTAATTCATAAATGCAGCACAACGCACGTTTATGTATCTTAAAAAAGATTTTCAAACCCACTTTGAGTGATATACCAGTGTTTTGCAATGCAATAAGCTTTGTATTTATTCTAATTTAATAAATTTGGAACTGTTACTGTTAATCTTTTTTGAGTTTTCAAGGTTGTTTCTGGTTGTACTTAGTTTGATGCCGGTGAGTTAACACGCAGCACGTAGGCATGGATTTCTACGAAATATAACACTGAGTATCAAAGTTCCTGTGTGTTATGACAGTCTGGACTGCACTGCGAGAGCTGTGGTGAAGCAGCTGTGGGTCGATAATTTGGAACAAGTTTCTCCACTGCTGTGCACATCCACCTGAAAACCAAAATTGTGTAATTTAACTTTAAACTTTCCCTTTTAACTTTTAAAAATGACTTTGTAGGGTTTGACACTCTTATTGTAGCATTTACAGTTATGTGTATTAAATATGTGTGTTAAACTTATTAGATGTTCGATGTGGTATATAAAGTGCAGTATATTATGTCAATACTAATTGTACATGTCAAAGAGGAGCATTTCCTATCATGTCCGTGGTCTTTAAGAGTTGATTTTAACTCAGTTGAATAATATGTGAATTAATTATATGTGAATTATTTTGATTGATATGAGATAAGTATATGGTGGATTTGAAGGGACTAAAAATAGAGGAAGGGGGGTGCCCATACTGAGCTTTGAATTGGAGTCACTACAGGGGGTAGAAAGAAATGTTTCTTTTGTTCACTTAACACCATACAAGTTTAAAAAAACAGGGAGGGATACAGCCCCCCCCCCCAAAAAAAGGGTCTGCTTGTTGGAATAATTAAAATTGAAAACCTTCCTCCTAAAAGCAACATCTGTTTCAAATATTAAGCACTGGTCTTGAGTGAATTCTTTACGTAGAAATAAAATCAAGGCATAAGATTGCACATCAAGATGATTTAAGAACTACACATAATGTCCAGAGGGCGGCGGTAAGGAGCCTTAAAGCTGTTTGTCAACCGTGATAAAACCTCACAGGAAGAAAACCGACAGTGCAGCTAATCATTAGCTGCTAATGCTAAGAGGCAAACGGCAAATTCAAGAAGCCGCTTGTTAGCCATAAAGTTAGCTCAATATGTGTTCATAAGAGGCTTCAAGTGACTATACAGACTCGAGTTAACGGATTGAACACCTCCACAAAGCAAAATAACGAGGAACGGTGAGTCACAAGACTCCCTCGATAATTGTATTAGCTTAGCCCGCTAATGAACTAGCGTCTAGCTGTCGTGAGAACGTTGTGTTAGCTAATGCTAACTAGCCAACAAAAACAGAATGATTTTGGCTTGTAACTGTTAGACAGCTAAACGGACTATAGTTTAAGAACAGCTGTGTTAACTAATACAGTCATCGCAGCTATTAATTGTATCTTAAATATTATATATCTGATGTAAAAGCATAGAAAATGTGGCTAGCGTCACATGTAAACAAAGCCGTCGCTATTGGCCCGTCCACACCAACGTCTGCCATCAACAAAAACATACATTACAAATGTTTTATATTCATTGATCTCACCCAGATGTCTAAATTAACGTTATGAATGTTTTTTTATTTATCCCTCCGTGGTCATGAATTTGGTTTTGAAAGTATGCTCGATCTGGAGAGCAAACACAGGTCCACTCATTCCTGACCGTATGATCATTAAAGCCCTTTTGTCCAAGTCGCTTAGTACAAAGACTTGTTTTCTATTTTAGAAAAGAGCCTATGTAAAAAAATGCCTATGGACACTACAACTGTGTAAAGTAAAAGCCCAGTTAACTTGCTGTACTATGTCTGTATAATTTCCTGATGCGTTTCATGATGTGGCTGAACAGATGCAAGCTGGTGACCCTGTGGCTGGTGCACCGATGGCAGGAGCTGGTGCTCAGAGTCGGTCAGAGGACGAGGAGTCACTGGGAGTAAAAGATGTGAAAAGGACGGCAACACAGGCGTTTGGTAGTGGTGTTCCTAAGCGCAGAAGTTCCTCCAGGTTTGAGTTATCCTCTTATATGTTGCATTATTCCAGCTGCATACTGAAATAATTAATGCATTTCGTTTGCATTATTAACGTAAACACAAATAAGTTGTGTTATGCTGCTATAAAAACTTTGTGTTGTTTTTTCTGTGGTGCATCTGCAATTGTTCAAAGAACTGCTGTATACATTCCTCAGGTCAATTAAGAGGAAAAAGTTTGACGATGAGCTGGTGGAGAGCAGTCTTGTTAAGTCATCCAGTAGAGTTAAAGGCCCTCCTGTCATAGAGCCTGTCCGCTGTTCGGGGAGTGAACTTTCATCTAGTGAGAAGAAAAAGGTACATAATACCACTGAATCAAAATCTGAGTCTTGGAGAATGGCATGGTAAAAATAATAAGCCTACATTTGTTTGATGAGTATTTTTTATTCCATTGTGTGACTCTGTCAGGTGACAAAATCAGGAACTGCTCTCACGCCACCTCTGACCATGGTATTAAACCATGCACCAATCACTAAAAGAGTAAAGAAAAGCAAGCAGCCTCTGCATATTACTAAAGACTTGGGACGATGGAAACCCACTGATGACCTTCTGCTTATAAATGCAGTGTTACAGGTAAGGAATATATAAGTTGAATCTTAGTCCAAAATCATGGATATTGTCAGTAAATGTATGTGCTTAGATTGTTTATGTGATTGTCATTTAATGATCCAATGAATTTGTATTTGTCTGTAGACCACAGATCTGACCTCTGTTCATTTGGGGGTCAAGTTCAGTTGTCGTTTCACATTGCGGGAAATTAAAGAAAGGTGGTATGCTCTCCTCTATGATCCTGTCATCTCAAAGTAAGAGACTTAAGCTGTAGCAGCTTTACTTTGACCTCCACATTTCTATATTTGGTTCTCATTTTTAGAGATAATTAAATTTCTCTGTGTTTTTTTTTTCTCTGTGTAGACTTGCATGGCAGGCCATGCGTCAACTTCACCCAGAAGCCATTGCAGCAATCCAAAGCAAAGCCCTCTTTAGTCAACCTGAGGAAGCACTGCTTGCTAAGATTGGATCAGTGAGTAAAAGTGTTATTTTAGAAAAGTTATTCCTTTTATAGAATATTAACCTAAAAATCTGATCAGCTTTAAGTGACAAGTTAAATAGCTGATAATTAAATGCAACACAGAGCTTCTGGCACAAAGTGGCTCATGGCATACTTTTTTTCTAACTATTTGACTGCTGTATTCAGAATTGGTTTTGCATTTCTTTTTGTCAGACGAGTCAACCCAAACTGGACGTGTTCCAGGAGCTTCTGAGCAAACACCCTGGTGTCTTTCATCCATCTCGCACCCCCAAAAGCCTGCTGGTGCACTGGCAGCTGCTAAAGCAGTACTATCTACTGGACGACCAGAGTGGTATGTTGAGTATTATTTTGGACAGATGTTTAACAGTGCAGAAGGCAAGACTCTTCTTAATGTACCTGGCAAGGATGAGAATAACTATGGTTGAATTCGGATGAATAATTCACTCTGTCCTTTGAGAACAAATATTTAGAAGGGTCAAATGAAATTGAAAAAAATGTGGACATGAAATGAAATTTTAAGCTATATTATGATTGTGTTGATGCTACTGTTTGTGATGACAAGTCAAAGAAAACAATTTTACATTTGAAAACAACAGTGGCTGCTACTTTACAGGTTAGCATGGATGTTGCTATAGCACCACTTATATTAGAACTGGAGAGTTTTTCTTCACTAAAGAAGAGCAAGGAATGGCACTGAGGACTTTTCTCAATAGAAAAGACATTTTCGCTGCTCTCGTACTACCTGTATATGGCTGGTTTATTCTGTTAGTTGAACAAATCTCTGATCACAGAAGTAACCGCTCTGTAAATATTTTTTTTGTTGTCATTTATTGTGTGTTGCAGTCCAGCCTCTCCCAAAAGGTGACCAGGTCTTGAACTTTTCTGACGCTGAGCAGATGGTTGATGATGTAAAGCTAAAGTATGACAGTCTTTTTACAGTTTTTTTCTCATGAATTTGTTGCAGATTAAGTATTTTCCATCCTCTCACACTACTTTTTTAACACAAATCATTGTTTCTGTTTCTGTTCACACAGGGAGAGCAGAGATGAGGTGTTGGAACACGGTAAGAAGTTAAATTATGAATTTACAAGTTCAATTTCTTTCATCCTGCAAAACATGACTCAGGTCATTTACTTTGTGAATGTAGACTGCAACTTCCTCAGAGCTGAAGTCAAAGTCTGGTTTACTTATGAAGATAAAGTTGTTATTTCCAAGGAAGAACAACTAGGAAATTTCCTTGGCTTACTGTCTAAATTTTAAACATCCTTTTTGATATGTTGTCTTTGTACAACATAGGTGTCAAATCATGGACTGTATTCATACTGTTTACATTAACTTTACCTGTCCTGTATTACCTTTGACTTTTCTTCCAGAACTGATGATTTCTGATCGCCACCAGAAAAGGGAGATCAGACAACTAGAGCAGGAATTGCCACGCTGGCAGGTTCTTGTCGACAGCATCACAGGTCTGTTAACTTTGACTTTATGAAGACAAGCAGATTGTTTTATAGGTAAATTTGTTTTGAGGAGTCCATGTTTGGTAGAACTCATCTGTGTGCATGTGTTGGGTCACCAGGGATGAGCATGCCTGACTTTGACAACCAGACACTGGCAGCATTACGAGGACGAATGGTACGCTACCTCATGAGATCGCGAGAGGTAAGAAAACTTTCGGAAAAAAAATTTAACAGAGAAGCAGTGTTAAGGTATCATGTTTGTGAGAGATGAAAACCATAGGAGGAATTTCTTATCTGTGAAGATTTATTTTCACTGTGACACTAATTTCTAATTTATTCATGTTACACAGATTACGTTGGGCAGGGCGACCAAGGACGAACCCATCGATGTAGATCTGTCATTAGAGGGGCCTGCCTGGAAAATCTCAAGAAAACAAGGTTAATAAACACATCAAAACATACACATCAGGCTGCACTGTAACATGTTTTAAGATGATTTGCTCTGAGTTACTGGAAGGTTTAACAAATAAAAATATTTCAATAACTTCTAAATAAAGTTACTTAAGTTATAAAGCCTAATAATTACCACATCTGTTGTATTTTAAAAGTGTTTTTTCACTGTCAGTTGCCTTTTCTTCATTAACCCCAGATGTTCCCTTTATATGAACATAACTCTGTGACAAATGTGAGTTGTCAAAGTGAATACTCTTAGAGAAATGGCAAGTAGAGATCATCTCCACTTTTGGAATCTTTTTTCATAACTCAGAAACCAGCAGTTTTATGGCCCCCAAAGGGTCCCTGGTCTGGTGGTAATAGTCTCCGTGAACTTGGTTAATTCTTAACAGGATTGTGTCATTTTAAAAGGATCAAACTTTGTTTTGAAGTCACAGTTAAATTTTTTCCAGGACATATTTTGCTGGCAGCAGTGAACTGCTTTTGATATAGCTGAAAATACTAAACTACAAATTATCAGTCAGTCATCTTAAGTGGATAGTTGCACATGTCCATGTCCACAGGAATTATCAAACTGAAGAATAATGGAGACTTCTTCATTGCCAATGAGGGCAGACGACCCATCTACATTGATGGCAGACCAGTCCTGTCCGGTAACAAGTGGAAACTCAACAACAACTCTGTGGTGGAGGTGTGTGTCAACCTAGTTTTACATGATTCAGTTTGAACCACCTTGTTACATTTGAGTGGTACTAAGGGAGACACACTAACATACTGTATTTGTGTCTTTAGATTGCAGGTCTTCGCTTTGTGTTTCTGATAAACCTGGAGCTCATCTCACTTATAAAAGCTGAAGCAGCCAAGATGACACAACAGTGAATGTCAGCCACCCTGCAGAAGAGTGAGCCTACAGGAAGTACTGGATCCAGTCAGCCCTTCTGTGTCACACAACAGTGGTTAACAGTCTGTTCTTGAAGCACAGTAGTGCAATCAAGATCAGATAAACACGTCAGCCTGAAATTCAAACTTTAACCAGACCACAGCTGATTCCTGGAAGAAAAGGGTAACAGGTTTTATATGTTTGGACATTTTCCATGTTGTAATGTAGACTCACTCTCATTGTAAAGCTTTGTTTTTCCAATTTTTCTCAGATTGTATTTAAATTCTGTAGTACTTTTTGCAAAATATTAAACTTGTATACATGATATTCTGTAGTTCTCTGTAAATCTAGTATGCTGTTAATATTAACAAAAAGATGTAATGTGAGGAACAAGACATCCTTCATTTGAGAAGGGTTCTGACATCTATTCAGCTGTAAAAAAAATTGTTAGAAAAATTATTTGTCTTTTTTAATTTTTTTTTTCAGCATAGAGACTAATATCACAAAACACAATTTGCCTCAAGGGGGCTGTAAAAGTCCAGTTTGTATGATATAGAGGGATCTCATAGCAGAATCTGACAGAAATGAAATTAAGTGGAATTAGGTGAGGAGTCATTTTGTTGTTGTGTTTAAATTATCTCCTAATGAGCCTTTATATGTCTACAAGGGGAGGGTCATCTTCTGCTGCGTCTCAGTTCTTTAATGTCTGAGTGGTTAGAAATCAGATAATACTAACAGAAAAGGTAAATGGAAACATGTCACTATGATACATTTTTAAGTGCCAAACACTTAATGCAAATTTGACAAGGTGTTAATTTTCAGAATCCTCCATAGCATATGAAAAGAATTTGGGCAGAACAACTTAAGTGAAGGCAAATTTTTAGAAGGGTTGCAGTGTTTTTCAAACAAACAAAAAATAAAAAAACCTGAATAAATGTGTGGTATTCAAATCAAAGATAAACTAGAAGATCATAAATGTTTATTGCTGTGGTGATGGTATAATGTGCCAGCGGGTAGTGCTGGAAAGCCTAGTAGTAAAAGACAACAAAGGTAATATTGTAGTTTTTACTGCATGTGGGGTGTTTCTTCAACAGCAAATATTTGGCATGTTCTAAATTCTAGGACTGTTTTCACTTTCACTTTGTTAAATCACAGATTAAGAGCTTCTAAGAAACAAAAAATCTGTGCAAGATGCCCAAATTTTGACTTTGGAACAACATTAGTTATGAAATAGGCATTAAACTTACATTTCCATCTTGACTCTACATTAAATCAAAAATAGATTTTTTATGACATTTACAGCTCTTACACATTGACAAACTGCACCCAAGTGCATTACACTCTAGTAATTATGTGCTTAAGGTGTGTGTAAAGTTTTACTTCAGCAGTGACTGGTTTTGACTTTCCTGTATGTGTGGGAATGACAGGGATTATTCTGCCTGTAAAATGTTTCAATGATTAACAGCATGATCGGGTTCATTCACACCATGTACTTGATCTGTCAGAGGGCAGTAAGAACTTAGAGCAAACCTGAATAACTAATAAAACCATGTTAGCTGCATGTATCAATATGAAAACTGTAGTACATTTCAACCCCTGTTTAAAGCAAACTTGGTACTGTTAAGATTAACAAGGGTTAGGGTTAACAAGGGCACATGTAGAATACCAGAGACCAGAAATGTTGTCATCAAAACACAGACTGCACTGTCAAGTGAATCTGTTGTTGCCATAGAAACTCAATATGAACCACAGGTTATGTTTTGACTGGATTTCCCAAACATGGCAGAACTCATACTGGCAAAGTTTAAACAAGAGAAACAGACGACGACAAGCCCATTTCACACATGAGTGGTCAAATCCAAATATTGCACTTTTTCTGTAACATTCTGCCTCTCAAATAGGCCTCATTTCAGGTTAGTGACTTTTAGCTCTCTGCAAACATAGTGAGGGAAGTATTTAGAATACAGAAGCTGGGAGCAGCCATGGCCACTATCTTATGTCATTCTGTAATCTTGTGATAACGGGGTGAATTGACGTGTTATCGCAAGATAAGCCCTAACTCCCAAGTAATTAGATGATTATTCTATGATCTAAAGATAAGAAAATAAAAAGGGACAGTAATGATCATGGCCACTCTTGCTTTCCATACTCTGTTATGAATGCTGCCATGCAAAGAATTTTGCAATGTTTTCCATTCACCTCTGTCCACTGTTGAGTAGATCCTTTTTTTCAGATAAGATGATAACATGCACAGTGCCTGACTGTAACGCCCAGTAAGTCTGATAACTTTTTGTAATGCTGACAGTTTGCCAGGACAGGGATTACCAAAACCCGGCCTTTTCATTTAGGCTGGCTGAATTAACCTGCTGTTTAAAAGACGAGAAAAAATGTTTTTAACCCCATCATCAGTGTCTGCCACTTATATTTTCTGTTTTTTGTGTGAGATTCCTCCAGCAAAGATATCTTCAAACTATTTTGCTCAGGGACAAAATGTGGACCACAAAGGCCCCCAGCTCTTAACATTTGCTGCAAAGCGTGTCAGTAGATGAACACTCATTTTCATTGTTGCTGCACCATATACTTCTCTAATTGCATAATGACTCTTCCCGCCACTTCTACATATTACTGTTTCTCCTTTTCTCCCAAAAGAATGCGAAATGTAGCAAAAAGAGAAGAAAACGGTGGCTCAAGAATTTCTTAAGTGAACTCCATTCAGTACAGGCAGAGCATAGAAAGGTTTAACATTAGATCGCTAACTAATAGCAGAGACATGGATTACTTGAACCACCTTTATTGATGGACACTGTAAAATACAACCAATGAGTTCCTACCGACCATAAGCCTCACTAATGAAGAATACCACAAGTGGTTGAGCCATTATTGACTATGAGACTTATCTAACCATTTCAATGTACTCTAGCCAATATCAAAAAAGAAGTGTCTCAGAAAAAAACTGTTTTTAAAAAAAGGTTATTTGTTCTAGTCAACAAATATTGTTATCTTAACAAAACACATGGGGATGGGCTATTTTTACTTATCAGGAAGCCAGTATACTGTGGGTGGGTGTTTATATGTGTGTATGTAGAAGTGAGTGAGATCAGATATAGTTTCTTGTCCTTGGGGACCAACTCATTGTACATCTTTATATGTATGCTGTTTTTAATTAATATACATTTGGGTTTTCAGGAATAGGACTGGAGTAGCTTCATGAGGCCATGTACCAAAAGAAAGCACACCAAATCTATGTTTGCTGCACAGATGAAAAGGATAAGACAGAAAATTTTAATACCATCTCCAGTAACAACACCAGATACAACAAAACACTACATACAGGCAAAATCTAGTAATCAGTCCCTAGCCACACCTGGAGTGCAAAGTACCCTGGGAAGTCAATTTATTAAACTATCCCACATCAACAAGATATAAAGTATTTAATATAGTCCTTATAATAGGTGACAGGTTAAATTCACACATCATTTCACACTATTAGAGTGTGGGACCTTTTCCAGCTGTCACTTTGGTGCTGCAACATCTTACCTCTAAAACACAAGATAGCACTTTTAATCAACTAACACTTTTAAAAAGAGTTAGTGATTTTTTAAAACTGTAGGCTGTTTCAGCTGTCCACAAGGGTGACCAAGTGGCTCTTTTGATAGTAAATCCTTTGGATTATTTGAATGGAAGTGCACCTAAGAGGCAAGTTTTAGGCAACTATGAATCAGTACACACTTTTGGTTTAATTACTAATAAATCTATACAAAAAATGAGGAGTGGACTGAGCAGAGCGGGTAAACCGCTGCGTGGTGGCAGTCGCTCCCTTCCGACATATTCCTTACAGGGTGCGATCTTTTCAAGAAAAATAGAAGAAAAAAACGACCTAACCACTTAAGTTGATATTTTGAAAAGTTCCGAAACTATTTGAAAGATGAGCAACCTGTACGAGCGTTTGCTTAGGCGACCGCAGACAACAAATAGAATAGGAAATCAGCGTTCAAAGCACGCCGTAGCCCCGGTGAGACACTGAAGAGGTGCGACCCCATTCATAAATGTGCCCAGGTCGGATGGACCGCCAGTCACGTTTTCGGCATGGCTGGTGACCGATTTGATACCACATATATTAATGGTATTAATTCCCCATTACTTCTCTTCCCGGCGGCTCGTCTGTACATGAGGATACCGTGTGCTGCCGTACTGAGAGCTCAGTTACCCGGGAACACATGAAGCGCGTGTATGAGGTGATGTATTTGACTTAATTCCAGGGCGGAGTTTCCCACTTGTCACACCGGAAAATTTAGCAACGTGGACGTTCACAAACAAACGTGAAATAATATCATTGTCCCTAAAATACGTATTTTTACGACAATAAAAGAGGTTATGAGAACACTCAGGATATCTTAAGAGAATAGGGTCTTCACTTGCGATTCACTGTGTTGGCACAAGTAAATACTAAGACTGCTGCTGAAACAAACCTGAACGAAAAAGCCGAAGATCAAAAAATTAACCTCTAATTTTTAGGCATAAATACAAGAAGACTCCGTGTCTCGCAGACATAGTGTGCAATTATATGGTATATTTGATAATACTGATACCTTTTATTCATTTGTATCAATTACAAGTATTTAATGTTTAAACTATTAAATATCCCAATCCACAAATCAGATCCAATCAATTTCATATTTTATATTTTAATTTTCCTGCAAATAATTTCTGCCTTCCTTGAAGCCCTGCGTATTTCCCTCCAATTTTATGGATGTTACTTCATCAATAAAGTGTACATGGACGTAACAGCACTATTGTTTGCTGTTTGCTTGTTGTATGTAATTGTCCTATACAGTGCAGAATATTTCCACTGGTCTTATTTATTCTTTTATATGGTCAAGGGTTGCTACAATGATGCATAAATCGTCTGATGGCATAAATGTATGAATAATTAAAGACTTAATCATTCCATTCACGCATCTAAAAGTTCATTATTTTTCTTCGTTCTTTGTGAAGTGAAGTGTGAAGATTTTTCACTTTATTAACCTGGGCGGGTGATATAGACTTCTTGCCCTACTGTTGTGTAAGGAGGCACTGTGTTGCCCCATGACAGACGCACTAGTGGTCTTGAACGCCACTCGGTCCGAGTTTGTAACGTTGCAGAGCTGCCCGACCTGTTTTTTCAGTTGTGCACGGTGGATACTCTCGGCAGGCGACTGACACAACAGAGGTGAGGAACTTACCGATTGTTTTTACTTGTTCAGATGAAGTGATAGAAAATAACACGAACATATCCATCTGAATGAGGATAACAGACCGGCTTGCTATCAGTTGTTAGCTTGAGAGTAACAAGTTAGCCGCGAGGATGATGATGCTGATGACGACGAAGAGCTACAATGTCAGATTTTTACATTAACTTTAGCTAGCAACGATAATTTCTCCGTACGGTAAGGGTTTGACAGCCCGACTATTCGTTATTTGACGTTAGGATAATCAATTTGAATTAACTGCCCCAAAGTGTTTAATTTGGGGCTAACTTCACCGTTTTTCTCGCTAACATGAAGCAAGTCTATGATGGAAATTAGCTCTATTTTTGTATTTTTATATCTTTTCATTCCCTCGCGAGCATTTGAGGTGATTTCATCACGTGATCGTTCAGACACGACAAGCCACCAGGACATATGGGTGTCTGGAGCATATAATTGTTAATCTTTAAAAACAACAACAAATGCATGCAATAAAATTAATATTAAAAAAAAACGTTACACAGCCAGAAATGTTGATATAATCATACGATTTATTTCTAGAAAAGTCTCGACCCTTTAGATTGTCAAAAAATGTATTAAATATCATGTCTTTTAGGGAAACATAACAGGTGGTCAGTAACCTCCCTGTTTAATGAGCCTGTAAATGTTTAATTACTAGGAATATTTTGGCGTAAAAAAATGTTTTTTAGTGCGTTCACATACAGCTGCAGTCCTTGTAGTGCAACAACCCAAACCACAGATAGCTTATGAAAATTATCATTTAATTCAAATTAAACATTTTAATTCAAATACAGTTACATTAGTTATATTACAGCCGTATTATAGTTACATTAGATTATATGTTGTAAATTCCTGCAGAATTTTAAGACAGTTTTAATTTCATGTCATTGTTTTAATTAAGCTATGGTAACATATGACTCCATAGCTTAAGATATAGTTTCTTTAAAGAGTAATGAGACTATAACAAACAGTAGGAGATAAAAATCTGTCCTCTGACCTCCAAGGCTTAAGACATGCTCCTTTGACCGCTGGCAGGCATGCTGTCATAGTGAAAGCTGGTTAAACATAACCCATAATAATCTACATGTCCCCTGGTGATTGTGATAAGACTGCTTTGATTGACAATGCAGGGCTCCTCCACATTACTTTTGTTTCATTTAATGTGTGACAGTAACTATTCTGTTTTATCAACATGTGACCCACAACTCAGTGTATTAAGACACAGTAGTTTTTTTTTTCTGAGGAAAGTTGCCAGTTAGTTTTTCATAAAACAGCTCTACCTAAAGATGTTTTCCAAAGGTTAGAGACAATGGGCTTCTTTCTTGATTTAAGGTGGAGTCGTTATTAAGTTATATCGTTCTTATTGTCAAATGTCAAGATAATGTGAACAGATTAAAAATAGCAAGTTTTAATCAGTTGCTGGACAAACAGTCTGTGTTTACTATGACCACACATTTCAGTGGTTTGATAAAAGTGATGTGAAGCCTCCTCCTCCTCTCTTCTGTTCACTCCCCTCGCCCTGGTTGGCTGTTTTCAAAGGCTGAAGTAAGTCCTGGTTGGTCAGTTCAGCAAGAGATGAGGGGTGTAAAAGTTCAGTTGGTCATCTTAAAAGCAGCTTTTGTTGGCTGTAAAGGGACTGCAGCTCTGGTGTATTAGGATGTAAACAGTCTGCAACAATATCATGTACACAGCTACATTTTTGTTTATACCTGCCTTACATGTGACACTGAAGGTGTCCCAACACATCATTGACAATGCCTGCTCTCAGTAGGACTGTTGAAGGTTTTATAGAAGCTAACTTTGCCTTTACATTATCCTTAAGTTAGACCAATATCCTATTAGACCTATTTTATAAGCAAGGTTGCACAGTGAAATGCTAGCAATCTCTTTTTGTAACTATTTACAAACAGAAAATGAGATGAATTAATCAAAAGTAAGTTCATTTGTAAGTTCCCTTGGTCTTGTGGTAAAACAGCCAATACCTCCTTCTCTTGCCAGACAGCAGTAGGGTGAGCAGGCTCTGGCTGCCTTTGGTTTATTTTTAAATATCTTTTAGGCTCTGCACAGGCACCTCACTTTCACTTCCCTCCCTCACTAACTTATCTCATATCACTGTCAAAATATTTTCCAGAACATCAGTGCAATGCTGCTTCTCAGACGCTGCCATAGCCTGACAAGACTTTGCCCTCTTAGCACTCAAAGGTAAAGTACTGCGACAAAGTGGCCTTTTTTTCACATGCAATGCTCTAGGTATTTTTATGTGCTGACCTTTACTTGCCCTGCCATTAACAGAGTAGTTAAGTTTTGTATGGTCTGAGCTCCACCCAGTCAAAAGTCTCTTTATAATGTAGAATACTTAAATTGAACATTCAAGCAGTGTTTTAAAAAATGCATCATAAAACCACTTCTGTTTTATTATTTGTGAAAAACATAACCTGACCACTGCTGTTAATCCCCTTTTTGTCTTTTAATTAACACTTTGTGAACAACACAAAATTATGTAGTTATCCTTAAACACATGAGCTTAACTTAAAAACCTAATCTGTTTTCTTTGTTTTCGTCTTTGTTGTTGTTTATTCATTGCACAGGCTTCAAGTGGCACCTGCTGTGGCATCGTGTGCATTTCGTCTCTGGAGCAGCAGCAACAGAGGGGATCAGAGATCGTACCAGCATGTCCAGGGGCCCAGATGGAGACACGCCCTGGCAGGACTGCTGGCTGGTACGGGAGCTGTTCTGGCTTACGGCCTCCACCACCACAAGGTTAGAAGATAAGATATAGGAAATCAGTCAGTGTTTAATGAATTATGTTTCAAATGATTTATTATTTTATACTCATTTTGTGATCTAGTTTTGTATTTAAATAGAATAAGAACATGGCATTCAGAAAAAGAGGATTTATAATGCTCCCTTTTTTAACGTCTCTGACTATCTACATTTAAGGCAGTGACTGGTCTGTAATGTCAGTTCATTACCACATTTTATGTGACTCAACATGCATAACACATTCTTAGGTGAGCAGAGTGCTTCGTCTCTTTGGACAATAGGGAGGAAGTTTAAAGTTAGAGTAGAGTGGACTTTGTTGAGCCTCAAAGTGGTGGACAGATTAATTTTTTTCTTAAATCAATTAAAGGGTAAACAGTCTTCTTACCTAATCAAACATTGTAGATAATGCATATGGATCCATGTTCAGCTGGAAAATATTAACAACTCCAATAGCAGAGCAGACGCTTGGAAGTCACATTTGTGGTAATAATTGACACACTGATGCTTCCGCAAAATATCTGTTTCAAGACTTGGTAGCAGCATTTATTTGTGGTAGAAGTACAACTAGTTTTAAAGTAGTATTAGTTGGGGTAGTACTAGCAGTTGATGTTTGAATTTTGTATTCAGAGAATGAATGGCAAAGAAATAACCATTAACAGGTCAGGAACATGTTGCTGTTGCTTGACAAACAAAAGCCATCTGTGCTGACTTATAAATGTAGTTTGCCCTGTTAAGGCTGAGGCCTTACACAGCAGTTTGGTATGGCAGTGCTGGCTGGTGGAAAAACACTGGCTTAAAACTCAAATGACTTTCTATAGGATTCCTCCAAACATTGTAAAAATTCACTTGAAAAGAGTAACTTCTATCATCTAAAATGTTAAAAAAAATTCAACTTGGGCATCGCTTGGAGGTGGGGCTAAGACAGGCCCAGTCACACTACGCTTCCCCACCCTTCCTCACACAGGCTACAGCTATACACATACAAACACAGACACATAACAATAAATAAACTAATAAATTAATAAACTTACAATAACAAACTAACACACACACAGCCTTAGATCAGCTAAGTAGAGCTAGCAATGAGCAAAATGAACAGCAGTGAGAGTTCCCGTTAGGTGGGGGACTTCTGGCCTCCAATTATCTATGCAAATATCTGTGCTAACAATATAATCTAACCACCTAGTTGCTCAGTTGCAAGATTGTACTCTGTCCTTTTGTAATACTCCTCTTGCTCTGTCTGCCAAAGGGGAGCTGTTGGTTTTGTGGCAGGGATGGGCCGGCAAGTTGGTGCCAAGAGGAGGGCAAGAATTTGTCGGTGACATATGCCCTTGCCCCATACGTCAGCACTAAATACATCAAAATTTAAAATGCAACAGCAGGTTTCAGCCTGTAGAGGGCAGTTGCTATGTGTTTTCATATCAAAATATGCAGGACTCACATACTAAATTGTCGAGATTTGGTCCTGAGTCTATCAACAACACTACAGAATACCCACATAAATTGGTTTAAGTTGAAAAAGTGGCTTGGGGGTTTAGTTGCTCTTTAAGCCTTCTCATCCTAGTTTTAATTGATCATTCTTTATATTATGGTAAACTCTGCTGGATCTATGTAGCAGCAAGTTTCTTATATACCTCCATTACACTATCAGTATAATGTTACAGAGCCTTTCACTGTGTGTCCTATCCCAATGCTGTTCAGGTAATGGGAAGCAAAGTCAGATAGTTGTATTCCCACATCAGGATCAACACACCCAGACATACCAAGCCATGTGGTGTAGGAATGTGCATACAGGGGAGAGGATAGAGAACACACACTGCTCCTGCTGTTACAGCCAGTTTACCACCACTAGACTGCAGACCAAATATTGACATAAAGATATGGTTCTAAAGTGATCACTGACGAATGCAAATCATCTGTCAGTCACAACTGTACGAAGCTAAATATATAGTTGCAACATACTCTTCCACACTGGACACCTGGTTTTTAGTCTTCCTCTCTTCTAAAAGTCCTTTTGATGGATAACAAAAGTGCCATCTCTTCTCTCCACTGCAGGCTCAGCAGGCAGACACCATTGGAGTGCAGACCATAGAGAAGACCTCAGCTTTTCCCATCTTCACCCAGGAAGAGGTCACCAGTCACCGGACTCTGAAAGATGGCGTGTGGGTCACTTACAAAGGTGGAGTCTATGACATTACTGATTTTGTGGCCATGCATCCTGGTGGAGATAAAATCTTGCTGGCGGCTGGTGGAGACCTTGAACCTTTTTGGGCACTATATGCTGTGCACAACCAGGAACATGTGCTTGAAATCCTCTCAGAATATAAGGTGGGCTAACTTAACAATTCTACCAAATGAAAAATTTTAGGGGGTGTCTTGCTAAAATTTTTGTGTTTGTGACACACAACCTTATTCTCTAAAAGCCTAAGTAAGACCAAAAAATAAACTGTTTAGAGACTACAAGTATTTTAAGTTTGTTAAGGGGGTTCCTTTTCGTTGCTAGTGTTGTATTGTATGGAGCAATTCAGAAAAAGGGGTTTTCAAAAATATTGTCACTTGAACAAGTTCCTCCGAACATGGTGTTTAATACAAATCTAAGACATGCATTGGCTGTGAACATTAAACACTGGACTGGACATTTGAATTAAACCTCCAGCTGGAAAATATACCAGGAATAGTGGAGCTGGAAACCTCCAGGTGGTAAAATTATTGCCCAGTCTGTCTGCTATAAACATCCATTAACAGTTTGCAGACAATTGCTGCCTGAATTTTGGCCCTCCATACTCACTGTAGTTTTAGCTATGTCGCCACAATTCCAGATCTCATGAATACTTTTATGACTGCAATTTCAACAAGATAAAATCTATGGACAAACATACAAGAATAAAACCCGAGCTATCATGCACTATAATTTCTTCTTCCTGTAGAGTCTTAAACTTTTTTTTTTAAGTTTAAGCTATTAAAGCATATATTTAGTGTACGAATCCAATGAAATGTTAGCCCTGTCTTTAAATAAAAACTAAGTTAATGTGAACCTGTGGCAGCTTTATATCAGGGAACAAATGTTTCCCCAAAGGAACTTTTTTTTTTGTCTGTTTTGTACTGAAGACACATGAAAATGTCTACTGCGTGCTGTGCACCAAAGTAAAAGAAACAGCTGTAGGCCAAATGCTGGCACTCCCTCAAGTGGTGAATGAGAAAAATGCTTTGCTAATGCTTTTCTGGTGGGGGTACCCATAAGTAAATGTCTTTCTTTGCCTGTTGCTTTGCATTTTAGACCTTTTGAAATTAACAGAGAACTCAGTAGAAAATATGTGATAGTTCCTGACATTGAGTTAGTCCTATGTGGCTTATTAAAAAACTTCTTGTCTGTGCTTAATACAAGGTTGGCGAGCTAAGTGCAGCAGACCTGAAGAAGCAGCAGGCTGTTGAGTCATCAGACCCCTACTCCTCTGACCCTAAGCGTCACCCTATCATGCGCATCAACAGCCTTAAGCCCTTTAATGCTGAGCCACCTCCTGAGATCCTCACTGACAGCTATATCACCCCATCTGCTATCTTCTTCAAAAGAAATCACCTGCCTGTCCCTCAAGTGGACCCGGCCTCTTATCAGCTGCATATAGAGGGACTCCCTGGAGGGGTGTTGACGCTGTCTCTAGAGGAGTTAAAGACTCGATTCCCCAAGCACACCATCACTGCCACACTACAGTGTGCTGGTAACCGCCGCTCTGAGATGAATACGGTCAAGCAGGTGAAAGGACTCAACTGGGGCATTGCTGCAATCAGTAATGCTACGTGGAGTGGTGCAAGGCTCAGGGATGTGCTGCTGGCTGCTGGTTATGGGCCAGACGTGGCCCAGTGGGCTCGTCATGTTCAGTTTGAAGGACTGGACAAAGATGTGACTGGGACCACCTATGGTGCATCCATCCCTCTAAACAAGGCAGTTAGTGACGAAGGTGATGTGCTGCTGGCTTATGAAATGAATGGCGAAGAGATCCCTGCCGACCACGGCTACCCTGTCCGGGCTGTGGTCCCAGGAACAGTGGGTGCACGCAATGTTAAATGGCTGGGGAAGGTCATAGTGAGTGCAGCGGAGAGCAGCAGTCATTGGCAGCAGAACGACTACAAGGGCTTCTCCCCTGGGACGGACTGGGACACAGTGGACTTCAAGTCTGCTCCGGCCATCCAAGAGCTGCCCATTCAGTCTGCGATCACCGTACCTGCAGACGGCGCTGTGGTGGATCGCAGCGTTGAAGAGGTGACTGTCAAGGGTTATGCCTGGAGTGGCGGTGGCAGAGAGGTGGTACGTGTAGACGTTTCACTGGATGGAGGAAAGACGTGGCAGGTGGCCCAGCTGCAAGGCAGTGAGAAAGGACAAGCGCCCGAACCCTCGCCCCCAACAGGACAAGCCTGGGCCTGGAAGCTGTGGGAGATAACGGCTCCTCTTCCTCCCGAGGAGCAGGAGCTGGAGATCGTCTGCAAGGCAGTTGACAACAGTTACAACATGCAGCCAGACACAGTTTCTCCCATCTGGAACCTGAGGGGCGTGCTGAGTAACGCCTGGCACAGAGTGAGGGTAAAGATTAGAGAGGACGAGAGCAAGGAATAAACTCAGTGGTCTGATCCACATTCAGAATCCAAAAGAATTGCAGCTGGAACAGTCAGCATAGAGTGGACCTTGATTCAGAACTGTTTCTTGGAGTCATAGCACAACACATTTTGAAGTATAAAAAACAATTCCAGCATCATTATTTTGATGCACAACAACCTTGAAGTATTTTTGCAATCATGTTGCCGGTGAGATTTAAAGGTTTTCAGTGTTTCATAGCACAAGAACAAAAGGCTGTAATGACAAAACAATTCAGTTTTTCTATATAATTCTCTTACAGTTCTAAAGTGACTGAGTTGATTTGTAAGGAAAAAAAGAAACTTTTGCAATCAGCATTGACATTCTTAATGGTAAATATGTGTAAACAGTGTATGAAAACAGGTGAATATTTAAACATGCATCATAATTTGAAAACCTGTTTTTTATGCATAACAATAAAAACCTAATTGAAATGTAGAGAGGTTTAAGTTTGTTATAAAAATCATTTCATGTATTGATTGCCATTTGACTTGATTTGAAATGTTCAATTTACTTAAGAGTGAGCAACTGAAGTTTACCAAGCCTGAAATCAACTTGTAAGTTTTCCAAACTATGTTTTGTTTTGTTTTGTTTTGTTTTGTTTTGTTTTGTTTTGTTTTGTTTTGTTTTGTTTTGTTTTGTTTTGTTTTGTTTTTAGTCTAATCACATTAGTGCAATAAGAATTTCTGGGAAAAATTTAATCCGCTTAAAGGAAATGATCGGGGGCAGCTGTTGGTGGCTTGGACTATCATTGCTTGTTTTTACTGCAAATAAGACTTGAACTGTGATCTGTTGTCTGCCATTCAGCTTGTGGATCTGTTCTCAGCTCCTTTAGAGTCAGTGTGAAATACCACACCTTACTGTGTGGATCAAGCTAAAGTTACCTGTGGTTATGCTGTGACACTATACTACAGAGGTGGGGGTACTTCTTGACCACAGTTTTGACTTGATGTGTGCCTGGCTGCTCTTTGCTCTGGCATACAGCTGTAAGGAGGAGGATGTAAGGAGGATTTAGAGAAAGATGCTTGAGAGTTGACTCTTTTACGAGGAAATACTGAGGGTAAATAATGTCTGTTAACTTACATATCTGATTTTGAATGACTGCATAGCTGCTTCAAAAGAAAACACTGCTTTTCAGGTTCCTGGAAATATTCAGTAATTTTAATGTCAAATCAGTAAAGTCAAACTGACAGTTAAATTAGTCAAAACTGCTGTCATTCATTCCTTGTCATTCAGTCCTATGATCAGCACTTGAAATACACTATGTGTTATGTTGAAAGTATGATATCGTAAGATGAATAAAGAGCTCTAATTTTACACCAACACACTTCTGCTGAATCAGTTTCTGTGTGGTGCTAAAAACTGACCGCGCTAGATTTAAATTAGCTCTTGTTGTGTGTGCAGAAATAAAAACAGTCCATTATGATTCTTACTTGGAGACACTTGATAAAAATAACAATCAACAGCAGTGCATTTATTATTCCACGTAGGGATGCAATATCTTCATATGATAGTCAACTGGAGATCCTGACTGGCATTCAAACTACAGTTTTGTGCTTAATGAAAGATTATTATGAAGAAATAGTGTTAAAATTATGAATAATTGTAAAAGCATAAGTTTAATGTAGCCATATTAGATTACACTCATACACAGAACCGTTACTGTGTACCCATTTTGGTTTCAGGCGCTATGTTATCTTGAAGTCTGCATAACCGTTTTACAATTAAAACTTTAGTTCTTGTGTTCTCGTATATAGACTGGAAACTGTTTTTTGTTAACTCATTGGGAACTCTGGGAAGATCTACTTACGGTCACAGTCTTAATAAGATAACATGGAGAAAAGAGACTACACTCACATGTTTGTGATACATTTATTGTTTTGACAGCCGCAGTAGATTCTGCCAAATGTAATTCCTGTTGAAACAAGGATGCAGTCCTTTAATAAGGACAGCCAAAATTATAACTATAACTTTTTCCTTGATAAAAAATGTTTCACTTTTTTTGAGAAGTTCTAAAGAAATCAAGTTTTAACCACAGGCACCTACTATCTAAAAATTATAGATAGTCGCATGTCAATACTTAAATCTTGGGTCCTGTCCCAGCTTTGTTGTTTTGACAGCATTACAAAATTTATTATAGTTGTAAGTCTTGTAATGTTTTTAGTTCTCAGATATCTTCCCCTACATCTTGAGTGTTTCTTAGATGTGGTAACAGAGGAAACAGGATATGAAGTGTCTCAGACAACATCCTGAAAGAGATGTTGCAGCTGGCAAGTGCGTGAACAGAAGAGAGGAAGGGTGGAAACACTGATGTAAAAGATGAGGTGTCATTTCAGAGCAAACAACTGGAGATAGAACACAATAAAAATGTGATGCAATGTGATGTGATTTATTCAGTCTAACCTGCAGTATTTAGAGTAATTGTTAGTAAAAAATGTATCAATCCCATAAATCACAGTCCATAATGTGTGTGACGTATGATATGGGAGTCATCATGTTGTCACATTGATGAGTGGCCTGGTCTTTATCAGTATCAGTAAATCATTATTAAACAGATAAAGATGTTTTCCTGCATGTTGTTTTCTCTGAGAATGAGGTTGACAGATGTTTATTCTACTATAAAGCCAGATATATTCCTGTACTTTCCATAGCCGTGGGACTCATTTGTTTATTAGTATCCTGAGGCTGCTGACCTAGTAGGGAAGTTGTTTGTTAATCACATTATTCGTAAACTTTTCATTGTGATGCATCTCTGAGTCATAAATGACTAAAATTGCGGTAAGTAGATTTGCGTTAAAGAGATAGAGTGGACATTTTTTATGGATCTGCTGTGAACACAAGCTGTTGGGGTTGATTTATTCTGTTGGTTTCAGACACTTGCTCACAAGCTGTTGTGACTACATGTGAGCTGTGGAGTGTAACTGTGCACTACAAACAAAGTCTTAGGAGAAATGACAGAAAGGGAAGAAAAAACAAAGTCTGCAAAAGAAATGACTAATATCATCATCAAACGCAGCCCTGTCCAAAATAGCCAATACTGCAATTCTTGCCTGTTCCTGCTTTCTGTTCCGTAATTTTTTGTAACAGTGAGTCTGTCACAATGATGATATACATGATAGATGAGAAGCAGATTAAGCTTGCTATTAAATTTTACTCCACTCTAGGTCAGCAAGTACAAAGAATTGTGTCACATTGGTGTTAAATGCAAACTAGTGCATGAAAGCTCGGGTTTAATTACTTTATGTGGTGAACTGTGACACAGTGAGGAATGTTTAGCATGTGGCTAGTTAAACTTACTGTATCTGTTTGAGGAGTTTCTATAAAATTATCAAAGGAGTGTGCAAGAAGAAGCTTGACCTAATTTAGTGCATGAGTAATTTCTAGCTAAATGCTAAATCCTGCTAAATCTACCCACAGTTGCAAGGATTTTGTCTGCAGCCCGTCAGACAATATGGGCATGCAAAGACAAACCTTTAGTGTTCATGTGTTGTCTCAGGTTAGGCGTGTTAAAGTATCTTACAGCCATAAAATCTTCGCCATGCACTCACATCTTGAGACCAGCTGCTTTGTCGACTGAACGCACTGTAACATTTTTACCAGTTTCATACACAATTGTATGCAAAGATCCTAACCCAAGTTTTGTACATTTTACAATGTCAGCCTTCTAGCATCCAGGACTAAATAGCTATAAATTCAGGGTTTTTCAAAAAAAAAAATCGACACAATTTTTAAACAAATCTTAATTCATCAAATACATGACACTTCCGCTGTGTTCAAATGAATGGAAACTAGAAGGACTTAGATTTAACTTACGTGGCAAAAACAGAAATAGTAACTGAAGTTTCTGGCAACAGTTATGAGATCAACTCGCTCGTAACCCAGTAACTCTAAATAAAGACAAAGTTAAAGAACAAGTAAGATAAAATATATCCAATGCTTCTTTCCCCATAGACTTAATAATTTAAAAACAAAGGGCTAAATAATATATGAAAAATCCCTTCCACTAGCTTTATAAAGCTGTGTTTAAAAAGTTTTGGCCACAAAAAGGCATAAGAACTCTGATTAGCTGACAAACACGCAACACACAACCCTCACATACAGTTCTTTAAGTTGTGAAGGCTAACATGTTAGCATACAAAAGCCTGTTGCTATTAACACAACCAACAGCCACACAACAATGATATCTTCATATTGAAGTATTACATTTCTAGTCTCTTGATAAATGTTAGTCTCATATTCTCTCGCTCCTGGTTATTGTCAAATACAAAATATAAGGGTTTAGATGGCAAATGTTCAGCAGCTACTGCTGCTGCTTGTGTGTCTTTGTTGCTAACATGTTCAATGGCACCAACTAAGAGCTAGCTTTGTTTTGTTGTTGCTCAAAACAGCTGCAGGCTGTAACAGTTGTTGAGAGGGACAAGACTAACCCATACAGTAAATATGTTGGCTGTAAGACCAAAATAATGAACAAAGAGAGGCTAAAAGCTGGAAAACTGCTGGGTTGAGGCATGATTATCTGCTGCTTCCCTAAGAGCAACTTTCCATTACTGACTTTTTGTTCATGAACCAATAATATTTAATATTGTTTCAATATAAAGAAATCTGAATTAAAACCTGTCTGTTAAAATACCCATCAGTCAAGAGCCACATCCATAGCCAAAACTTGTTCTTCACATTTTGGTGCTGAGTTGCATATTGTTTGTGTTTTGAAAATGGCTTGGTGTCTTAAAAACCCTCAGATCCCACCTGTGTTTTACTCAAAGTGAAGATTGAGTTGTTCAGAGCAGATATTAGTATGGCAACACTTTATCCAGATAACTCCTTTGTTATCTGTGAGTGTGGTTTTGTCCAAACCAAAGATCAATTTGTGGCAGTATTAAACAAATATTTGTCTCAGATGGGATAGGTGTGGGAAAGACAGGAATGCAGAGACGATGGGCAAAGACGGCGTCTGTGGTTTACATTCATAGTTGAACTGTGGTACATAGGACATACAATAATGTGATAGCACCAGGGAATCAATCAAAAGGCATTTACCCTGAGGGAATAATATGAAGGTTTGGGTGAACTACCTATTTGAGGGAATTAAACTGTAGTTTGATCCTTTTAATTAGTGTAGTGTGAAGACCACAGCTGAAGCTCCATGTCCTGCCTGAGCAGCTGTACAGTTCAACAGCAGACGTGCTGGCTTGAGGTCAACTGGCTGCTCTTGTAATCCTCATACTTCAGAGATGGATCATCGTTGCCACAGGTCTGACTCATGCGCCGGGCTGAGTTTAAAACTGCTGGAGCGCTTGGAGAACAAACAGAGCCTGCTGTGTGACTCCACTGAGCTCTTCTCTGGCTCTGAACATCAGCCCTGGATATTTGGGACAGAAACCCTTGTTAATTATGGACTACACAGGGCTGCTTCTGTTGCTGGTGCTCAGCCTCAGTGGGGCATTTTGTGCAGTGCTGCAATGGACAGAACTGAATGAAGCAAAGGTAAGATGATATTTTGATAACAGTTGTTTGAGGATACATTTACAAGATATTTTACAGTGAGCATGTACATTATACTGTAAATTCCAAACAAAATTGCAGCATCCTTGTAAGTGTGTGAGAGCTTCATTGTCTGCCTCTCTTTCCACACAGGCCTATTTGAGGCAGTTTGGCTACCTAAGTGACCCTGCTGATCCACAAGACCCTAACTACATGGAGGAGATCATTGCAGCTCTCAGGTAAAATGGACTTGTGTGATTTCAAAGGGAAAAACAGGTAGCTACAGGCATTAAATAAATGTCAGTACATGTGAGATCTGCATGAGGTTTTGTTGGAAGGATAGATACAGTGGAGGAGGATGTGAGCAGCCTTCCCTGTACTTTCAAATGAGTTTGCAGACCTTTGTTTTGTCTCCAGGGTTTTCCAGAGGGTGAATGATCTGCCACCTACTGGAGAATTAGATGAAGTTACTCTTGAAGTGATGAGACAGCCTCGCTGTGGCATGGAAGACCCCTTTAACAAGAAATTTAACAGATACAGAATTATGGGTGAGTCAAAGCTGTTAGCAAGCAGTTCATTTGTATTTTTGCTCTGGATTGGTTTCAGAGCTCATTATGAGACTGCTAATATCTGAAACCACACAAGTTCATCACTGCAATGTCAACACACCCTGCAGTTTGAACAACTTTAAGTGTTTAAAGCTGTAACTTTGATAATTGTTGGGACATTTTGTCACAAGCTGGATAGGTCCAGATTAGTAAACAGGATATTTCTGATAAATTTCAGATTTTCAGAAACCTTTAAAGCTTTAGAAAAAACTGGATTTCTTGAGGCCACAGCATCATGACCCTGGCTTTAACCTATGAGAAATACTGCTACTGTGGTTTTTAGTCTGATAGTGATGTTTAAAACAATATGAAACGATTAAACTAGAAACGACAAAAAATTTCAGATTACTCTTCCTTTCCTGTCTAGACTGACTCCCTAACCATTTAGTTTCTAGAGCATAGGTAGAGCTAGCTAAAATGTATAATGGATGCATTTGTAAAGATTGTGAATTACTAAATTCAGTAAGAGGCCATGCAGTCATGAAACTACTGTCAGATGCTCATATGAACACTGTTTTTCTTGCTGTAATTTTTCATCCTTTTCATGCTGGACTTCCCCTGTTTTTAAAACTTCACCAAAACCAAACATGAAGCTCTTATTAAGGCTGTTATGAAATATGGATTTTCTCTTGCAGGTCGCTGGAGGAAGAGAAGTCTGACCTACCGCATCTATAACTACACACCTGACATGAAGAAGGCTGATGTCACGAAGGCCATCCGCTCTGCCTTCAAGTACTGGAGTGATGCGACTCCACTGACTTTCAGAGAGGTTTTCTATGGCAGAGCAGATATAAAGATCTCCTTCCATAAGAAAGATGGCTACTGTTCTGTCCCATTTGATGGGCAAGGTTAGTTTTTTTTTCTTAAAATATATTTTCACTCATTGAAACCGATCACTTTTTGGGCCTGCTGTCCCTGACATACTCACTTTAACTGTTTGTTTTTACCACCCTCAGGTCATGTGCTGGCCCATGCTGAGTCACCAGAATCTGGTATTGTCCATTTTGATGAGGATGAGTTCTGGACTGAGGGAACATATTATGGTACTAATCTACGTATTGTAGCTGCCCATGAAATCGGCCACGCTCTGGGCCTGGGCCACTCTCAGTTCAGAAGCGCTCTGATGGCTCCAGTTTACGTTGGTTACCGTTCCAACTTCAGGCTGCATTCGGATGATATAAAAGGCATCCAGGCGTTATATGGTGAGTGAATCAAAGAGGCCCATCGGACTGGAAAAGTGCTGACAGTTTGTTATTGACTGTTATTTTGCAGAAACCAATAAGCCACGATGATATAACCACTGAGAGATCCACAATTCACTCTCCTAGTTCCTCTCGTGAAATAGCCTTTCAAAGGATTCCTCAATTCAAATGTTCAAAAAAATCACATTCACGAATTCAGCCTTAAATTAATTGCCTCTCTGTTTTACAGGCAAACGCATCAGCAGCACTTTGGCCAGTACTTTATCCCCAGACGGTCTGTTTCCCACAGAAAGCAGCCACAGTAGTGAGAACATCCCTAACCCCTGCACGGCCAAACTGGATGCCATCATGTTAGGTAAGCTAAGGCTTATTGGTTGTAAGAGAGATATCAGAAGCAGTGTTGGTAAATGGGACTTTACAGAGGCAGAACATCTGTGGCAGTGCATCAGTCAAACAAAGGAAAATTAATTAATCAGTTACTTTGTCAAGGACAAAAGTGTTTTCAGTGGTGATTTTTTCCAAGTCCATCATCTTGATGGATTTATATTTGATTCTGTGCACCTCCTTTAAGTGTAAGGTCAATGTGATTATGTTTATCTTTTTAAACATATAAATTAATACTGGAGCATCTTCAAATACCTTTAAGGATCACAAAATGTGTCACAGATAGATGAGTATCTCCCTGTATGTTCAACTAGGTCCATGGAGGAAAACTTTTGCATTCAGTGGTGATTATGTGTGGACCATCTCTGACCTGGGACACAACACACCAGTAAGGATTGACAGGCTGTGGAGGGAACTCCCTGGAGACCTGAATGCTGCTGTGCACTCTCAAAGAACCAACAAGACCTACTTCCTTAAAGGTGCAGTTACAGTCCAGTACTTCTTATATCTGTGTGTTTCCTGAACTTGTGTTAATGTTAATACTGATTCTGATCACAGGTAATCAAGTGTGGAGGTATACTATGTTCATGCTGGACTATGGCTTCCCAAAGGAGGTCAAACGGATCCCTCCTAATATCGATGCAGCCTTATACCTGGAGAGGAACAAGAAGCTGGTCTTTATCAAGGTATCTACTATCAAAGCACGAGGAGCATTAAACATGACCATATTTATCACTGTTCTTGCAGAAATTCTCAGTTCTTGTTCCTTCTCTTTCTGCTTGTGTAGGGTTCAGACCACTGGCAGTGGGATGAGCTGAAGTACACAGACTTAACCGTCTACCCCAAACCGCTGTCGATGCTCTTCACTGGGGTGCCATCCAGTCCGGACGCTGCCCTCACCTGGACCAACGGCAAGATCTTCTTCTTCAAGGGAGACGACTACTGGCGTGTGAATGAGCAGCTGAGAGTTGACGCAGGATACCCACTGAGCAAGGAGGAGCGCTGGATGCGATGCTGACCATTAGGAGGCAGCAGGTACCAAAAGGTCTGCAGCAGAGGTGCTGGTTCCACTCCAGGGGCATTGACAACCAGGCAACCTCAACAGCAGTGACTGATTGTGAATTGTCATCCACACTTTAAAAATAACAGTTTGGGAATACATTTTTATTTCACTGGATTTAACAAAGGTGCTCCTGCCCGCTGCAGCAGGCTCATGTTTGTGAGGTTTTACGTCTTGCGCAAAAAAAAAAAAGTGTGTTATTGTGACTGCAAGAATTATGTAAGCTTTTCTGTGCTCTCAGGGAGAAATCAAGAGAGGCCTTCTGTTTTTCTCTCTAACATGTGTGTTGAATTATGTGTTGTGTAGCAACATGTAGTACTATGATAGGATACTTTTTAAGTATGGTTGATGCTCTTAAATGTTACTTAACATGTCAATTATCTCATGAATCACACTGGTATGTAAGAAATCATGAAACTTTTTCTACAATTAAAGAACAAATAATGTCAGTAGTGAAGTTTGCTTTCTGATTTTAATCCTTTGTAACCAGAAAAGTGGCCAAACATTCCCAAAACAATGTGACACTATATAAAGGCAGCAGACTCACAGTCATGTAGATTTGTCAGTTTCAAAACATGCCTGCTAATGGGAAAATATGGAATAATAATAGATTTTAATCTTTTTTGTTAATTGCAGGAAAAAAAACTATTTTGCTTCACACACGTCAGGGGCACTGATATCTGACATTTGTTTTGGCCCCCTCACTTATTTTGAACAGAAGATGATATCAAGTTCATTCTTACACTCTGATTCCAGTGTTGCTACTTCTACACTGGTGTCAACAACATGGTTTCTGATAATAATCAAAGCTGCTGCAGACTAGAATAAAAAAAATGTGATATCAAAACATAAACACAAAAATACAACCAAGACGCTAATACTGCAGACTTCTACATTTTGACTCCAACCTCTAAGTTACAATTCGATGAGAACAATGACAGCAGTTCTCCATCATTCAACAGTGCAGCTGCAACACAAAGGCATACAGAGAAAACAGTCTCAGTGTGTAGAAGGGTGGAGAAGCAGTCTATATACATTGATGATATTATATCACAACCAGAGAAACACACAGAGATGATGGTGGTGGGCTTGATATTGTGTCTGACAGTGGAGTCTCCACTTGTTGTGACTGCTCACTCAGTCAGTCACTGATGGATGGGGCGCTCCTCTCCACTCTGCCTCACAGTAACATAGCCTGCTGCTGCTGCTGCTGCTGCTTCAACATCTCCAGATTATCAGGACTCAGCTGATTGTCTCTCAACACAACCACCTTTCTCTCACTCCGACAGAGATCACCACCAGCTGATGAGAGATGAGGACAGCCAAAGCATAAATCACAAATAAGTAAAAATCAATGTTTACAGAGACTTCCTCATCAGTATGAAGAGCAGCAGGGACTTCACTCTTGTTCGGACAGGAAGTGGAGCAGTTGTGTGCATAGCAGCTTCCTTTCAGCTGTCGTGCCCTAAGAAGAGGCTCAAACACCTGCAAAATCACTCTGTTCACTCTGCAGATTTCACTGAAGCACACAGTGGAAATAAAGTGCCAAGAGTTCCTGAACATATCATTGATGTTCAAACAGTGAGGTGTTCACTGCCGGCTTGAATAATGGATTTACTGCTGTTATAACCATCTTCTCTGCATTTGAATGTTTTATCTGCTGGAGTCTGTTATAAAAATATTAAATCATATGAAAACAAACATGAGTTGTGGTTCCTGGACCTCGACAGAGGTTCCGGACTGTAGACAGATCACATGGTCACTAAATGTAATAGGTCTTTGAAATAAGAGCCAGTCATTTGCAGCTCCAGTCAGACTGATCCCAATGCTGCAACAAAGATGAACTGATTAGTTGTTTTAGTGTTAGAATAAGAATACAAACATTTTGACATCAGATTTGATGCCACGTCAGTTTCGATTAGTGAGGATCAATGTCTCTATATAACTTGTGATGCTGTCAGATGTAACCCAGCTTTATTTCCTGCACACATGAGCACAACAAAAATCGTCGTCACATCAACACAAACACAAGATCACAACAAGCTTCTGGTTCATCTGACTGACTGTCTATTCTCTCTGTCTGTAATTGTGTCCACTTCTGAAGTCTGTCACCACTCTCCTCTCCCAGAGTCACTGAGGACATCAGGGAAATTATGGATCTTTGCTTCAGTTAAGTGAGATACTGCTGATCGCGGCATGGACTGACTCCACCCCTTTTACTGACCTATCCAGCCTATAGTGTGGACTCTTTGCGATATCAGACAGCTGCTTCACTCCTGAATCCTGCAACTGGTTTCCTCTCAGCTCCAGCTCTCTCAGATGGGAGCGGGTGGACTCCTGGACTGAGGCCAGAGAAGCACAGCTGATCTCTGACAAACTGCAGTGCATCAACATGAAAAAAAAGAAAAAAGATGGAAATAAAGATCCATTAATAATCAATGATTAGACATCCTTTTTGAGAACACATTGAAATGAACAGACACCAAAGAAATATTTCTTCAGCCAGAAAACTTGATTAATGGAAAACAAACATGAGTTCAAATGAGCTTCTGTAAATAGATTTGACCATTTACTAACAATTCGAAATATTAATTGAATTGAATAACTCATTTCTAAGAAACAGTCTTAAATGACAACTGACAACAGTTGGTTCAAGAATCATGAAAATGTGAGCAAACAAATGTTTAAATTTTTTTATTGATTTAAGCAAATAACAGATAAGATCTACATGGAAACAGAGAGTTAGTGTCACTGGGAGAGTGTCACCCAGTGAGTCTCTGAGAGTCCACAGCCAGACAGTCTGTGATTAAAGACAATATGACATTTTTAATAAATGGATACATTAAAGAAACATTGTCCAGGTATTGTGTATGCTGTAAAAAATGCTATCTGACTGCCTGGATTTGGATCAAGCCTCAACTACCCTAACACAGATAATTAAAGCTGCAAGCAGCATTGAACGAGCCCTCACACCCCGGTGCCTGATGAGAAGGACCACTCTTGCCACAGACAATGGAGAGAAGTTGTGTGTTACATTCTTGTACAAATAGAGTTGACTGTGTAGGAACATTTGATGTAAATCATAGCATGACTGTCATATAAGGTTTACTTGTGGAAGCCACCAGGGGGCGCAATGGTTGTGACTTCCATTTGGCATGTCACTGTCCTAAAAATTGAATTATTTCTCAACATATGAAATGTGGGACAGACCAGATGAGCAACAGGGAAGTAACAAACACTACTTTTTGCTTAGCAAAATATTAAACTTCGCCATACCTAGGACAGGTGTGTAAAGGTTGTGTGGGGGCCCGCGTGGGCAGAGCCCTTTAGCATGAGGGGCTCCAAAAGCCACTCCAAACCTTGCGGGATTGGTCCCTAAGTAGAAAATGATAGAATATATAAACTTAAAATGATAATTAATAGTTATTTACATTGTGCATGTGTATAGTGTTTATATTTAATACTGCTGGATTCAGCCTTGTGTTGCTCTGTAGCGGTAATAATCACATCTAGACTTACACCGCCTTTCTGCAGTTTCTCACAGCTGGAATCAGTCTGGACGATTTCTGGGCTGTTGTATGTCTGACCCAGCAGGCCTCCTAAGAGTCTCTGGTTGGACTTCAGGAAGAGGCCATGAAGGAAGCGAACAAAAAGGTCAAGGTTGCCATTTTTACTTTGGATGGAGTTCCCCATGGCTCTTTTCAGAAAAATATCAAGACTTTCTGAAAAATTCAAGACTAAAAAAAAACCTCATTATATACTTATATGGACGGACTTATTGCAAAGTCCCTACAAATCCCTTCAAATTCAGACAGAGCGGTTGACAGAGATTGTGTGTGTGTGTGTGTGATAATAATAATAATAATACATTTGATTTGTATAGCGCTTTTCAGGGAACTCAAAGACACTTTACAGTAGTATAAAATCATAAAAGCAGTACAAACAGGACA
>JAQNCA010000014.1:15955795-15995414 GCA_029783725.1 Acanthurus tractus
TCGATTTTGAGACATTTTATATCGATTCTGAATCGTAGCAAATGAGAATCGCGATTCTTATGCGAATCGATTTTTTGCCACACCCCTATTAAATACAATCTTATTGGCAGCTGAAGAACTTCAACCCAATCTTTACCACGATAATTTTAAAAATGAAAACTTAGTATTTTATTCTCATGGCCAAATCATTTGTCCTCAGGCCACACAGATCTCAATAATGTCCACATGTGACGATCTTTTTTTGATAGTATCCAACTTCTTTTTCCCATAATCTCTCAATCTCATGCCTGCCTGACTTTAGCCTCAATAATAGAGGCCTTTCAACTCAGACTGCAGAGGGCTACTTATAGAGAGGAAAGAAAAAGAGATCAGACCACAATAAGGGGCTTTTTAGAGAGTCACATGTCGTGCTGCATGTGTGTATACTGTAAACTAGTAATACACATGGTCATCAACATGTTAAACTCTATGGTAAGGACTAAAATTCATTCAGATAACTCTGTATGCTGCTGTAAGTGGGTGTTGTGATCCAGCAGCAAAGGAAGGAGCACACACTGTGTGTAGCAAGGAGAAGCAGCTCCACAACGCTCTATTAGGGTTTGTGGTGAAGAGCAGCATTTAAGCTGTGCAGTGAAGTCTCATGTCCATATGTTGATGAGGGCAAGATGGCATAGCACTGTGGCGAGAGATAATATGTGCTGCTGATGAACACTAGGTTGGTGTAGAGCAGTGGCTCTCAAAGGCCCAAACATCAAAGACTGTTAAACTGACACACACTGTTTACTGGTCCCCGACTTAATGTAAATTTTGTCTTAAAAATATTAAATTATGGAAATTTTATCTAACCTAGGACAAATAAGGTTATACATTTTGCTATTGTGCTACTTATGAATAAAACTATAGTGAAAATTAAAGTAATAAAGTAATCCCATGTTTGCTGAGGACCTCCAGAACCTCCCCATGGAATCTTGGTAATCCCCAGACCCCATTTTGAAAACCATTACCACACAGAAACTAAATGTAAGCAATGGTCATGTAGATGTGTCCTTCAGCAAGATACCAATGCAAAATTCAGGGGTATTCTGTCTTTGAGCTGGGAGAATTTTACTGAGTTTGTTGACACAATTGCATTGTGCACTAAAATTGTATTTATCTCTTATCAGTTGGGAGAAAGAAGAAGCAGAGTTGCTTAGGCTGACTGCCAAGCAAAATCAAATACGCCAGTAACTGAATTAAGATAATTTTTAGATAGGTTTGCTATAGTAGAAGAGAAGTCAGGACATAGAAGTGGTTCAGACCTCCATGCAGTGCCTATATATTTCTGAAGCACTTCTACTTCAGCTCTATCATTTAGGACAGACATTTAACTCTCTTTGTCAAATTCCACTTGACAATAATTGTACCTCCTACAGCGATCTCAAGGTCCTAAAATATCATGCATCCTTCATTTTCCGAGCCAAGTCAACAACGCTCTCATGTCATAACCGTAACCAATGTTTAAAGTGCTATAAGTAGCTTATGGATGGATGTTTTCAAATGACTGGTATCAGTGGTTTTCATGTGACAATGAGCTTTTTTTTGCACCCAGAGGACTCCAGATTCTTCTTCCTGGGTTTAACATAAAAATTCAGGTTACTCCTCAGGCATGCCAGTGCGTCTTTCAGATGGTTTCTTTAGTTTGCCACTAAAACGTAAAATTTCCTGATCTACAGCTTTTGAAGATGAAAGTAATTAAACTCATGGTTGGGTAGTTTCAAAATGAATTTGGTCATTTCTGTTTTCCTACATAGAAGAACAACAAAGACATAAAACATCACATCTGGCACCACTTAAATTGTCTTCTGAGTTTTTTCTCCCTTACTAAAAAAACATTCCCAAAGGTATCTTGCAGATATACACTCATAATGAATTTATCCTATTACAGAAAAGTCACAGCTCTAGAGTATAGAAATTTCCTTATTTTTACTAGAAAGTTTTGTATATCCAATTCAATCCACTTTATTTGTATAGCAAATTTAAACAACAAAAATGTCTCCAAAGTGCTGTACATAGAATCATAAAAACAATAAAACAAACATCGCCATATAACAGTAAGCAATAAATAATCAAATAAGTGCATAAATCTAAAACAATGCTATAGATTGTACTGTGAAGCTCTTCCTCAGCTCTCGTCATTTGTCCATGTGCAGCACATATGGAGAGATACAGGAGGCCTTTGCATGTGGCCCCAGAGAACTGGAGTGCTTACCCAACAACTCTGACAAATTCTGAGGTAAGAATGAAAGTCCAGGGATCAGGAGAGCTCATGGAAACTAATAATTATGACGAAAGAAGTCAGTGCTCCTTCTAAGGGTTTAGGTATTATCCAACAAAATGATAAACAACTAAAGCACTTGACTTTGAGGAAAGATTAAAATTAATTAACTACATCGTCAGGTCCTTGGATTCTTGGTTGTTGCTGCCCTCAATTATCATATGTCACTGTGAAACTACGTTAGCACTAGTGATGTCCCAACGTATGACAAACACCACAAAGAGGAGGCTAAGCTCTCATGATTCTGTTATTGGTTAGCACTGAAAACTCTAAATATACATTACATAACGTAATTGAGTGACTGACTAAATTCAGCATTCAGCAACAGCTGAAAGTAAAACTTGAACATTCCCCATTTCATGCGTTTGAGACAGCTTCAGCCAAGAGTTTTTTAAAAATGCAAATGAAAATATAATAGTTTTGTAGTTTATTTTTAATCCCCACTACAAAATCACAGAGTTAAGTGATGCTGCCATATTACCTAGGCTTACACCGTATAGATACTACGGAGATGGCTGACCAGTCAATACCTAATTTAAAAGTATAAGCCTTAGTCTATGGGTCTGTTGTTTTAAGGGAAAAAGTCTGCTTATGTTTAAAAAAGAAAGAAGATCAAAACAGTTATTACCCAAAGTACAAATTAAAGTCTGTCCTCATAAAAATGGAATTCCTAATTGCTGTAATGGTCAGCTGCTCTCACTATGCACTCACATGCCCCAAAAACACTGTCCTGAAAGCTGCTTACAATATTTTCCATGAAGTTTAGCCTTCAATAAGTTTTTTTTAAATGTTCGATTTAGTTACGAGTGTTTGATCATTAAAAAGAAGTTGACATGGTGTTAGCATATTCAAATAACTAAGACAAGAGAAGAATATAAGCCCTCAATCTACTCTAAAAGGGACCATGAAAAACAACATGTGCAGTCTAACTTTCATCAACCTCTGCTCTTCAAACTTCCTTTCCTGCCTTCTCTTTTTCCCCAAAGCAGGGAAGGGCTTCCTCTCTGTCGTTTTCAAAGGGGCAAAACCATCTGGTGCAGGCTGACAGAGTAGGTCAAGCAGATTGGGGGGGTAGACTCACTGAGGGGGTGTAACTACAGACTGTGCTTCCCAGTAAAGACAGGACCTGCAGGCTGCCATCACACAGCCTAAAAAACTTTGAGGCACTCCTACCCTGGATCACAAAGCAGAACCGAAAGGCCAGGGCTTTTTGCACGCAACATGGGCCATAAAGGGACGTGAATTGTGGCCTTACAAGATGAAGGATGTTTCCATACGCCTATGCATAGCCATTATGAGTGATAATACACAAACACCAGTGTCTTGTTTCCAAAGGACATGATTTCTCAAACAGACTGTGAAGTTTACATGACAAACAATTAGATTTAAATTAAACAAACCAGTATCGATTCAATATCACCATCTTCCACAAGCCAAAACTTTTGAATTACTATCTTGAGTAAAGCCAGTAGTGATTACACTGTATTCAAGACTTTTTATCTAGATATCTGGGTCAGTACACATACATAAAACCTTTATTATCCTGGATCTTTATCTCTTTGTCCTCGGAGGGTGGATGATAAGTTGCCTTATGTGCCTCAAGTGTAAAATGCTTTAAAGGGGAGCAGCCATGAAAGCAGCCTGGCTTGCTACGTGTTATTACAAACATTTCCAGCTGTAGAGTTTGGCACAGCAGAGTCAGGATCCGAAGTGGAATCAAAGGACTGTAATCAATCATCATTGATAATGAAATATACGGCTATTGTTTCCAATGATAGCCTGGAGTTATCCGATTTCAAATGTCCTCTAGCAGAGAAAAACTTCCAAAAAAAAACAAGGCTTTGAGTTTTCAAAGATGAGTAGACTGAAAATCTGCAACACACGTATACATTATTACAATAATTTTAGTTTGAGTAAAAGTGATTTTTTAAAACTTACCGATGACCCTGTGAGTTCGGCACTTGTTAACGTCAACTTCTCCTTGACAATCTGCTCTGTCAAACAGGAAAAACACCCCACCGTACACAAACACAAGAGCGGCGGTAGGGTACCAGGGAAAACCGGTTTTCTCCCACCTTCTCCTTGGGCTCTTTTTTAAACAAATCTAGACTTAACCGACAACAACGACATCGCTCTCTTCCCGACCCTGCCTCACGCAAATTTTTAAAAACGTGAAACTAGCTCTGACCATAGATGAAGCTGAGGGTTAGCTAGTTTCCACTCTCCGCGGGTGCCCAGTCACAGAACTTTGTAACGTTAACTTGCGTGAAGTTAACCGTTGAAGTTCCCGTCTATGACTCCACACCGAAAAAAAAAAACCCTCCACCTCTCTGGAAAATCTTAACGATCCTCCCTCATTCACCTCCCCTCTCAGTCTCTCTCCGCTGAAGTAAACGGTACTTAAAAAAACACAAAGGAGGAGTTTTTCCCTCTTTTCCCTTCGAGGCGATCCCCTCGCAATCTGCATCCAGCGTCGTCGGTTTGTCCGTTGAGGGGCAGGGAGGGGAGGGGGGAGTGCGGGGGCACAGCAACAGATGAGGCCGCAGGGTTAAGGGAGCTAGCTGGCGATACCTGCACTCCTGTTATTGAGTTGTCCCATGAACGGGAGGTTGCTTTAAAATGTAACTCTTAGTTTTAAACAAAAGAAATAATAATGAACTGAAAGGAGTCATAGCATTCTATTTACACAAAAGCGTATTACTTTATTTGGTGTGTTTTTTTTTCTCACCGGCACTTAATATGAGAACATAGTAGAGGCTAGCTGATATTGTCATTAGGGCACATGGTAGCTAACTTCTGGGGATGACGGTGATATATTTTAATGATTAACGTCAGCTAAAGTGAAAGCTAGATATATTGCAAAACACTCTCTGATGAGGCACCATTTGTAAATGGTTAATAAGTTGTAATAAACAGCTTTATTTTTTATTAGGCCCTAAAAACGGTTATAGGGCGCTCAAACCATTCAGAACTCATTTTGGGTTGCCAGATAGTCTGTTGCCGGCAAGGACCTATGACCTCTGACCTTTTACAAAGATTCTGCAGCCAACCAGGTTCCATTTAATGCTCCCTTTTAATGACAAGAGATTCTTTTGCATGACTTATAGCTAAAGGTTTACAATAGATACATGCAGCAATAGTTATTAGTAATCCAAAAACACTGTTTGGAAAGTGGTACTGGTTTAACCAAGTTAACATATTGTTTTGAAAACCTTTTATGTTATAAAGCCTACAACAGTTTAAATTTGATAGCAAAAAGTTGTTAATACTTCAGCCTTTTTTATTTCTTCCCCCTTTTGTATTTATACTTTTGCACAGTGACAAGGGTTTGGTAACTTGTGGTGTCCAGAGCCTAACAGCTACTGACACCGGACCCCATGGATTGTGTCAGTACATGCACAGGGAATGAGCTACAGCTGTGATGGTGTTCAGCTTGTCAGAGCACTTCATGCTTACCACAGGGTCTGCTGGAGGGCGCGGTGGTGCTGGTGGTTGTTGTGTGAGAGTCAGGGACAGGATCTAGTTTATTTATAGCCTAGATCACAGAATGCATGGTCACTGCACGAACAGGCCGAAAGCTACACCCACAGGTGCTCAATGTTGACAACTTTCAGTGTGTTTACAGTCTATATTTACATATGGAAATTATTTTATGATCTTTCCAGTCAAGTTTGACTGAACTGACTGATTATAACTTTTACTTGGCTTGTAGGATCCTTGATTCCTGTAATTTAATCATTTACTTGCATAATTCTTTGTTACTCTTTTTACTACTTTTCAGGTAGGATTAAGCAATAGACAACGGTTTGGCTACGCAGCTGAGAATTGAAACTGTTGATTAACTGCTAGTGAGTAATTTAAAAAATTTTGTGCTCATTCTACTGCAAAGCCAATGACCTAGTTAACAAATCCAGTATAGACTTTAAATTACTTCTACTGAAAAAGCATTAAGTACTTTAAAGTAGCCTAATGCTGAGTAAATATGCTTGTCTCTTTCCCAGTGAGCCTCTAGAACTAGTCCGTGTAATAATCCATAAATGCAGTAATCTTGTTCTGTTATGACATTCCAATCCAACCAAGTTCTGGGAAATTATGTGACAGGCAAATCAGTTTTTTTCCACCCCTCACAAACTGAATAGACAGGTATACTTCCCTGAGAACGGACACAGGCATTTTGACTGTGTCAGCCACAGCTGGAGAATCATTACACAGGCCTTCCACAACCTTCACAGGATTTAACAATTGATAAACTATCAGTTGACAAGCTGTGACCTTAGTTTGGTCTGTGATTGAGTTCAGTGAGGTTTAGAAATGCCGAAATATTGTCACTTTTTGAAGCTTTTAAATGAAAAGAAAGGTCTTATTTTCACTAGTTAAAGCATGGCTTCTATTTACTGAAAGTTTGAATGATTTAACTACAGTATCATGAATCTGTTACTAACATTTATGCAATACAGCCTCCAGGTATTTTGTACTTAGTTGCAAAACAATGAGTCATCCCTCTGTTTTTAATTTACAGACTGTCCAAGTCCAGTTTGGGTTGATACATTAAGGCACACGTTTTAGGATTTTTTTTTGTGCAGAGGAAGCAATATACCTTTAACCTAAAACTACATCCACCCACCATTGTGCTCACATGCAAAACTCAGTGCAGTATCTGTGGATTGTCAGTTGTGCCTCTGGCTCTGTGGGGAGGGGGCAGAGCAGATGCTGTGACAGGAAGTTACTAACATGGTCCAGATGTAAGGACCAAAGACCACCTCCAACACAGTTGCAAAACATGGATGACTACAGGCAGAGAATAAAGACACAAACAGGGTTCCTGCATCGAAGAAAGCATTATGAAAAGACATTCTTTACAACAAAAATGAACAATTTGAGTTGTCTGCCTTTTTATTGAGTGTGTCATTATTGTTATTACTCTCTACATTGGCAAAATACTAATTAAACTTCTGTTCAAAAGCTCAAATTTAAGGGATTTACACTATATTTGGGTTCAAATGAGATATTGAATATGTTCAAATAATTCTTTAACTCCTCTTAACTAAATTTTGTCAGTTCAACATTCACCCTCTAGTGGTTTAAATTAAGCAGTGCAACAAAGTGACAAAACAAATGCTGCCAATGAGTCAGAGAGTTGACAATGGTGCTTTTTGTATTAAGTAGACATGAATATTACTCTGAAATCCAAGGTCATACTTGGAAATGATTAAAGGTAAAATGGTATTTGTTCACCATATTTGACAGAATTTGATCAAAACAAAACCCATAAACTACAGCTTTCAAATCAAAGAGAAAATTACTGAATTATACACAAAGTCCTGTGACTGTTCTCAGACTGCAACATCTGTTTGATATCCATGCTGGAAATGCAAAGAAAACAGAATGATCACAAAACAGAAGGCTGGGAAAAATTATTTAACATAACTAAATAAAGGCACCAATCAAACCAACCAAACAAATGACAGAATGAAATTGCTCAATACAATCTATGTATCCATAGGGGCAGGTTTAGGAGCCTATTTTGGGGAGTGATCTGGTATTCCATTAATAAAGTCTCCTCTGTCTGGACAACAGACCTCCAGAGAGTTACCTCTATCTCTGAGCAAAGTGAGGGACCTTTATGTCTCCCTTGTCTGCAGTTTTAACAGTCCATTAAAGAAAGCTGCTAATCCTCATCTTCCTCTTCGTCAATTAAGACCATCTTACGTCTGCGCTTCACAGGAGCAGAGAGATCATCCCTGTCTGAATCTGATTCACCCTTGGTATCCATGTCCACTGCAGTGGTGGAGTCTTCCTCTGTAAAGACAGAAATGTGTCAGCCAAAATGCTGCAGTTTGATCATGCTAAAACACTTATTGACTGATTGATTGCTTGTTACCAGTCCTTGACTGTTGTTGTTAAATTTAGCATAAATTAAGGAGTGACAACCCAAACCTACTTTTAACTTTTATATTTGCAAGTTTTCTGGTTGAGTGCGCAGTTAGACATTATCACAACAGCAGATTAAAACACTTAATGGATTTTTGATATTAAATTACCTTTGTCCTCATCATCGTCCAACACTCTGCTTCTGCTTCTTTTAGTCGAGGTCTTCTCCTGGGACCTGATGTGAACAGGAATAGATTAAGAATTAAGAGTATTTGAAGTTATAAATAGACCTTTCTTAGCTGTGGTTTGGCACAACAGATAAACAAAAAACAAGGCTATACCCCACCTCTCAGTTGTCTTGTTTGGATCCTTGATTGGAGAGGAATCTCGCACAGGAGCTTAAAACAACAAAAAATAGTTCAATAACACGAACAAAGTCATCTTTATCAATGACCCATCTTCGATCAGCAGTAGATTTAGGCCTAGTGGTGTAAGGTCTTACATGCATTATTAACACTGGAAAGTGACCGTTTGGCTTTTGCCAGGATTACAGTGGCTTCCCAGCTCACTTCTGAGCAAGTTAAACTATTTAACAAACTGGCATACAAGTGGTATCTTATTATCTAGCTGTTATGCTTATGATTTTTTTTTGTACCATGTGCCTTTTTTTTTGGTATTTTGTATGTCCGGTAATTCAAGATCTATAAATAAGATAAAACTGCTGCTTCTCAAGTTCAAAGCAAATATTACACAGTGCGGTTTCAGTGGATATGTTATATTTTTCGGGAGGCAAAAGCATAACATTGACTCTTTAAATATAAATTCTATACCACATTTTTTGCTCGCAGATTAGCTATAACAGATTATTAAAGAGGCCCCTTTTATGTGCACCATGTAACTGAACACCTACCCACATGACAAACCTGTAATTAACTGCTGTCATCTGAGACAGCACGCCCAATATGAAACTCCTACACTTACCTGTTTGCTCTGAGGTGTGGTGTTTTCTCTTGCGTGCAAGCAGCAGAGCTCTCAGAGCCTGAGCTCTCTGTTCTCCTGAGACCTCCTCCTCCTCCTCCTCCTCCTCTTCCTGGGATTCTCTGGTCGGGCTCCTGGAGCAGTCTTGCTCCTCATCTCCTTTAGATTCCGCCTCTCTTGGACTAAGAGCTGCAGCTGCACTCCTGAGCTGGGATGCACTGATCTTTGCTGGGATCCTCCAGAAAGTTTCCTGATTAAAAAACAGGGAAAAATAGGGACAAAAAAAGTATTTGTTAAGTATATAAAGTGTAGTATATAAATATTAGCTGTATTTTATCACCATCTTTGTGATCCATTATTAAGAAATTATTCTGCAATCACACTAAAATTCCATCCACATCCCAACCACACGCAAAAAGAAAATTTAAGGGTTGAATTTAGACTGAAGAACAGTGATTTGGTAGTGAAATGCCCTGCACCCAAACAAACACACACACCTGTTCGTTTGCAGGCGCTCGCAACCCCAGTTTACGCAGCAGCTTCCGGAAGCTCTTGCTGTCCATGGCTTCTTCGTTTGCCTCTGTCAGAGGAACAAGTGGTACAGCCTGGGATAAACCTGAAAAAACAGACCACAACAAGTTCATTAACAGACCAAACAGCACTGATTACAAAATGTTTATTTTTTTTCCACATACCACATCTTTACTAAAAGCTGAACCTACTTCAAGTTAGGTTAAAAAATGTAAATAATACATATACATATATTTTTTACTGTTGCTCCTACCATCATCTTCACGGTCCTCCGCTGTTCTGTTCAGACAGTTCTGTAGCCACAACAAGGGTCCAGACATGGCTGTTATAAAACATGTCATGAAATTAATTAAGAGTTCATAATGCAAGTTTATGTTATTACTGATTAACAGTACTTAAAGGTGTACTGTTTGCAACAATGACTTAACTCACATCATCAGTGTCTTTGTAAATAAACACATTAATTGTTTATTTCTTTGGTATCATCAACAAAAATATGTCTCACCTTCCTGGTGTAGAGCGTACACCATGGTACCAACATCAGGTCTCCTTCCTTTTGGGGAGATGAGGGTTTGGCTCCTTCTTCCACCATTTTGTGATGTTTCTCTTTCCTGCTCTTCATCTTCCTCTTCCTCACTCTCTTCAGACTCATCCTCTCCCTCATCTTCATCATCTCTGTCAGCAGGGTCATCTGGAAAACCTTGCGTGAGTCCTTCTAGGAACTCCTCTTCAGTCTGGCAGAAAGAGAGGGACCTTTATTACAGAAACACCTTTCATGAAATAAAATATATTACACAAATAATATTTTTAATTATTTTTATGTATACCGATTTTGTATTAGATGCATAATTGTCTTCTTTTCCAGATTTTTAATTGATCCGTTTTTGAACAAGAACAAAGTAGATCTAAAATAACTTTACCATTCCTTTTCCAGAGCTCTTTGCTTGAGCACTGCGACTTCTCTTCTTATAAAGCTCTCGTCTCTCAGACACTAAGCCCATACTGAGCAGCTTGTCCACCACACGAGCCCGTGACCGCTTGGCTGTGAGCTTCTTCAGGATGCTACCCAGAACATCTGTAAAATACAGTTTCATCAATAAAAGAGAGTCACCACACAAACCACAAATTGTTCCTGGGAATATTTTTGTGCAAGGACTGACACTGAGGACTGAGGTAAAATGAAAAGTTGTTTAATTTTCCTATGATGCACTACACAACGATAAGATGGTGGCTGGTACCATCAGAGTCTTTGAACTCCTCGTAGAGCATCTCCAACTCCTGCTCCTGCTCCTCAGTCCAAAGAACAATCCGGGTACCTTTCCTTTTGTAAAAAAGAGAACAGAAGAACTCTTTAAATATGGCTCCCAATAGTTTGCAGTGTACAGAGACCATCTGAAACATATTTTCTGTTAATAATGATATATCACTCATTCCGTCCGGAGTACGTACTTCTGTTTCTTCAGTTCTTTAGCATTGTTCACCAGACCCATGTGCACCAGCTGCGTCACTACCTGCCGCCTTGTGCGTGTGCTGTTGCAGAGTAATGGCAGCAGGGTCTCCACTATATCTGGGTCTAAACAAAAGAATGAAAAGTCAATGAAAGTATCCAGATCAGAGCGCCTAATGTGCAGCTACATTTGTAACACATGCTGTTTATATTTGCAATATTTAATCAGTAGAAATGATGTGAAAAAACAAACCTTCAGAATGACGGTGCTCCTCATAGAGCTTGCGCAACTCCTCTTCCTCCTCTTCAGTCCATGTTGGTTTCTTTCCCTCTCTGACAAGATGCAATATTTCTAATTGCAGACAGCAGACTTTGCTCTTTTGCATTAATTGTACTATAAACTCTATATGTATAATTATGCCTTACTATTTCACACAAATACATTTTTTATCAGTAACTTGGTAACAACAGTCACCTTAATGTGACACATGAGAGTAGACAGACAAAAGAGAAGTCCAAAACAAAGTTAGCACTAACTCGTCTTTACTGTAGCCTTCAGTCATCTCGCGTACTGCCCCAACATTTTTCCAGAACAGCAGTTCGACATATGCCTTGTTGTTTTGTGCTGCCACCGAAAAGAAACGGTTCAGCACAAACTTGGCAAAGGTCACCAGTTCCTGTGAAGGACAGAATAAATGTAAGCTCTGGTGTTTATATCTACAGTTGACTTTATATCACCAGTAGCTTGTATGACAACAGTTATGATGCTTTTTCTTGTGTGTACTTTGTAAGCTGCTGCGGCAGGGTCGCACAGGATCTTGTTGAAAATATTGAAGACCGACAGCTGGAAAAGGAGGGCATCCATTTTGAGGTTGACAGCCAAGCGGTGCAGCATTCGAGCAATGCAGTGGTTTGTGTGAGGTGTGTTTTTTGAGTATGATTTCAATAAGAGGAGGTATGGACGCACAATACCAGGACTGGCAAACCTATAAGGTGCAACAGAAGGGCAAAATTTCCCATTATGAAGGTTACAAAAAGTGCCATCACATGTAGTGGCAGATTATTGTCCTAATAGTTATAATATTTATTGTACCCACCTCTTGATAAAGTCCAGAAAGTCAAACTCTGTTTCAGAAACCTGGACAGACTCCAATTCTTCCTCCTCAAACTCTGCTGCATCATCCTCATCCTCTCCCACAGGCTCTGGAGGAGATGACCCTGAAAATAAAAAGCAAAATTAGAAGAACTTTGCACAGATGCTGTGACATAAAAAGGTTCATGTGAATACAGATTTCAAAAACTTGCTTGGCAGGTTGGCATGCAGGATCTGCTTGAGGAGTTCTAGTTCCTCTTCAGGTTCCACATCAGCTGAGCCGAACACATCTCCCTCTGGCCACACCTCCCTGAGTACAACAAAAAAGGGGATGAATACTCAAATAAATTAATGTTTTATTACTCAGACAGTTGAGTCTTACTTACCTGGCAGCACGCAGGAGCCCCAGTGCCTCTGGTCCCTGTCGAACCAGCAGGGCATCCTGCACCCTCACCATGGCCTCAGTCCTCTGCTCCTCAAGTGGAGTTTCAGATGTGGCATCGAATGGTACAATGCTTTCAGTCACAGACTCTGACAGCTGCAAATGAAGGACAAATAGGGAGAATTTAGTGTTGCTAAATGTTGCACTTTACACAGCATCCTTGTGCAATACTTTTGTCCAGTGACGATCAATGCTCTGTGCTGCCCCTAGAGGTTGATTCTCACACTGACCCGAAATTCTGTAGATTTCAGTTCTTCCTCCACAATCTTCCAGGTCTCTTCTAGCGCCTCTGGACTAGTTTCTGCTACTGAGGACTTTTTTTCACCTCGAGACCTTTTCCGCTTTACCTTCCTCCTCTACAGAGATATCAAGGTAAGATATTAATTTTTCAAAAGTGTCAAGAATGTATGAATACAACTTCAGCACAAGAACTGACCTGAACCATCAAGTTTTTGCGACCTTTGCAGAAGCGTTCTAACATGCGCAAGAAGAGATGAGTTGACTCCACCAAATCTTTAAGGTAGGACTGAGGCTGTGTGGTTTCATCGTACTTCCTCAGCAAGGTCAAGAAAATCTCCCTGTACTCCATCAGGTAAAATATGTTACCTGGAAAGTGGTGGTAAAAAGATGAGGCAACTAGCAATACATAAACACACAATCTACTAAATTAAACTTAAAATGACATGTAAAGCTTTTATTATTACTTAATAGTACATCCAGAGACTTGAAGCATTATGCAGTGATGAGAACATGTGCAAACTTGTGCTCCGATTACTCTGAACAAGAGCTGGTAGCACCTTACTTTTAATAACATTGGAGCTCTGACATATACTTTCATCCTGTGAGCGGTCCATCTCATTCACAGTCAGCAGCAGTTCCTGATATGCTTTTAGTGCCAAGTGCATCCTAGAAGATGTATGTGATAATCAGTTGGCGACTGATGTAAACATGAACAGTATACAGATTTAAACATTTTCATATTAAGCTGCCTGCTGATCTTCTTACCTCCGTGACCAGGATGTGGCCTCTTTGCGGTCTGTGAGAATCATCTCATAGTAGTTGGTGATGTTTCGCTCAATAAAATGGAAAGCACGGATGGACATGGTTTCAGAAACTAAGTCAGCTCGGAAACCGTTGCCACGGTTAAAGGCCATGAAAAAGCTGAGTGCCCAGAGGTAGTACGTCTCATCATGTTGCTGAGTTTGCTCTCGAATTAGATTTTCCTGTGTGGAGATGAGATACATAATAAAATTGAATGATTTTCTTATGAGTCACTCATTCAACATAAACATATCAGACATCTAATTTTTTTTTACATCATTTCTACATTTTTAGGACATTTTATTTATCTATTTGGATTTGAACTCTTTCAATACATTTGCAACATTTTGTTGAAAAAAAAAGAACAAGAAACATTTCTTTGTCTTGGTTCGCACAGTACTGATTAAAGTAAAGTCTCTTGCTTCATTATTCATATTCTTAACAAAAATTGTAATGAATATATGTATAAATAATTCAAGTGCTAAGCATTTGATGGCGGTGTGTTATCGGATCTTCCTCTCTATACAACATCCAACAAAAATGTGTCACTATTGCATTGGGTCCTTCAGTCCGTGCTACAAAATATTAAGTCATTAATCTTACAGCTGCTGACCTTGACAAGGTACATGAGGTGATTGTAGCAGCTCTCCAGGAAGTCCGCACAAAACTCTCGCAGGAAGAGACGAACATTTAAGGCAGAACGACGTTTGTCCTGACATTCCTGGGCCTGTCGGTTCCTCTTGGGAACTCGTCTCACTGCTTTTCCTGTGTCATGTGTATAATTTTTGAACTAAAAAAAAGACAAAAAAACAGAGATTCCTCTTGAAATAAATTTCCCCAGCTCCATACAATGTCTTCTTTTCACAGATGAGCTGCACAAGTTTATAGCTCACATTATGAAGATTTCTGTGGTAAATCACATCCTTGTCTCCTATCGACTTGAGGCCTTGAACAACGAACGACCCTCCAAAGCGAGAGTGTCTGAAAGAGAAACATCAACACACACAGAGACAAACAGAAACAGACTTAAATTTATTTTTCAAACAAGTCATATTCAGGCTGAGGAGTGTTTTCCCTTTCTTATGTACAACTGGGACGAAAAGCAAAAGCTTAAAGAACACAGGGATTCTATGATTCTTTTTTTCTGGCAAAAATGGAAAATATAGCACATTTTGTCCTTGGACTTAAAAAATAGCAATTTGCATTTCATGTTTATTGTGCATTTCAATGATTGGCTGAATAGTGCAGCAAAATATAACAATGCTAGTATGGCTGAGATAGGGATTGTCTTTTCTTTTTAACACATACTTCTCTCTTATGTAGCTGATGCACAGTATGAATGTAGTGATTTAAATGCAGCAATTAAGCTGTTTAATAAGCACATCAGCTGGATTGTACCTGGTTCCTCTTTTGAAGGTTCGAGAACGTTTTGCTGCATGTTCCTTCTGCCTGAGTGCCTCCAGCTCCTGAGAGTCTCTCTGCTTCTCTTCTTCTGAACGAGCATGTCCGGCACTCACCAAAGCTTCTGGTGTCTGTAAGAAAAGCAGAGCTCAAAAACAGAACTGCCTGAGATTGATATATGCAGTTCTTTTCAGGGGGATCTTCAGTCTAACCTGGTCTCTGAACATGAGGGAGATTATTTCCAACACATGCATACTCCACTGCTGCTCACTCTGGGCCGATGCCAGGAACTTGATCAAGTCATCAAAGCCGCTCATGTGAATGGCCCAAAGCAGCCTATCATGGATGCTGGCATCATCATCCACTTTCTACAGGTGGGACAGAGATTACGAAAGAAGTGTGATTGAAATTAAGGGCTAAGGAGAAAGCTTGCCTCCCTAACAATACAGAGTAGACTGAGCTCAGCTTCTTTTCTAAACAATCAGTATTTATGGAAAAGTCAGACCTTCTCTTCACAGGGGTCCGCAGGTACATGAAGCACATTCCTGACCAGCAACAGTATCCTCTCTATCAGCAGGTTATCCTCTTCCTGTCTCTGCTCCCAGTCCTGAGGGAGAGGGTGAGAAGAGATGAACAGGAAGAGGAGCAGTTAAACAGAGCCATTTTACTGATATAATGTAGTAAACTGCTAAGGTGTTGTTTGTTTTTTAACAGTGAATCACTCACCAGTTGTAGAAAGTTGTATAATGTCTCGCTTAAAATGCCGAACACCCTCTCACTGGCAAATGCCTGAAAGTAATTGTACTCATTATTATATGATACAGTTCTTTTTGAACATGAGTTATTGTTGTTTTAACAGTAGTGAAAGAACTTATCCAACCATAAGCACTCATGGCATTACTACCATTGCATGTTCAAAAATGTAAAATGAAACATGATATTGCAGTTATGCTGAGATCACAGTACCTCTTTGTATGCTTGCAAATGAGATGTCACTTGCAAAAAGTGATGTCTAAACACGGGGTCATCGGGTACTTTGCCAAAACAAAGCATGGCAGGCTGAGTAAGGTTGACCATGAGCCTGAGAAAACCCGGAGAAGAGTCATATGAGCAAGAATGCCTCCTTCATCAATGTCTTTAGAAAACTGACAATAGCAAAATAGCTAATTAAGTAAGTTTAAGGAGTTTGATATTAAGACTTGTTGCACAAGTATATCAATTAAGTATCCCAATATTGGCATTAGTTTGCCAATAATATTCTAATAAACTAAGGCCATGCAATTATGTATTATCAAATTCATTGTTTGTCCTGTTCATATAATAAATATTCATAAGCATTCATTTTTAAGTTCAAAGGGAATGTTATTTTAGAGTTTGTACCTGATGCAGGCATCAAATAAGGCCTTGTCTTGTCCATGCTGAATGATGATAGGCAGAAGGTCATTTTGTACAATCTGGCCTGCACCCAGCTGCTGGCGGACATCACGGGCGTCATCTTCATGGCGTAAATACCTGATTAAGTCTTTAACACTCTCTGCAACACAGACACAGGAGTGTCAAAAGGTTGTCAACGGTGAATGCATTTCTTTAATGAATCCGCAACATCAGTCAATTCGAACATTAAGAGAGTCACCTAAACAATCAGCTTCCTTGTGATAGATGTCACCCTCCAAATAGCCAAGAGTGCTGCACGTTGCCAAAAGCTCGCAGTTCATCTTGAGTAAGTCCAAACACTATGAGACAGCTTAAAGGTGAGGGTCCGGACTAATCAGCCATATAGTGGGACACTGAAAGATAGCAGAAGAAAAGGATCCAAATCAACAGAGAATCTCAAAAAGCTGTATTTAGTGGGAACCTAACATTTTCTGTTATTTTCAGAAACCAGATTAGCCTATTCAGTTTTTGCTAATGGGCTTGAACCTACACACAGCATGTAAACTTTAAGAGGCAGGTAAAACGTCCTAACCATCTGTTGAGGAGATCTTAAACATGTAATGTGTATTTTCATTTCTGTTCCGGTTTAGGTATTCAACTTGGTCAAGTTTGAACACTTTACGTAGGTTCTATGTAAAGCTAGTTATGTACAGCTTGTGAACACTTTTTGATATGAAACTGTTCACTGAAACGTAAAAAATTCGCTGGAAACGAGACTGACCATGGGGCTACTGCAACATCAAAACAAATCGCTGACTTTCAGTATAAGATGGAAAAATTCTTGCGAGTATAAAAGTCATGTATCTAGCTAATGTTAAACCAAAAAGGAAGGATCTTTCTTACATATTGCTAAAGTTGTGTAGCTTCAGTGTGCAGCAGTCAGACCGCGTAATGACTTTACTCTTTCTCTGGAAAGAAAAACAGTGACTAACTTACCTAGACGTTTAAAGACTGTTACTCAGCATGAGTGCTCAAATGTATAAAGTTTAGACCATTTTCTTCAGTTTGACGTTGATATCCAACCTTACAGACCGGACAAGTCTCGCGCCAAGACAGCGAGCGTAAACTCAGAGAGCGGATGTAGAATGTCGTCATCAATATAAGCTTTTAAGCCCTGATTTTAGCACGTCAGGCATTTCAACTTCAGATACACCTTTCCAACAAACTCCAAACTAGCCAAACGGCTGTGCCAGGTTACGGCAAAGCAGATAAAGTTAGTGCTTGAGACATGACTGGTGTTTTGATTAGCCAGACTTGAAGTATTTATTGATTTGTACCTGTATCTTGATCTATAGTATCCCCTGCAAGATTATACTTAGGGCAAAATACCCCAAAATAGTAGTTCCAATGCTCCCCACGAACGAAACATAAAATACTGGACATCTCCGCATTGCTTGTGTGTGTGTGTGTGTGTGTGTGTGTGTGTGTGTGTGTGTGTGTGAGAGAGAGTTGTGAAGGTTTTAACCCCTTGGATGAAAGGAGTCATACATGTGTGCAGTTCATTTCGTTCATTTTACCCCTGTTCACAGACAAAATACTGTGGAAACTCCCTTTCTTTCTGCCAAGCTTTCAAAAGTGAACTTGTTGAGTTTTATACAAGCCGAGTGACTGACTTTCAGACTTATTTCTTTGTGAATTCAAGATGCTCATAGACATAATGTGTATTTGCAATGACTTCAGCTTGAATAAAAAAAAAAAAACAGAGCTTAGTAAAGCACAATTTAGTATAAACAGAAAAAAACACCCATATAATAAACTTATCATGAATTATGTGCACGGACAACACAGATTTCCTCCAATCAAGTTTATTTGCACTTTCATATTTATTCATCAATTGGCCAGATACACTCAGCATTGCGAAGCACATTCGGAAAGTCTTTTCAGTTGCTGACAATCATATTTTCAATGTCAACATTTCCTGCATGTTACATATTTATTAATCATTCATGTCTTGGGTGATTTATTGGTTTGCACAGTAGGAGGGTAGCAAAGCTTGTCAAATAAATGCAAAGAGGTTCATTTCATCTTAGTCTCATATAATGTATGTTGACCAAAGGGCAGTGTCTGAAGTTTTGTCAGTAAGTATGAAATAAACTTCTACAATTCAGTATTTAAACTAGCTATTTTAGCTGAAGTTTAATACTCTGCTACAAATGTGAGGTCATCTAAAGGTTTCAAGGGATTGCACTGTAAATCAAGGCCTCAAGTGGTATGTGATAAAGTTGTTTTGCTTAGCCCTACGGATGATGCAACTGTTTAGCAAAAATCGAGTGGCTTAAATAGCACCAAAGTGACATCGTCTAAGAGGATTCTTTCAACATTACACCTGTACTGAGAGACTCATTGCTAGACAATAAAACACATAACTAGTGGGAATGAAGTCTATAGAGCAGAATTAGTTTTTGCCGCTTTTTTTGTATTGTTTCCCTCGTAGCTCTGGCCTTCACATTTTCTCATCAATTTTTATCTATTCCTCCTTGTCATCCCTGTCACTTCTATCAGAGCGGTCTGAGTCTCTCTCCTTCTCCCTCCTGGATTCCTTCACCACCTGAAGAAGAAGAAGAAACAGATTTCTTAAATTCACTTTCATATGGTGTGAGTAATATAGTTTTAATCTATGCTGTAGCTGTTAGTTCACATTTTTTCAATGTAATAGTAACAGCTAGCTATTTATGTATTGTGTTATGTCATTTTTGTGTAAATCATTGTACCTCTCCATCTCTAGTCTCAACTGTCTTTATCACCACGGTCTTCTTGCTCATGCTGCTTGGAGTTTGTTCATAGTCTGAGAAAAGTCAAATTAAAGCACTGCTAAGACTATTTTACAATCAGATACATTTTCATTCACATAAGAGATTTTTAAAGGCCAAGGGGAGGACTTTGCTTTTGCAAATGTGCAAATGTGCACAACTTTAATGATAAATAAAACTTTAATAAATTTACCTTTCCTGCAAACATTTTTGCCTGAGTCAAACAGATAAGTTTTTTGTCTGCTGGTGGCTGTTTTAACAATATAATAAACAAACCTCATTATCCCAAACTATTTCACATCATCAAACTACTAGTTTTGTTTTCATTGTTTTGATTCAGAGACTCTGGCAGCAATAATTACATATAGTGTGTTTAGGCATATACCTGTACACTGTAACATAAACCTGCAGCATTGGTGCTCTACTCTGCTAAGTAATAAGGACATTGCTCAAAGAAAAATATGAATTGGGAAAATCGAATGGGGAAAACTGATTGCAGAACCAAAGGCACATCCTATTTGACTGCTCTAAAATTAATGGTTACAAATAATCCCAGAAAATTATCATGTTCTATTTGAACTTGGAAAAAAAGGTCCATAACTTACCCCTGTCACCAAAGTGATTGCTCATGCCAAGACTGACCATGGGAGCAGTAATCCTGAAAGGAAAATAAAATTTGGGTTTTATAGTTAAGTCTGAATAAAGTTATTTTCATCTGATTTTTTTTTGTCATCAGATGAAAACTTAAACATTCATACAGCCAGTTATAACATTAAAAAATCTGTCCATATTGCCTCTGATCAAGAGAGAAATATACAGTGGTAAAAGAAAATGAATTCTCTCAAAACAGCAAAAATCTAGACCTGAGACACAGTATGTTCCTCCTCACCTGCTCTCCTCCCCCTCCAGCAGTTTACGGTAAGTAGCAATCTCAATGTCCAGAGCCATTTTGACATTAAGGAGGTCCTGGTACTCCCGGAGATGGCGAGCCATCTCCTCCTTCAGGTGGCGGATCTCTTCCTCCAGTCTGGATACATTGTCCTGGTAGTTACCAATTTCATTGCCAAACTGGTCCTCCATTTCACGCATCTGCCTCAGCAGAGCCTCATTCTGAAAATACAGCAGAAAGACGGGTCTGTTGTGTCAATAAATTGTTTTTAAAAAAGCCTGGTGTCTGTTGATCTACATTTTGGTCTTTTTAATGTCCTGGAATGTCTTGAACAACAGTTGGGTAGATCTTAAAAGTTGGATTTGATTATGACTTTAATGCTACCTCCATACAATTGCATTAAGCCTAGCTTTTAAATGTATTTTTGTTATGATCACACTGTAAAAAACCCTGCAAAACCAAACCAACATGCAAACAACAACCTCAAATGTAAACTGAGCACCCCAGTCAGAGCACACCAAGTAATCTCACACAGCTAATATAATACATTCGTGCAAGTTCAGTGAGATTGGGCTCAAGAACAGTAAGCTCACTTTGCAAGTAATTTTTGATCTCTAATTTTCAATCATATCTTTTAGACTTTGTTGCAGATGTGGACATGGAATAGATCTTAAATTGCAATTAAGGACTGCCGGTTAGCTCACTGGTAGTGCACGCGGCCCATATAGCGGCGGTTGCTGTCTCCCGTTTCAACTCTATCCTATCTAATAAAGGCGGAAAAGCCCCAAAATATATCTTTAAAAAAAAAATTTAAAAAAATTGCAATTAAAACTGACCAATAAGTTTAAAATTTAACTTGTTGGAACCTGAGAAAAATCTACTGTATGCAATGATATTGATTAATTTTGACAAATGACCAGTGGTATTTGACCTCACCGTGTTCTTCAGGGCTTCAATTTCACAGCTGAGAGACTGAATCTGCCTCCGGGATTCAGTGGCCTCCTGCTTGGCCTGCCGCAGAGAGTCATTGTTGCGCTTTGCAGACTCGGTCAGATCAGCAAACTGCGGGAACAAAAGAGGCAACACACGAGGATGAAAATGTGTTTGCATGTTCACATGTGACTTTCAATGTGTCTGTCTGCTCACCTTGGACTTGTACCAGTCCTCAGATTCCTGCAGGTTCTTCATTGCAAGGTTCTCATATTGGGACCTGATGTCCCTCAGAGCACCAGTTAAGTCAGGCCTGGCACTGTGGTCCACCTCCATCTTCAGCTGGTGGGTCTGGACGCTCACTTGAACTTCCTGGATTTCCTGGTAACCATTGACAAATAGTAAAAAATGGAAAAATACAGAAACACCAAACTGTTACAAAGGATATTTCACAACATCATGTTTTAACCAACTTCTATGTGTATGACCCTCAAATAACCTTTTCTTTCTCTTTCTCTCAAAACTCAGCGACTGCATGCCTTGCAGAAATGGCTGCTTGGAGCAGACAAGCTCCTGGTACAAAGCAGATTTTGGTCAAATGCAAACTGAAATCCACATTTCCAAAGCATTTCTTAACCCAGAATTTTTTAGTGTTTGATATCAGCTGTAGAGCAAAAAGTTGAAACATGCTAATCCAGTGCATAAAATTACTCTCTGCAACATTCACTGCACTACTGGTTAGCCAATCGCTGGGATGATCATTCTGAGAGGAAATGTCTCAATTAAGTTAATCTGCTATATCTCATAGAAGTCGGTTACTTGAAGTATATATGCAAAAGTATGACAATAATAGTCTCTAGGTGATTCCTGCGAGAAGGGCTTTCCCATTTCTACAAGCTAAGTCGAAAAGTGCTGAAGAAAAAGCATCACCTACTTCATCATGGAGCTTCTTAAGGAACTCGATCTCATCCATTAGAGCCTCGATCTTCCTTTCCAGCTCCAGACGGGACAAGGTTGCATCATCCACATCCTAGTTTTTACATGAGACAAATATAGTTTATGTTGTAAGAAATGCAATATGCCACTGTTACTGAAACAACCTCTTTACTAACTTGATTGTTTAGTATTTTATTAGGCCCGGTCCTCTAAAATATAGACTGTATTTGATGATTTTTTTTTAAATAAGTTGAGCTGAATGAGCTTTTAAAAATGCCATTACGAGTTTGTTTAAGTACATTTTTGATGTGTTGGAAAGACTTTGTCTGAAGAAATGCTTAAACATGCAACTCCAGATTTAATTTTACATAGATTTTTTATTATAAAAATAAACTACAGACAGAAAGTGCTGCTCAATTCAGCAAAGCTTGTACAAGTCATTTGACCTGCAATCTGAGCCTGAGGACTCTGTAACTTATGCGGTGGTTATGGTCCAGTGAACTCAATGTTTACCTTGCGGAAGGCAACCAGGTTATTCTCAGCATCTGCCCTCTTCTGGGTTTCTTCCTCCAACCTTGAGGACAAGGAGAGGGACAAAGCAGGGGGGAATAAATACATGATAAATTTGTCTAAGAACACCGTCCTTTGTCTACGGTTGCAATAGGGCATCAGCTGGCAAAAAGCTTTCTGGATCAATTTGTTAATTCACTGTCCTGTAAAAGGGTTTGGGAGAGTGTCCACTGGGATCAGCAGCTGCTCCTTTCAACTAATGGGGTCTCTCTAAAGTTCAATAAGGTCACATGCACACACGCAGTAAGGTTATGTACACACACTTTTCTGTCCCATTTCTTTCAGGCTTAATTACTTTAATATTTAATAGTGGCTATTCTGCCGGGCAGCTGTATAAAATTTGATCTGTGTGGGATTCACTGGGACATTTACGGAACATCCAAAATGTCATTTGATGCTCCTGCAAAAAACAAAAAAAATGGGATTAAAATGAAACAGGATGTTTCATAATGCTTCAGCAAACCCAGTTAAAATTCATGAGTCACTGTGATGAGTCATTACAAATTATATCACAATGTCACAATAAAGTAGTTTTTTCCTCATTTTCTGCTAACACTTTGTGACTGATGGGCTGTCTGTGTGGTCGATGTCTGGATGTGAATCTGAATCCAGCTCCATCTGTCCTGTCAAACAGAAGTCATGCCCAGACCGGACATAAAGTAGATTAGTGGGGAAGCATCACATTGTGGACCTTGCTTCCTCATCTTTAATTCATGTCGCGTTACAGGGGTCCTTTTGTCCTAATGGGGTCTCTGGCACCATCCCATCAGCACACAGGGACACTGAAAACACACCTAATGGAGTCATTGAATCACATTGATTTTTCCTGACGCTATTCTTGCCACGCCTGATATCCAACCTCTCTTCCTCTGGACCCATCCCCCCCACCCCCTTCCTGCTCCTCAGCGGACCCCACCCTTTTTCTGCTCCATCCATCCTTCTCCTCTTTCCTCTCATCTCAATGCATGCATGCATAATGTGTGTGTGTGTTTCTAAAAGTGCAAAAAGTTTGCGCTATTTGAGGAAATCAAGCATCACCAAACATTTGCTTATCTAATGTTTCGAGTGCTGCATCACAGTTTTCTGTGGGTTCACTTTGTTTTCAGCTCTTCTCCTTGTTTAATGTTGAATCTCGCCAGTGCACGGGACAATCAATAAAATGTAGTAAAAGGAACGTCACGCACAAGATGCAGTGCAGCTGTGGTGTGCCACGCCCTACACCACCATTGCTACTGGACTCAAAGCCCAGAGACTCTCTGCTCTCTCTGTGCTTCAACAGGATTGTGTGCTCAACTGCATATTATAACAGTGTTTGTGAATGATGTGCTGGGGATAGTGGCACTGGTGTGAGGAGTAGCCCACACCCACAGCTCGGTGTACATGACAGACAAACTCACAACAGGGAAGGACTGGAATGAAGAGAAATCTGTTCACTTTGTGGTGACGATATGGTTTGTTTGAGCAGGATGCAACTTTTTTCTGCAGCTGCATGCTCTGAAGTGGTTCTGTTGGTTTTCTGTGAAACAAGGCCAAACAGTTTCTTAAACTATCCCATTGTTTTTTTCAGTTTGTTCATTTAGTTACTCAATCATTCACCTGAAAATCGCATCTTATTAGCCATATTAGACCCATCTGTCCACTTATCTCAAGCTTAGCACCTGTCGTTTAACTGATCACATGACCATAAATCTTGACACTTTTTTTTCTTTCTTAACATGTTTGCACTAACCTCTGCTTGAGCAAGGTCAGGTCCTCAGCCAGGTTGTCCCTCTCCAGTAGGTACTGGTCCCTCTCCTTTCCGATGCCGTCCATCTGGCGTCGCATCTCCCTCAGCTCCTCCTGGAAGAGATCGGCAGCACGGTTGGGCTGACCGTGCTGCTGGCCCTTGAACTGGTTGAGCTCCTGCTGCAGTGCACTATTCTGCTGCTCCACAAAGCGCACCTTCTCGATGAAGCTGGCAAAGCGGTCGTTGAGCTCCTGCAGCTCAGCCTTCTCATTGCTGCGGGTGGTCAGGAATTCCTGGTTGACGGCATCAGCCAGGGTGAAGTCCACCTTTTCATAGGAGAGTCGAGGGGGCTGGGTGCTGGAGCGGGAACGCTGCTGTTGGTAGGTGGAGCGGGATGCAACCACAGGTGACATTGAACGCATATAGCGCCCTCCGGAAATGGGCATACGAGAGGACACAGAGGAGTAGGAGGACATGGGGACGGGGTGTGGGCTTCCAAAGGTGCGCCTGTAGGAAGTGGAGGTATGCATGGCAGAGTGGCTCATGGCTGGTCTTGTTTCTGTTCTTTATCCCTGTTTAAAGATGGAGAGCTGGAGAGCTGAAGGCTAGGCAATGCTCGTGAGGCAACAGGACGTCAGACTGAAGAGGGCTGGGGGGTTTTTATGCCTACAAGCTGGCTATCCCATCATCCTCACGCCCACCCCTCCATCATTTCTCCTCACCCCACCCACATGAACTCTTCCTTTCTCAATCACTCATCAGCATACAAGCTTTGGCCACTCCCTACCCTTCAGAGACAGACCCTGCCTCTCTCGCTGTGCTTTCACTGGCGCTGTGTCTCGCTCTCTGTCTCGACACTTCCACCCTTTTAGCCGTAGCACATGGCACGAGGCCAGAGCGGCTTCCACATTACTGCTTTGATTACTAAAGATGTCTCCTCACGCCCACCTCCTAAAACATGCCCTCATTGACCATTTGCAGTGGTTCTTTTTCAGTCGGTCAATCAGGTTTGAATATTGTTTCTCCAGTATAATTCCAGTATCTCTGATATCACCCTTAAATGCACATGAAATATCCTAAACTTTACTGTCAAATGTGTGTGTCAAGGATTGTGTTACCTGGCTGTCAATAAGAAACTGTGAGGTTGTGGTCTTAATTGAATCACAAGCATACATTGATTTGATTCATTCTTCCCTCTCCATCTGTCTCCCTTCCTCTCTGTCTCACTCTCCTTTTACTGTAATGGAATACTTTATTGATATTCTGGGCGTCTGGGGCAGAGCCATGACTCCGCAGTTATTCCATCCTTTTGAAAGGCACCGGATCCAGTAATCCCTGTTAGAGTAAGAGTTGTCAAACACCCAGCAAGTATATCATCGACTCGTTTTGAGGCCAATGAGTTCAAAAGACATCCAGCAACAACGTGACTTTATTTTAATCACTTGTCTACAGAGAGTGAAACAGGAATGGTGATATTGAAGGAAACGGATTTGGCTTTGGTTTAAATAAACAAATATCACTGAAAATGACAAATAGTAGGACTGATCTCGTCTGTGAGCAGTTGTAACAGTGTTGGTCGTAAAAATGGCAACAGAAAAACTTTCATATTGCCATTCATCCAGGAATGACATCGATTAGACATTTTATCAATGTTGAAATGTTTGCTGGATAACTTTGTCCCTATCTCTGGTGAACAAGGGCTTATTGAAAAGTTGTACAAAGGTCAGATAATAACGGCTAGCATAGCAGGTCCAGGGAAAGCCACAAATTATTACCAGTTAAGGAAGAAGTTATAAAAAATGTGTTATCATTTAAAGTTATTGTATCTTTGAAAATGATAATTAAATACCTGTTGCAATATAATCAACCAAACACAGTCAGTGCATGAAAATGAGTACTATTAGCTACTCAGTATTCACATCATCAAACTTACAACTTTCTATCATCTTTAACTCTAAATGAAGTTATGCTTTTGACTTATGATGATGTCATCTTTCATATAAGGCTTTTTTCAGACATCAGTGAAAGTTGCTTCAACTAAGGACCAAAGAGATGGTATTAAAACTACAAACGACACATACATTTCTTTTGCTAAGAAAGATGTGAATTCTTCTTGCAAATTTGATAAACAATGAAGTGCAAGAATGAGAAGCTTCATTGTAAAATGAGCATTTGTGGGTTTAAAGGGAGCCACTGAGAGGAACTTCAAGCCTATAATGACATAACAGGATCCCGATCAGGAGTCCATGTTTATTGTTGCTGTTTTTGCATATTTAGGTATGTACAAAGGTTGAATGATGGATAAATCTAACAGTAATGTTGGTTATATTCTGCAAGGCAGCATCTTCAAATCTTTCTGTAAGTTGTGAGTGTGCACACATGTGTGTGAGTGTGTGTGTGTGTATGTTAGGTCTATAGTCATTTTAATTATTGTCTGCAGTAAAGCTACCAGTCTCATATAAAGGTGATGTCACTTCTTAGCATGCTCTATGGTGACTGGGTGTGGCACTTTCCTCCCTTTGTGTCCCCAGTGATGCTCGGTACATTTAGTTCTGCTTATCCTTATGCTTCACAATATCTGATATAACACCCGACTAAAAATAACATGATGCATTTTATTTGTTTCTCTTTCACAGACACAATCAGCAGCCTTTATTTCTACGTGTTCTCAGCACTTTTTTTAATTCAATTTAACTTTGAGTTCAGTTTCGTAATGGAGTATCTGGGGCAGAGTGTAGTACAGATGTAGTAATCTCTTTTACTGTCAGTCATTCACAAACACACACTTGATTTTCCTCTTTGCTGGTTTGTATGGCTGCTGCTGCTGCTGCTGAGCTCTGCCTCTCTGTGTAATAAATGGCCCATGTTAGTCTCAGCTCTGTAATCTAATCAACCTGCTGCATGGTCAGTAACTTTCTCCCCGCCCTCTCTCCCTCATCTGCCTCACCCTCTCTCTCTCTGTTCAGACCACATCTCACTTTCTGTTCTTTCATCAGTTCCTGCTGCAATCTGCTCATATGTCAACGTTTCTTCTCAGAATGATGACTAAATCTGCATTTCTCAGCTTAAATTATCAGCATTGTTGTCAGGCACACATACACACACTCATCCACAAATCTTAACACTCACACACAAATCTAAAAATCATACAGTTTAATGATTTTAAACTGGATTGTGTCAGTAACACTAACCATCAGCCAGATGTTACCATTAGCCATTGATCCTTCTGGTTTCCCGAAGGGGGCATAAATTCAATAATGCTTCTTCGACAGTATCAGGCTAGAATATCTGTTCCCATTTCCACATATTGAACTCACAGTGTCTGTGTCATGTTTCCCATCTAAATAGGCATTTAGATATCTCAGTCTTATGGGACAACAGGGAATGAATACTCACTCTATTTTCACATATGAAGTTTATGTCTTGGGTGTGGTCTCTGATGAGAAATCTGATCAAACTGGTGCACACAGCATTTAGAAGAGCACAGGGAATCATTGCAGATAAAGTTGAGCTTACAACAACACTTACAGCTGCCGTTTAATGCCATTCACAGCATCATCTTTTTACCTTTAAAGTCTCTTTTAGTAGGAGAAGAATTCTGACTCATAGTTTAGTATCCCAACCCTGCTGTAAGGCAAGAACATCAATATTGAAAAAAATCTGCAAACACCTACACTTTTTTTTTAGTTTATAGTTTTTTTCTTTGTATTTTCTGTTTATTTTTTTATTTAAAAAATCATCTACACATGCATGTCAACTGTTGCAAGTTAAGATTGCAGAAAAGATGTTGTATATTGCATAAAGACTATGTATATAACATAGTTGTAAATGCTCTTGGGCTGAATATTTGCTCAAGAATTCAAATGGTTTTCTAATAAACATTTAAAACTACATTTGTAAAGATTTTCCATCAATCAGCTTTGAAAACTACTGGGTTTCTATAAAAACTAAGGAGGGGCAGGACAGATGGATTGACTAATTTACATGCGACATGCACTGACTTTATTTAAACGTCCACAATAAATGTTGCTGATGCTGACTGAGCTGCGGCAAAAGTTATCACTACATCCTTGATTGCAGCAGGTCTCTGCAGCGTAGAGGACAGATGAAGGAAACTGCTTCCTTTTAAAGATCTGTTCCAAGGGAGTGGTGAGCAATAAAGAGTCGCTTAAATTAATCAGAGCAGTGTAGCTGCTTGGGTGGTGTCAACTCACTGACTCATCTTCAAGTTCAAATTCCAGATGTGCTGCTCTGTCCAATAGCAGGGTTATCTGAAAAAGAAGAAGCCAGGTCTTGGAGCTATGTGAAAGTTCAAATAGCAATGCTGGTTTGCTTTGACAAGTGTAGCAGGTGATGTGACCTATAAAAAGCTGCAGGTCTGGTAAGATTTTGGGGGTCTGTTAGGATCAAGATAGAGATCATCTGGGAAAAATAAATGCCCTCCAGCAGTCTCACCCTGTGAGATTTGACTTGACTGCAGTACACTAGCAGTGTTCACAGAGATGGCCAAGCACATGTGACAGAGAGACGTTTTAACGGCCGAAGGTGATTGATGATCCTGTTTGGTAATTACTGTAATGGAGCTCTGCAGTGTTACACAAGTCTGTCGGAAGGAAATTCATTTGGAATTCTTGCGCATGTAAATAAAAAGAGAGACGGAGAAAGAACGTTGTGGAGGAGTGCATACATGAGTCAAACCTCAACAATATAAACTGGCATAAATATTCCAAAAACTTTGTTGAGAAAGGCGCAAAGCGTGTATTTATTTTATCTCATATTTTGCTGATTGCGTAAGTACAAAAATACAAAAGACTAGTTTTAAAATATGCAAAAACAGACATCAATACATTATGCAACAGCCTTCAAAAAACAGAGCAACTTTCACTTTGAATGCTCTGATTCATAAACACAAACCACATAATCAAGAGCCCTTGTTTCCCTCACTTCCCCATAATCCCTCATCTTTGTTCCCACTGTGGAGGCCAGGTCATATTTTCTACCATTAAACATTGTGCTGCAGTGACGTCACTCTGTTCTCCTGCATTGCAGTGTGTCATAAGATGTACATGTTATACTCAGCCGCTCTTTGTCAGCTCAATGCATTAAGGTAGTCTCTAACATCTTGCTAAATCATTTTAATGGAGCACAGGGCAGAACATGATGGTCATAATTTTTTAGCACACTCAGCTGCAGCATTATTGAAACCACACCGCTTTATGACTGCATCCCTGGACCTAAATGCATGTGTGTATTTTATGAAATTGTGGATGCTGCAGTTTCTTTTTAAAATCTTTGACCTTATAGATTTTTTTGTGTCATATGTTAGTCCTCTGTCAAATAATTCTCTCTCTAATGACTAAGCTAAATATGAATACATGCATTTAACATAAAAAAATAATAATAATTCTAGAGTTGAATATTTAGAGGGATTTATTGGCAGAAATTGAATGAAGTCATTAGTATGTTTTTTATTAGTGTATGTTATCTGAAATTAGAATTAGTTTATCTACAGAGGGAGAGGGTCTTCTTCCATGCAGTCTGACATGTTGCACTGTCATGTTACAGTAGCCCAAAAAGGACAAACTGAGACTGTAGACTTTCACCTTTTAGAGCTGAGAAATGGGGTGTAACTGACCGACAGCTAACCCCGACCCATGACTTAGTCAGGTGGCTGTTGCCTCCTTAATCTGATGGTGTTACATGGTTCTTTTGATTTAATACATTTACCAAATGTTACTGTTGATGATCTTAATGAAAGTCATCACTTTTATCTTTGTATCTGCTGGGGGACATAAAATCCCACAAATATCACATGCAAACAAAATAAGAAATAACCGCAAAAAAGCAAAAGCGATCATGGAAAGGTTCCATTTTATTCACTTCAGGGTAGCAAACAAACATAATAATGTTCCATAATGTAAGTGATTTAAATGAAATTGCAAATGAATTGAGCTTAAAAGTGTTAACATTGATTTTCCAATTAGTTAAGTATAAGTATAGGCCACAAATAAGAGATTGAGATATGGCTTCTATGAACTATTAGTGCCAATTACATTAAAAAAATGTAAGTCAAAAATAAATATCATTCTCCTCTACAAATGCTTCAACATTTTATTTAGTTTTTATTACACACTTGACTCCTTTCTATTTCTACACATACACAGGGCCACTTCACTTAAAATGATACACTACATTTGTTCTGGTTTGATATGGAAGCTACAGCACTGTTACAGGTTAAGTATGATGTGTTCAAAGCCGATATTTCAGCGGATGCTGTGGATGTTGAGTACTTGAGCTGATGATGATGATATTCACACAATCCTCCCTTGAAGCAACGGACGACTCTCTCCTGGAGACTGTCGGCTCAACAAGTTCCACAACAACAAAGGCACCGATGTTACTGTTGAGCTGCCTCCGTTACCGTCCTCTCTCAGTGGCTGGTACTGCTTGAACCGTCTGTTCAGAAACATGAAAAAAAATGATGAGACCGGTGAGAGGGCCCCACATAGGGTTGCCAACTGTCCCCTAAAAAACGGAATTGTCCCGTATTTGGAAACAAAAGTACGGGTCCCTTATTGTTGTGTCGAGGAGTTGGCAACCCTAGCCCCACATGACAAACATAATGGCAAATAGAGACTGAAAATTCAGTCAGAAACAAACAAAATCATACAGAGTGACTAAAACTTCATCATAGTTTTTAAGGTTCAAGCTTTAGTCTTAGATTTGGTTATAAATTAATTACCCACCTGTACATCAAACCAATACAACAGACAACACAGGCAAGAACCATAACACCCAGCACTGTGGCTGCAGTTCCAGCTGGAGAACCACCAGAAGCTGTGAATGAAGCACATTATGCAAATGAGAGAGGAATCTATAGATCAAGTACTTTAATGACTGTAAATGGCTTTTTCTTTCACTCACCTACTGACACACTGACTCTAGCACTTGCCACAGCAAGACTGACATCATTGGTCAAAGAGACATTAAGGCAAAATACTCCCGAGTCATTGAAGAACTGGCGAAGGATCATCTGACAGTCTGGAGAGGGTGTCGCTGTGTTACAGACCGTTTCCATTGGCGTGACACAGTCAGCATCTGAAATGATGGTGCAGACTTCACTAGGAAGACTGGAAGAAAGAGAGTGAGGATGCAGGGATGCAGTTACAAGGAGAACAATCAAAAGTAAACATGTTCGTGACACAATTATGTTTTTTTCTTTGCTCACCTTCCCTGACAGGAAATGGTGACATCCACAGCATTCTGATCCAACTCGGTGGCCAATGATACAACATTAGACACCTGTACAATCTCTACACTTTCAATACCCTCTGCAATGTTATGAGAGAAGGAAAGAGAGTTTTAATGCTTTTAAAATCATATAGTTTAAATATAATAATGATATTTTACATTGAGGTTTCTTCTTCTATAATTAAAAAAAATGTATTGACTTACGGACGACCTCTACAGAGGTGGCACGGGAGCCATAACGGTAGATCATGCAGTCAGCTGTTAGCTCTGGTGCTTGTCTTTTAGCCACAACTAGGGCAACCTGTGCTGGCTCTGCTTCCACCTCTGCCTGAACTTCACCTTCGGCTGGAACAGCCTCTTCATCACCTGCTGGTTGAGAGTCATAATTTCATGATACATTGGTTTTAGGAGCTGCCTTTCATGTTGTGTCTGCTTGTTTCAGTAAAAGTAAATACTGAACCTGCAGGAGCTGCAGTAGCTGCAACTTCATTCTCAGTTGCCTGAACTTCAGCCTCAGTATCAGCTGCAGCAGCAGCTGCCTCTTCTTCAGCTGTGGTCTCAGTGGCAGCAGGGGCTGCAATATTATCAGCAGGGGCTTCTGTTACAGCTTGGACAACTTCAGTTGCAACATCAGCAGCAGCATCAACATCAGCAGCAGCAGCAGCAACAGTAGCCTCAGCAGTATCAACATCAACAGCAGGAGCAGCAACAGTGGCCTCAGCAGCAGTAACATCATCATCATCATCAGCAGCAGCAGCAGCAGCAGCAGCATCAATAGCATCAACATCAGCAGCAACAGCAGCATCAGCGGCCACAACATCAGCTTCCTCCTCTGCAGCTACTTCTGCTCCAGGAGCAGCAGTGACAGCAACATCACCTGCAGCTTCTCCTTCCTCTGCAACAGGGGCAACTGAAGCTGCAGCAGCGTCAATCACAGGAACATTTTCTTCAGCTGCATCTGTAACCACTGCGGTCTCATCTGCAGCAACATCTGCCGGCTCTTCAGCTGCAGGTGCAACAGAGGCAGCAATGGCTACTTCATCAGCTGCTGCAGCATCTGCATCTTCGGCAGCAACATCTGTTTCAGCAGCAGCGTCGGCGGGATCTTGCTCTTCTGGAACAACCGCTGCATCGACTCCTGCAGGTGCTACTGAAGCAACCTCTACTACCCCTGCGTCTGTATCAACAGCTGCTTCACCATCCTCTGTGTTTGTGGCTGCTTCAACAGGCTGCACAGAGGCGGGAACATCCAATGCAATTGCATCCCCTCCCTCGGCTGGTGCTGCTGTGGCTGCTGCAGGCGTGGAGGCCATGACAACTACTGCTGGAGCAGCAGAGGAATCAATAGGAACAACTGAAAGAAAAGTTTAAAACAACTGAGCAATACTAGTTCAGACATCTTTTGGGACAGTATTAGTGTGCATTATAAAAGATTCAAAAGAGAATAATTAATCTAAGATCTCACCAGCGGTGGGGTTTCCACAGCCATCGGGGATGCTTGCCATTAAGACCACCTGAGGTTTGAAAGTCCCGACAGAGAGGTAGGTGTGTGTGACAGTGAGGTCTCTGGAGATCAGAGTTCCAGTGCTGTCACCAAAGTCCCAGCTGAAGCTGATGTCTGCGTTTTGCAGATATTGGCTGGGATCATGGAGCTTGACGCTAAAAGCAATGGCTCGGTTTTGGATGAAGTTCTGGTCATCCTGGTTTACATCATTGACTTGGGCGAGTGATATGGTGAAAGGAACCTGGTCTGATGATACAGCAAAGGATGTAGAGATGTTATGAAAAAGGAAGCTGAAGAAATACAAAGTTTGAGAAATCCTCTTCTTAAGTTAATTTAGATTGGGAATTTTTTGAAAGATCACCTGTGATGGTGAAGACTGTGGAGGCGTAGCCGAGAGGGATGAACCTGTCTCTTCCTCTGCAGTGATAGATGACAACCTCCATGTTGTAGGAGCCCAGAGGTACGGTGTCTGTACCGATAGTGAGGGAGGAGGAGGGTCCGTCTGCCACCTGCCAGTATTTCCCTGTAACAAGCAACAATGTGATTGCCAGAGTGCTCAGGTAACCACAGCCAAATTCATTTTATTACCACATGTTAGAGACACTACAGGCATCACTTTTCATCACACTGAGATGCTGTTTTAAAGACCAGTGTTTAACTTGTTGCAGACAACAAACAGCAACACAATAAATAGTGCTTAGTATTTTCTGAACCATGCTGAGGAACAGACTTTCTGGTTAATAGCAGACTTGGCAAAATGTCACTGAATTTGTTGTAAAACTTAGCAAACGTTGTCTTCTTTGCTATTTAGGTGAACAGCAGCATGTTTATTTTCATGGCTTTTTTTTTAGCAAAACACTTAAATAAAAATGGTCATCTTAGGCTATTGTATGAAGAAAAAATGCTAATTTAGAGGGGCTGTATTTAATTATTTTTTAAACAGTGACAGTAAAATTACTCAAGACCCTCGTGACTTTGTTTGAGTGTAGCTAAAAAATATGGAAAAATCTGCTCCACATCATGTGACTTTGTCTTATTTTATGTCAGTAACAGAATATCTGTTTCTTACTTTTCTCTTTTCTCTTCTCATTTCTGTTTCTCTTTAACAATTTAGCCATAAGTTATTTTAGTCTCACAAATAATTGCATTGGCTGAGGCACTATGGTCTTACCACAGCATTTTGTTGCAGTTAAAGGGTAGTGCAGGTTTTTAAATAAAAAAAATTGTCTTTAAATTAAATATCTTTACCCAAGGTCTTCCACACAAACACGTAGCGTGGCTTCCGGTTCTGGACCCTGGTAAACGGTGTGCCATCAGGGAAAACTCCGGTCCACTCAGTGGCCTGGTCGGGATACACAGCCTGACCCTCCTGATACTGTTGTCCTGGAAAAGAGGAGATTATTCATCATTAACAAAAATGAAATAATAGATATCATAATGAAACTGGCACAATTTAAAAAAAATTTTATTGGTCATGATCACAATTAATTGTCAGTTGTTTAACAAGTAATTAACATATTATTTTTATCTATAAATTACAGAATACAGATAAAGATAATTTGTAATCACATCATGATCAAAAATAATCAGCTATCTGGTTGTCATTGCATTTGCTCCTCATCATGACAAGTTATGCCATCACAACAGTTGCATAGTAAAGCAGTGCGTCCCCTTCCACTGTGTTACTGGTGTTAATGGAAAACTTTTCTCACCGTTGATGGTGCAGTTTTGAGCCCAGACCACCTGCCCATCAGACAGCACCGTCTGGTTTGGTGGGAAATTAAGATTAATAGAGAAGGTTGCTTTTGCTCCAGTCAGGGTGGGGGCGTCGTTTTTTAGATCAAAAGTTACTTCACCACCTGGGAAGAAGATAACACACAATTAAACATCTTTTGATTAACTAGCAGGGGGGATTTTACAACATTCCAGTTTTTAGGGATGGAGGAAGGAGTCTCACCAGACCAACAGTTCCTGAATCTTGGATCTCCATCTTTCCACACCGGATACATCCGCGAGTTCCATGAGCGATAACGTGTGAACTGGCTTCTAGGCTCTGAAGGAAATATGAGAAACTTTTCAGGAAATGGAGCCACATCCAGCAACTCATGTTAATCTCACAAGTATTAGCACCAAGCGACAGAATCATCAAGAGCTGTCACTGGAAAAGCTGCAAAAATTAAACGATTTCATCATGAACCTCATATTTAATTTGAGTTTAAGTTGTGTAGGCTTTTTTTTTTGTTTTAAAGACATAACTTCTGCATGAGAATCAAGCAGGATTTGAACATAATGATATGTAAGCAGGGAGAGCAGTGTTATGTTTTTGGTGTCCAGGAGGGGTGAGGAGTGTCGGGGTTCTTGGCGGCGGGAGTCACACGACCTACAATCCCCCTCAATCCCTTTCATGTGACTATCAGCTGAGCTGCAGCATCAGTAATCCCAGCGAGAGGAATGAGGGATCCCAGACAAACAGCTCCCTGGGCTTTCTCTCAGGCTAAAGATGTGTGTGTGTGTGTGTGTGTGTGTGTGTGTGCGTGCGTGCGTGCGTGTGTGTGTGTGTATACATTTTTTTTCATTAAATCTCATCACAAAAAACCTGATGAATGATGTCTAGATATCTTATTAAAACAAGAAAAGATTAAGAATAGCAGTTTTCTAAATTATTGCGTATACCTTAAAAAAATTTATGCCACAAGTCATTAATGCAAATTGGCTTAACAAACAGCAAAACAACACAATAACTGGCATGTCAGAGTTTGCACATCTTCCCTCTCTTGAACAAAGTACACAGTATGTTTATGTGAAACAGGTGTAAAATCACACAACAATCCATTTGCTGTTCAATTTGCAGCCTAAACAAACTAATACCAACTCAAAGATTCAAGCATGAGCTTGTAATTGGTGCAAACGCAGAATAGTTTTAATAAACTTAAATTACAGAAGCTAAAATTAATTACTTTTCCTGTTGCCAAACTTTGCTGGTATGAAGGCCATTCACAACACAAAGTACAAACTCCTTCTGAAGTAAAACTTTGGACTTTTACACAGCTTTTAAACTTTGTTTTACCTAAACTATAACAAGAATTATGCCAACAGGGTTCAGTTGTTCCACTTTATTCATTAGCAGTTGATGTCTTGTGACACATAAGTTTGAAAATATAGTTCAGTGTAGTCGCAATGAGAAAAATAATTTTTGAAACAGGTTGTTTTCTGTACTCACTTATCGCAGTGGCCGACGTAAAAGCCAAAACCAGCAGCACCAGTGTCAGAGCGGTCATCCTGTACTTGGTCGTCTGTCTCCTTTCTCTGAGCCCCGATCCTCACCCAGCAGTCCTGAACCCCGACACAACTCCCAGAGAGATTTAACAAATGTCTCCTCACCCTCTTTAAGAGGGTCTTGAACCTGAATTACCATAAAGTTTCTTCTCCCCTCTGACATCATAAGGAGTCTGCAAACTAGCACCTCCCCCTCTGAAACTGTACGCACAGATATGAGTCCTGTTTTATTCATTATTGTCGTTAATTACAGTAACTGTTGTGTTTACTTGTAGTTTTTAGACATTTTTATTATATATCAACTAAATTATACACCCTCAGTAGAGCAAACAATGGCTTGACTTGTGGACCTTATTTCAGCCAAATTTAAATGGCCTTTTTCCAGTTTCTGTTGCTACATGTCATAAATGCAGCATATTCAATAAACTGCTAGTGCAGTAACTTTAACCTTAAAAAATAGCCCCAAACGATGGACATAGTGCAAGTAAACAGTTCAAAGACACTATTTTCTTGGTGCATAATTGTAAAATCAATGGATGCTTTCTGCACAGTGTAAATGAAAATGTTTTATTTGATGTCTGCATTACAGTGAAGAACTGTGGGCAAAGCTCAAGTCATGCCTGCTTGTGACGTGTGACCTCAGAACTATGTGTAAACGGGCGTCACAAGATGAGTGTGTGGATGGTGAATCAATAGCATCCTTTTGTTTCCTGGGCCATTCCATCGTATCCTGCTGTCCACCTCAGGCTGCTGCAGCTCCAAGAACCAGTGCTCGCAGACATCTGTGCTCCGATTATGAGACATAACCTTCACCATGAGCCAAAGTTTTATCCAAAAGTGGACAGGAGAGCATTTAGAGGAACTGATTCTGGAAAAACTCAAATCTTTTTCCCTGGGAAAATATCACATTATTGAATATAAATAATTGTTAATATCAACAACTATTATTTTTTGCTCCTCATATTGTTTTCTGAGCAAATATGAGTTATATTTAGTTAGAAGTATATAAGCATTTACCATCTTCAAGTAACACAAAGCAAATCGTTAAAGGCTAAAACAAGATAGCATTGATAGATCGCAATTAATAATTTATGTTACTCTGAAAGCGTTGATTTATGTTCTGTGAAGGTGAAAAACAAATAAAGAAATTTTATTTGTAATGTTAAAAGAGGCAATCCATCTCTCAGTTATACCATATTTAAGTCAAATGATATCATTGACTTGTGTATTTGACAAAAATTGACTTTAGAGCATAAAAAGCAGCGTAATATAACAGTTGTTGCATCATAGGCTGGATTGTTGGTCAGGAAGTTCATTCTGCCTCTGTATTCCCAAGTTAACACCCAGATATTTAAAATATGGACAAAATGGTTCTGATGCAGAGCACTGAATCTTTTTGGAGGGGAAAAAAATAAGTTGTAAAAGTCAGGAAATAAATAGAGGTGGAAAGGTTCCTAATAGCTTTTTCTCACCTTTTATTTCTCTCTTTCTTAACTTTTCATTACCTATTTCTCTTTGGACAAGGTTTTTTTCCATATCCGTAACTACATTCTGCAAACTGCTGAAAATTAAAGCAAAATAAGAAAAAACTTAAAAAAAAACACATACATATAAAATAAAGTGAGCAGATTATTAAGATGCTATGCAGACAAACATTGTACGTCTGGAGACAGAGTCATTATGAGGCCCGTGATTGGCGGTTTTTCCCACTGATGCTGTATCCTGCCTGCGAGGCTGCTCAGGCTGCACTACATGTGACCCCTCATGTGCTAACAGCAGAGTTCAGGAGGAAATAAATCCTTCCCACAGAGCACCTGACCTAACATACCACAAATAGTCAACCATTAGCTTCTTTCTTCATTAGTATACACTCTGTAGTATCTTAATGACATTGTTCCCGAGGTTCAGGGAATATCAGAAACTATCATCATACTTTGAAAGTTGTACGTCAGATATGAGAAATCATTGCAAATTATATTAGAAATGGTAATTCTGAAATTGCTTGCTTTCCAGGAATATTCCTGGGATTTATTTAACAATGTCTTTCTTAGATTGGTTGCATTAGATTTTCCATCATAAATTTTCTCAGCGTATAAATATACAATATAAAAAAAACAGGGACTGATATTTTGCTTTCAGAACTGCCTAAACATTGTTTTTAAAGTAACTGAATGGCAGGAAATTCAACAGGGCAAATGTTATGTGTTTAAGATAACAAAAGCACACACAAACACAGATCCAGCTTCAGTATTATTATAGTTCAGTACTATTACAGTAGTGTATCAAGCTTTTGAGTATCCAAATTCAAAACTCACAGAAAAAATGGATTTTTTAAAAAACTAGATAATTACTGGCATCATACTCGTGAGAAATAATTTCCTTGTGGTGTGCAGACACTTCACATATAATTCTGCCTCATGGACTTATGTAGAGCCTCTGGGTTTTGATCATGTGCAGTACTGGTATGAATGCTTCCATGTCCAGACAGACCAACAGAGGCTGTTTCTTCATGCAGTAACGCGCCACACCTAATGCCTTGAGACCAATCCTGCTTCAACTTGAGATGTTGCACAGGGAGTTTAATAGGGACCCAGAAGCTGGTTAAACTGGTTATGACCAGAAGAGAAACACTTAAGCTGGAAAGACCTTGTACACAGGAATTATCTTAAGTTACCAAACACATGTGAATACGAATATTTATTGTTTTGTTTGAACAACTTTAATAATTGGTTGAACAGAATTATCATTATTATTTTAGTTCCACTTGTGCTTTTCCTGCTACAAGAAGTCAAAATATCGGCTGTATAAGGGCATGTGATCTAGTTAGCGTAGGAGTGACTCAGTGTCAACTAAATTAAAATGAAAGCCTTGCCTTCTTATTTACCTGTCACCATGGTAAATCATTGTAGACTTTCCTGCAGCTTCTGCAGGGGTACATGATAGAAATAACTCAGATACCATTCACTCTAAACTGGTGAGGGATTGCACAAGTACAATTACTGCCACTAGAGGGAGGGACTGTGTTTCTCCTTAATGCTGCTCTGTTCAGTACACCATGAAATAAGAGCTATACTCAAGGTACATGGGTTTATGTTTTTCCGCAAATGTGTGTATTGATAACTTATAGTCTCTGATTTCTGATTTTTTTTGGGGGGGGGGGGTCCAAACTTTGCGTGCCTGGGGTTAGAACGACTATTGTGAATTAGTTAGTTCGAGATTTTTCAAGACTTTCTAG
>JAQNCA010000014.1:15995424-16011496 GCA_029783725.1 Acanthurus tractus
CCCCCCCCCCCCCCCCCCCCCCCCCCCCCCCCCCCCCCCCCCCCCCCCCCCCCCCCCCCCCCCCCCCCAAACTTTGCATGCCTGAGGTAAGAAAGACTATGATGAAGAAAGAAATTCAAGATGATTCAATACTTAATAGCTCTGATGTGACCAAGCCTGACAACTCTTTTTTCTCCTCTCTGAACCCTTAATTGTATATGACTCATAATAACAATGTCCTATCAATGGCAAAATTTAATTTTGACACCTACAAATTCTATGCAAACCTATTTACTACATTTTTGACATTTGCAAACATACCAGACCAAATGTTTTCTGTGAAAAAAGAAAAAATCAAAAAAAAAAAAGAAATTGCTGGACTGTGTAGAAATATTCTGTTACAGGCAAAAGTCTTGCATGCAACGTTTTAATTTAGTAATAGTCCGTAAGTGTTGGTCTCAAAATTCAAAAGTAGGCCTACCAAATGTAAAGGTCCTCATTTTACAGCAACGGCAATTCTAGATTTGTGTATATAACTTAATTCTGATTATTAATAATTGATTGATGCATTAGTGTGTAGGCTATACAGCTTAAATGTTGCAGCTGGTGAAGGTGCCCTTGGGATCGATAAATTTTATCTTAACCTTTGATAATTCAAGATGTATTTTATTTTTTTACTATTTTATATAAATAAGAATGTGGAAATTAACCAACAACGCAGGATATCAAATAAGAGTAGAGAAGAGAGTACAACTGCTCCCACTTACACGAGAAGTAGGAAGTTGCAGAAAATGAAAACATTCAAGTAAAGTGCAGGTACTTCAAAATTACTGAAGTACTATACTTAAGTAAATGTGCTCAGTTACTTTTTGCCACCGTAGTCTTAAATCGCTGTTTGTGTGCAGTCTGTAATGTAAATTTCTTGTTTATACTATATTGCAAGACGTTGGTGCTTTGTCTTATTTTTCGGAAGAAACGCCGAAACGCGCAAACAAAAACTCTTTTGTACTCTTTGGTCGTTCTGCCGCTTCCGTCTTCAACATTATTTACGTAAAACGTCATCGTCGTCCTCCCATGTGACCAGTGAGGTTCGTTTGATATAGTTTTGTTTCTATCACAGTATAAGACGACTCCATCTCTCCACTTGAACGCACTGCCATTCAAAATCAGTGATTTAAAACTCAACTGCCACTGCTAAAATTTAAGTATTGTACCAACCTGTTTTCTATACAGAGACAGCCAAGTGAAAGAACTCTGAGGGGTCATTTAAAAAACTTTAAATAACACCCGCCTAACAAAGTCGGTGTGCCTTGAACACAAAAACGAACGCTCCCGAAGTAACGCGGGAAACGCTGCAGTGTTGGTTCACTGTTTTCCACAGAGGAGTAGCCTCCACGCTAACCCTCACATTAACGGATATTATCATTCTTAAAGCTGACAAATGACCTAAAACGACTTTTTTTGCCGTTTCAGACTGGTACAGTGTAGCCTCCTCATCACCACTGCCTCAGGCTGTGTTGTATCAGAGGAGCTCAGAGGAGCCGTTAATTATATGTCGGTCCGCTCTCTGCTCGTTAACATTTGTCTCTAGCCACCGAGTTGTTAGCTCACACACAAAGAGGCGAGTCTTGCTAACGAGCTAAACAACCACAAACTTTCTGTTCTTTCATATAAAAATGGATGCGTTTCAGAAAGTGGAAAAGATAGGAGAAGGGACGTACGGAGTGGTTTACAAAGCCAAGAACAAAGTCACCGGAGAAACTGTTGCTCTCAAGAAAATCAGGCTAGAGACGTAAGTGAAGATACGATTGTTGTGGGTGATCATCTGGGTACAACGGGGGGCAAAGCTAATCTCATTTGAGCTAACTTTTACTTAAGTTTCGAGCAAACATAATGAAACATGTTTTACCCCCCCCTCATGGTGTCGCCAGGGTGTGACCGTGCAACGATATTTGCAAATGGCTAAGTTGCAGCGCTGCCTCCCATCACTCCTGTAGTCTATGACTTAAAAAAGAAATATATTTTAGTAGAGGTGTTTCTCAACAATCAGCTTTAAAATTGTTAGGTTAGCTTCTTTCACACAGTAATCCTGTAGTTCCCTACACATAAAGAACATTCATATTTGTACTTGATAGCATCTGCATGTTTACTGCAGCCAGTTGGTGAAGATGAACCCTCATTATATGGTAGGAGCTTTTGCATTGGTTCCAATTTTGTTGCCCAGTTGTGTTTTCCTGACTTTTCTCTAAGTTTTTCTCAAGTGAAAGTTGTCTTTGATGGCCTCTGGAAATCATCTAAATTAAACTGTTTGAAAAGGATCGCTTACGCTCTTTTTCATTTTAAACATGGGTCTGATCGTTGGCTAAGTGCATTTTGTAAAAGACATTGATATTTGTGGAGGCCTCCATACCGAAGTGTTTTCTTTTTGGCATATTCATTTTCTGCCATGCAGTGCAAACATAAATAATTTCATTGGCTTTCATTGGCAGGAAGCAATAGTGACTCACTTCATGCATTGTTTTCTGGACCTTCATACCAAAACAAATAAAGTAAAGGCATTGCTGTGCTTGTCTTTTGTTGGTTGGCATCTTAGCTGTTCTAGCACTGCTGGTGCAGTGATATGTTTTTAGGACTAAGAGCAGTGCCACTGTAAGAGTGAGGCACCTCATTGTACAACTCTGTTCATTGTTCACCACTGACTGTCTCTCACATCTAATAAGTTGCTTTTCTTAAGAAAGCTTGGACTGTTTGTCTTATGAAGATGCATAAATGATATGATTAAATAAATTAAAAACCACAGCGAAACCAGTAAATTTTATGAAATCATCACCACACCAATGCAAAATTACTATATTACAACATAACTATAGGGTTAAAGAGTAAAGGTCAGTAACACTCCTAGTTAATTTACCATGTATGTCATACAGGGAAACGGAGGGCGTACCAAGCACCGCCATCCGAGAGATTTCACTCCTCAAAGAGCTCAGTCACCCAAATATTGTCAAGTAAGTTCCCGGTGTAAAAACTCTGAGGTAAATCCAATTGTAAGATTGTCTTATAACCCATTTCTGTCTCTTTGTAAGCTTAATTGCATGTTAACATGTTTTAGATTGCGGGATGTCATCCACACCGAGAACAAGCTCTACCTTGTTTTTGAGTTCCTCCATCAGGATCTGAAAAAGTTCATGGACTCCTCTTCAGTCACTGGTATCCCACTGCCTCTGGTTAAGGTAAACTCAGCTAGATTTGCACATCAGATCTGTCTTGATCTCTGAGCTGCTGGACTCAACTGGGTACATATTTTCTTTTATGTTTGCAGAGCTATCTTTTTCAGCTGCTGCAAGGCCTGGCCTTCTGCCACTCTCACCGGGTTCTTCATCGAGACCTGAAGCCACAGAACCTCCTCATCAATGCCAAGGGGGAGATCAAGCTTGCTGACTTTGGCCTGGCAAGAGCCTTTGGGGTGCCTGTCCGCACATACACACATGAGGTAACGTGTACAGTCATCATCATCACCACACTCAGCAGCCAAGTCCACATCACAATGTTCCCTCTGAGTAATTAAAGTGCTTAAAATAAAAGATATTATAATAAAATACTAGCAAAATATCTCACATTATTAATGTTTATGGTGTTTACTTCTCAGGCTACATGTTACTAAACAAAACTGTTTCAAGAGGGTTTGTTGATGCCTGCTTTGGTTCGTTTTCTCTCAGTATTTTTATTTTCCTTCTCTTTCTTCTAAGGTGGTAACACTTTGGTACAGAGCACCAGAAATTCTCCTGGGATGTAAGTACTACTCCACAGCTGTCGACATCTGGAGTCTGGGTTGCATCTTTGCTGAAATGGTAATGCACTCAGTTTCATTTTTCACAATAGACTGCATTGTGAATGATATATAATGGATCCAGTAAGATCAAACCTACAGACTGACCTCACTGTCCTCTCTTGCATAGATCACCAGGAGGGCCTTGTTCCCTGGCGACTCAGAGATTGATCAGTTATTCCGAATTTTCCGCACCTTGGGCACACCAGATGAGACTGTCTGGCCAGGAGTCACGTCGATGCCTGACTACAAACCATCTTTCCCCAAATGGGCCAAGCAGGATTTATCCAAAGTGGTGCCGCTTCTTGACGAGGATGGAAGAGAGCTGCTTGGCGTGAGAACATTGTCTTTCTTTCATAGATTGATTTGGTGTTATTTACTGCTGTCTCCTAAAATCAGACATACGTGCGCTGTGATTTTCTGCTACTCTTTTCATTGCATAAAAATCCGGATGAACATTACAAATAAAAAGTTTGCAGTCTTTAAGGGCTTTTTTAAAGTCTTGTCTTACCAAGGATATGAGACAGCATTTTGCGCAAATAAGATTTTGGGTTAATTTGTTTTATTAAAATTATTTAAATAGAGCTTCAACATTTAATTAATCAAACAATCAACAGAAATTATTCTGCAGCAATTTGAATAGTCACTTAAATGCTTCAGTCTTTTTAAATCAATATTGCAATATCTTAAGTATCAGGATTTAGTATTTCTTTATTTTATATTATCTTTAAGTTGTGGACAGTTTGATCAAAGAAACAATCTGAATACATTACTTTGGGGTGTGGGAATATTTTTACCTATTTTTTTTTTATTACAGAATAGATAATTAATTGATTAATCTAGAAAACAAACAACAAATTTAACAGAAATTTTGAAAAATGTTTCAGCCCTTCCGAAGAGATGCATTGTCTAACTGTGTTCTTTATTTCTCTTTTTTTGCCGTTGCAGGAGATGTTGAATTATGACCCAAACAAAAGGTTGTCAGCCAAAAACGCTCTCGTACATCGATTTTTTTGCAACGTCACCATGCCAGTTCCTCATCTCAGACTCTGAGTCAAGCAGAATATCAGAATGTTCCAATGCAAACAATCTCTCAGCAATAAGGACCTCCTCGCCTCGCCTCGCCTCACATCCACGACTGGAATGGACAGAAAAAGTGGACACTACATGATATGGTGGATCCCTTAATGGATATTTGTTAATACAGAAAAGCAACTTTCAAGACAACACAAGTCCTGAGAGTTCTACTGTGTTCTCAGCCATGATGTTATTTCAGTAACAAACATTGAACTGTAATATTCAATATAATTTTTTTTTTGTTGCATATTTATGTTTAATGTTATGTTTAATGTTAATGATTGGGATTGTGCCCTGACTGATTGTGGGTCACATGACACATTTTTGTCATTTGCCATTAAATTTCCAAATTTAATTGGTATGTTGGCTTTAGGATGTCAAAATGGAAATAGTCAAGTAGTTGGATTTGAAGAAGTTTCTGGGATAGTGCAAATAACCAATGGCCTGCTCTGTCAGACTGAGCGGCAGCTAAATGAAAGACATATTGATTCTCAGCACAACAGACATCACCAGTTGATGTAAAAACACAAAATTATAATTGTGATTTTTCAGGTTGATTTTCTTGCAGTTAAATTATAATTGGGTCTAAAGTGATTTTAAAACAGCACTTTTTGGTTGTTTAACAAAAAAAAAATTAATTGCTTGTTCTGGATTGCTGGCAGGATTGTGCACCACATTGAAGTTCTCATCTTTGTGTACAAAGTTATTCAAATGTTTCCCGTTTCAGATTTTACAGAATTTATTGTGCTGTTTTTCTTACCCTTGATTTTATTCACAGTTCTGAACAATTTTTAATGGATACTGTTTAATTACAGTTTGAAAAAATAAACTTGTTGAAATAACTGTCGCTGTGTGTTTGTGTGAGTATCATTTTGGTTTTTACACCACAGCTCATTCATTTTCAAGGGTCAGTTGGGTGGATGATGTTTTTCTACACCTCTGGAGCCAAGCAGAGAATGCCAAATAGTTTGTGGCCTCAAATGCTGCAGTAAAATGCTGTTTCAGTTTGTTAAATCAAATTACTGTTACACATCATTACCATCCACAGGCCCACTGCTTCAGTTAAAGACAGGCACATAATTGAGCTCATGAGTCATTGTTTAGTAAACCTACTTTTCAAGTAGACGGTGACATTTTTCCCTCTGTTGCATAAGACCCATTTGAGTTTTTATGGTGGTGATGATGACGTACAAATTGAATATATCTTGTTTGAGTAGTGCACACTGTGAGAAATGCTAAACTGCTTGAGGATTTAAATGATAGGAAGTATTGGCAAAGTGCAACAAGAGTGATATATTAATAAAATTAATAATCAGAATTACGAGTAAAGTAGCAGCTTGTCAGTTGTCTGCTTCAGGGCCTTTTTTGATGCTGGGGGGTGCCAAAGTCAAAAATGTTTAGATCTAAGACAAAGGGGCTTTATAATTTTAATTCCTGAACATAGAAAAAGACAGACTCTGTCTATGTATGTTTATAGTTGTGTTTATTTCCACAATGAACAATATTTAGAGAAATCGAGCACTCAGATTGTGGGCAAATGAGCAAAGTATAAGCAAACAGTAAGAAACATAATATATTCAGACATAAATAAGTAAACAGTTGTATTATATAAGAGGCACAACATAAATAGTGGTGATTGTTGTTAATTTTTCGTTAATTTTATTTAATAAAAGTAAACGCTACATAATACCCTTGTGCTTATTTTATGGTACACATAATGCATAAACAGAAATAACTAAGCACTAGCCAGCTAGCTCATCCTCACACAGATCTTGATATCCCAGGTACATTAATGCAACTCTGAGGTTCTCTGAACATTGTTGTGTTGCTCTACAAGTGACAACACATTATTTTGTTTACAACATTTGTCCATTTTACTATCTGTACAGGGACATTTTTAAAGATTGATAAATAAGGAAGCTGCAATCTTCTATACCAAGCGTTGTCTTCTATATGATATGATAAATGTTATACAGCAACACTAAAACCTGATTTAGACTGAATATATGTAAATGCTACGCATACTGCTACTTTTTCCTATGACCTTACATATTGTTCCCCTCTGGGTAAAATAATTTCAGGAGGGCACACATGACAAAGAGGGTGGTAAGGCTGGATTAAATTGAACAACATAAAAGAGTGCTATAATGCAATGTTACAAAGATATGTGTGATTTATTTACTCAGACAGCAAAGTGACATTTTAAGCATGAAAAGATTGACATATTTTGTTAGTAACACTAAACTTGGGGGAACTGTAGATTATGTTAATTTAAAAAGCATAGTGTGTTCTATATTTATAGCATGTAAAAAACAAACATGTACTTTGAATGACAACCCAAAGTTGGCCTAAACGCATCCTGGAACAAACAGTTGCACTAGAGATCACAGGTATTTGATGTGCCTGTAGACACGAATGTGATTGTAAAATCACAAGTGCAGTGCAGTCTACATTAAAATAACTGTTTGGCAGCAACAAAGAACTGTGCTATCAGATAAAAATAACACACAACACCTCTCAAAAAAATGCATCAAATGTTAACCCCAAAAAGTGTATAAAAGTGTACAGATACAAGCCCATACCAGCTATGTTACATGTCAAAAATGTATTACATACTTAACTTCACTGCTGACTATTCCCGTGTTGGATTTTTTGCAATTTTTGAATGTATTTTTCCAGTTCACCTTTCTTTTTCATTTAAGTATGATATAAAACTTTAGTGACAGTCTAAGTTGTTTAATGCATCACACTTAATATCAGGTCTGCACAAGTTTTTCTAAACTATTATGTAATGGTTGAGACTGTTCAAGTGTTCACTGTTCTGGATTTTTGTTTTAATACTTCACAGTAATAAAACTGAAAAAAACAGGAGCTCAGATAAGAAAACACTGCAAAAACTCTCAATCTAATAAACTATATTTGTCTAGTTTCTAGTCAAGCTATGTCATTATACTTAACACAAGACACGGTCCCCTAACAAGTAATATTAGTTGTAAATTAGTTTTCATTGTAAACATGAAAAGTCATATTTTAAGAAATCTAAAAAGGCAAAATCATTACTTGTGATACTCAGCAGATTTTTTCTTATTACAAGCAAAAAATACCTTGTTTTCATTTTTTTAAACTTATTTTTGAAGTGGCATTTTTCCAGTGAAGGCACATTAAAAAAATGTAATTCTACAGCATGCATTAACAATGTCAGCTCTGATATAAAGGACACATTTTTTTTAAAGGAGCTCACACTTGTCAAAATGGGTATGGTACTTTAAAGGCTGTTGGTCTGTTTAAGGGAGTTTTGGGAGGATGCTGTGGTGCATTAATTAACTCAGATATCTAGCTTCTTTTTCATGACAAGCTTGTAGAGGATCTGGTAACCATCATCCCAGGCGTACAGCAGCTGCTCCTGTGGGTTGTACTTCAGACTGGAGTGGGCTCCGTAACGTTTTGGAAAGTAAATCAGTGGCGCCTCCTCGTTGGTCACCATATCATTGACATCAAACACACACTGGATACGGGAGCGCCCGGGCTGCTTGGTGTTGTACACAACATACAAGGTGCCACAGATGATGAAAGCTGCCTCTGCGTTCTCTCTCGGACAGTTTGTGTCCCACATCTGCTCTATGTCTAGCGAGTTGGCATCCATTTTAGCCACAGAGATGTACCTCTCAGTCTGTCTTGTGGCATAAATGGCCCACAGACCTTCCTCGTCCACAGCCAGGTCCATCACTGTCTCAGGGGTCAGGCTGTACACTGGGACATGGTCCTGCACTGGGAACACTGCGCTGTCCATCACAGAGTTATTTTTCATATCATATTTAACCACTGTTATCTCTCCAAACTGATTTATATAATATGCATGATTGTTGTAGACAATGTGTCCTGTCCCCCTCCAGGCGGACGGCAGCTTCAGGCTCTTGGACAGAGACATGCCCTGAGAGCGGGCGAAGTCCTGCACAGAGGCAAACTCATACACGGTGTCTTCATCCGTCCCGTTAAAAATGTAGACCTTCCCAGAGACCCCACTGATGTCTTTGGTCCACATGCCCTTTGGCCCTCCAACTCGCTTCAAGATCTTCATGGCTTTTATGTTGGAGATCATGTCACTGCAGTCTGAAAACAAGAGGGTGACATGATAAGTGACATGTTCAAAATGTTGATTTCATTATAACATATGAGGAGCATTATTGAGAGAAAGAGCCAGACAGTTTAAGAACTGTGCTTAATCGTTTTCTTCAACACAACTTTTATTTACATATAAACATTCTTGCTTGACTGTTGTTTTTTTTTTTTAAAGATTAATATGATTAATGTCCTCAGAGCCAGCAGGCTTGGAGCAAAGTGCTGCAGGCAGAGAAATCAGGGAGTTTTTAAAGGTCCTGTGTGTAGTGTTTAATTTTATATCTAGTGATGAGGCTTTAGAATGCAAACAACTGGATATCCCTCTATTAACCCTCACCTGCCAAGTAAGCAGGAGAATTTACTGTGACCCTAAAAATGAAAGCCACAGTTTGGTTTGTCCAATCGTAGCTACTGTAGAAACATAACACTGCAACATTATGGGCTGTGGAAGATGACTCACTCCCTCTCTAGATATGAAGGGCTTTTTATAAGGTGATAAAAACGTATTATTTGTTGATTCTCACTAATTAAAACATACTTATGAATTTTATTCCATTTCTGCTAGATCAAGTCAACAGATCCTTACAAGTCCTACACACTGGACCTTTAAGAGGAGGACTGGTGCTTTGTTGGTTTCTGCCTTTTATTGGATTTGGTGCCAATAAGAAACATGAGAAAAACAACATCCTTTTCTCCAATATCATACCATTTCTCAAGCAGCATGCTTTTAAGAGTACAAGAGGGATAATCTAAGGGTGTGCTGACTGTCAGTGGGATGCTTTAGGTTTCAGTTGTCAGGTAAGGTAAGCACAATGTATTTTTCCACATTCATCCCGAAAAAATACATTTTATTCTGATAAGCACCTGATAGTTTTGAATACTTTGCCCTGTGCTTCTCCTTCACCAGCGTCACCTGCTGCTCAATCAGCTTGTCGTCCACATCCACACATGGCTGAACTCCGTTCTGAGTCTCCAGGTAGTCCAGCTCACGCTCCACTCGGTCCACCCGCGTCCCCACACCGTCCAAATTTGTTCTCAGCGTCTCTTTTTCCTTATCCAGGTTCTCCAGCTGGGAAACCATCTGTTGCTTCAGTTCCCGCAGCTCTGAGGCATAGCGGGTGGTCTGCTCATGCCACAGAGAGATGCGGTCCTGTTTTAAAAGAGGGTGATACAAGGTCAGTCACATGAAGCGTTCACACTCCACCTCAACCTATTTTGCTTCAGTAATGTGAGCAATACATGTATATTTATTTAACAGGAACTGTAAATGCAGTTCTGGAAAACTCTGAAAAAGCTATAATTTTATGTACTTTTCAGGCTCAGTGAATGGACTTGGACAAAAGGGCATAATAAGTAGGAAACTCATCCTTCAAACAACCAGGTTCAGCCCACATGTGGCCAGTATCCACCCCGTTCAAATGCAAAAAACACTTAGCAAAACACTAGAACCAACCAGCTCACTCTGTGGCACAGACTGACCTTTGACCCCACTGTAGAGAAGAAAACTGAAAAGAGAGCTTCTCTGCAGGTGATCAGTAATGTCTGACAGTACTTAACAGAGACAGAATCAGAGCGGAACTCACTTTTTAATTGTTTTTCTTTTTTTTTAATTAACTCTGCTAGAATGACTCTAACCTCTTCATACAAACAAACTACAATATTTAAATAGAATGAAAAATAGAATGGCACACTGGTGACAAGTTAAGCTTCTACTGCTAATTTAGCGGGAGACTGTTCCTTGAGAAAAACTGTATATGGAGCAGTAAGTAAGACATTTTTATTCATTACAAAATTAAGTTTCTATACAATCAGGATAATTCTCTGAAAGGAGTTTAATCTGTTTTTGGTGAAATAATTACTCTCACTTGATCATAAGGATAAATGCAATTTTTGCACACCAATTAAGCACAACTCTTCAAAACAAACCAGCTGTCATTGAATCATTTTTCCATAAAGTGACTTTTTTATGTGTATTCTGTCACACCTGAATTCGTATATACAAATTTGGAAAAATCAAACTTCTAAACAAAATTTTTAATTCAGCCTCCTGACACAGACAAAAAGCTCATTATCTCTAAATCTTTCAAAGAGCTGTATTTTCCAGCATTTTCCTCAGAATTTTCCCACATCTGCATTCCATTGCCTTTGCCATGTCCCTGGAAGTTTCCTTCCAGTGGGACTCCGGAGCACAGGGCTCGGCAGGAAGGTGAAGTGAGTCTTACCTCAATAGCAAGCAGCCTCCGCTCCAAATAGTCAATCAGTGCTTGGTGCTGAGCAGTGGCAAAGCAGGCCAAAGTAACCAAGACAACAAGTCCTCTCATTTTGTGTCAGCTCAGTCTCTTTAGCTCCGCTAGAGTTTTGACTGGAGTTCAGTGAGAGAGTGTGGAGGAGCCAGCAGATTTCCCAGAGGTGGGCTGGAATGTTTTACTAAGCTGTTTGGGAGGAGCCAAAAAAACATCTGGTGTGGATGGAGGCATACAGTCTTAAAGTTAAACAGTGGTTTTTATCTAGGCTTTTTCCTGACTCACAAACTGAAAAAACGAAACAAAATATATAGTCTGATTTTTAAATGTATGAATGGCCTTGAGGAGGTAGGAAGTTTTTAATGTGTAGTCGCGCACCGCGAGTCTCACAGGAGGAAGAAACCTAATGTGAATGGGAGTCAGGAGTCAGTGAGGTACAGCACTCCTACATTAAGCAGAAGACCATGGTTCACCTTCAGAAAATAATGCATGTTTTAAAGTCTAACAAAATGTAAAAATAAAATAAAAAAATGAATATAAACAACAACAACAAAAAAAAATGTATAAACCAGTAAATTAAATTAAATTATGTCCAAAACACAGCCCAGACAAAACAGTTCTACAACTTTTCTGTGGTGCAATTTTGAAGGATAAAACTAATAGCTAATTACAGAAACAGCCTTTTATGATAACTAGTTAATACTGTACCTGCATTGCTTTTACATAAAGCACAACAGCACAGAATAACCCTGAGAATCCATCTAATGTAGAAAACTTTTTGCTTTCATGTCAAGGTAAAAAATTATGGACGAAGTGATGAACTGGAAAAAATCTGGTATAGTGCTGGAAGAGATCTATTAATATCAAAATAGAGTGTGGAAAAAAGCATCAGAAGTTTCTTCAAGAGCTTCATTCATTACTGTCTTTAGTTTATGTTAAGTCAGTGTCTGCTGTAATGTTCAGCTGTGTCTGAGCACAGGAACAGCTGTGATAAAAGGCTTATGTCTATAGCAAAGCATAAACAGTAGTTAGTTTGGCTAGCAGAAAATTACTGGGGAAACAGGAAATAATGTTAATACTGTCTCTGGTCTCTCTTGTAATTATAAGAGCACCTTGTCATGCAAAAGTCGGTAATGACATAACTGCTCACCTCTTTTTCATTCGGGTTTGTTTTATTATGTCTTTATGGTTTACTCTAAAACTAACTCGGGGCCAAACTGAGTTCATGTTTTGGTTAATAACAGAATGCTCTTCCTGTCCTCTGATGTTTTATACAGGTATTGTAATTCTTTTTGTTTCAGCTGTAGACATAATTTACAGACATTGTTATGTGGGACAGACATGAAGTGTTAATATAAGATTGCTGTAACAAGTAACCATCTGTACTTAAATAATGTTTCTCTTGTACGATTTTAGGTGAATTTGTATCCTTTGCATTTAAAGTGGCCCACTGATTTTGCAAGAATTAAAATATGATTATTTTCATTCCATACAAACTACAGTGGATTTGCTTGTCATTGACATATTTACAGTAATGCTTTAATATATCTGCCCACTGACAGCATGTAGGCTTTTATCCTAATGATATAACTAGCTGATATAATCAAACAAGGTACTGTAAAAGATGGAGTATTTCCCCCTCAAAATTGTTCTTGATAAAGAAATATTACAGTCAGCTTTAAAAAAGTCTCCTTTTTTTGCAGGAAGAAAGGGGTGATAAATTTATTTTAAAACATTGCTGAATTGTTTTCTAGCAAATGGATCAGCCTGCAGTATGAAACACAGTATCACATATTCTCTATTATAAGGGCTCACACAGGAGGTTACTTCTGCATGTTTGCTTGCACAGAGGGAACCTTTTATAGTGTCATGTTGTATCTGCCTCAAGAGCTGTCACAAACGTGGCTTTGATTTAACATTACAAGGGTTATGTTATTGGTATTTAGAAAATGTCAGGTACATAAAGCTACAGCAGGCTGTGTGGTACTCCTAATGACGGATAAACTAGACTTAAAACATAAATTGCGCTCCTTTAAACATTAAAACATTACTAAGGTTAAAAAAAAAAGTTTTTTTATGATACAGAATAAAACAAAAGAACTTTGCTTCTTAGAGATTTCAAGTTTAAATAATAAACACTTTGCATAATTTTATACAATAATTTGTCCATCTAAAGTTACTGACACCAAATTAACTCTCCATAAGTCCCTGTGGGTGTGTGTGTGTGTGTGTGTGCGTGCGTGTGTGTGTTTTAATTTGAAATCAAGTCACCCTCCCTTTCACTGAGCTCTGGTGACAACTTTTTAAAATCTGAAGATCTTTTTCCTGCTCAAGTCATTTCCTCCATCCAACAGTACTCTATTGTGACAGGCTGCCATAAGTGCTGTCAGGCCAGTTCATCTCTACGCACACAAATTGCACCCTCGATGCTGATGCTGTTTAATGCTGCCACATCAAAAGGGCCTCTGTATTGTTCATTATTTACATGTTTTTCATGGTCTTGTGGGACGCGTTTACGACTTTCCTTTATGATGTTGCACCATCATTGGTTGAGGTTTGTTTGAATAATGATGTTATAAGAATAAAATAAGAATGTAAGGGTCTTTTATGATTTATTTAGTTTGAATTTTATTTTTAAAATGTGAGTACATTAATCAGACATGTGGCTGTGCTGTGACAACCCTAATGATTTAAGTAAAAACAAGTAAGGATTAAATATGGTTAAATATGAAATATTATTAAATATGTAATATTTTAATATATTAAATATTATTAATTATGGTTAAAGGTGATTATGTTATGTTATGTTTATATGTGGCAAATCCATGAAACATAATTATTTTTGTCCTTTTTTATCATTTATTCCTCCTTTTAGTTAAAACCTTGTGCCCACATTTCCCACATTGTAACTCAACCACCAATCTTTAATCTTTTAATCTGTCTTGTGTCCTGTTTGTCCTTAAAAATTCGATTCAAGTATGATTAGCTATAGACTAATCATGATTGTTGTGTTATAAGTGGGTGTTGCAGCAAATGTTCCCCCTCCCCATTAGCTGTAACAGGGACTGCCCTTTACTAAATTGTATCCAAAGTCTATGATCTGTCATAGTGCTTTGCAGACATGACAGCAACGCAAAGCTATGACCTTGCTTAATTAAAACATTTATGGAGTGAAATTAAACCATAATTGATACAGAGCCCAGTGTCCTGTCATGTCCAGCTGAGAAGCAGTGAGTAGCAGGAGGAGTGGGGAGAAAGTCACTGTTGCCATACAAGATCCAAATGGAGTGATTTAAAACATATTTTGAAAAGACAGGAATAATCAACCCTGTAACAGAGATCCTTCAGCCATGGCTGACAACACTGAAACACTGTGTTCTCAAAATAGTCACATTGAGGAAGCAGCTTTCTCACCTGCATTGCGTCACCTAAGAAGCAGGATACAGAGTTCGGTGTATTCACTTCTTTCTGACTCCACACTCTCAGTTATTTTTTATTCTTCAAACTAAAAGCTTTCATTCCCAAGTGCTCATGACTCAAGTGACATCACTTGAGGCCAAATGTCAGATATCATGTAACTTCCTCTGCAGTCACAAAGGGAGTTTAACAACTTTTCTCACAAATGCAGGAGTCCTCCACAACACCTGTAAATAAATGGACAATTATCCCCTTTAAATAAAATGCATGTCATTTTGCTTCTATTCTTTATTGAATGACTGAAAACAGGTCAGACCCTCTAAGAAAGAGTCACACCTGCACTCACTGTTGTTTTGTCCCCTAAATGTCCCCATATAACCCCATCGGTTGGCCAGCAGTGCCTATGTGTGTGTCTGTGTGTTTTTGAATAGATACAAGTTTACATCATCATCATCATCATTATCATAATCATTGCATTACAATCATTGCCTTAATGGTTATCAGTAACTATAATAATAAACATGCTCAAAATGTTCTTGTGGAGGCTCAATAATCTTCTATTTACAGAGTTTGCTGGGCTTTACTTATATACATATACTGTGTGAATGTGGTGGTGCAGGTGACAGTGAAGTGTATGTGATAGTGTTACTGTGTATGTGTGTGTGTCATTATCTGTTTGTGTACATTTGAGTATGAGTCAATCTTTTTTTTTTTGTCCAGCACATTTGCCTACTTTTGTGTCTTCCTCAGTGATTGGGCAGAACACGGTGGAAGGTCTTGAAACATGCAAACACATTCAAATCCATCAGGGGCACTAAGGGGAGTAGGACTGAGGGCCTTTTGTTATCAGATAAAAAAAATCAGCTGCTGGATAATCATAGAAGCTTACAGGCAAGTCCTCAAACAAGATTACCAGGTATGTTCTGCTCAATTACAAATAATAATATGAGATTTGATTGTGCTGGCTCGCTTTAGTTTTCTTAATCAGTTGGTTTAAACTCTTTTGTGCAGTTTATCCAGAGAGAAAAGACAATGTAGACAATGTGTCAGTATTTGTGTTGTCATGGGTCCATATTGAAGACATTTAACGTAAAAAAAAAAAGGATGGTGGATTTGCATCAGTGATTCATAATTATTTCCTTTTACAGACAAAGAAAATAAAGCAACAAAAGGGTCAGTGAATTTGAGGGCGTCTGAGCACTATGGAGTACACATTCAGAGCAGTAACTCAAAACCCTGGGATTATAATCTGGAGAATTGAGGTAAATGGATTTTACAGTTGCTGCTGCAATAGTGATTGTGGATGGAAGTTTTCCCCAATCACCTTTTTGGTTTCACTGTAAAAAAAAAAAGTCTGCTGCTCCAGGAGGAAATGATTAAAACAGCAGTGATGATGTTGCACAAAAAGACC
>JAQNCA010000014.1:16018439-16032230 GCA_029783725.1 Acanthurus tractus
CAACTAAGCAACATGAATTGCCATCCTTTAAGGCCCCCTGGAAGCTTATGGGCCCCTGAGCACCAGTTGCACCTCCCGCTGTAACTCCAGTGAGTTAAAGCATTGTCAACAATGACAACAGTTTTGGACAACAGTTTGTGAAGACCTTCTTCCTGTTTTAACATTAAAAAGCCTTTATGCAAAAAGCCATGTCCATATGGAGCCTTACCCCCTTCCAACACCTTTAGGATGAACTGGATGTGAGTCAGAGTCTGACCTCACTAGGGCTCCTGTAGGAGAAAATACCCGCAGCCACGTGCAAAAATATGTTGGAAAAGGCTCCCATATGAAAAGAGACTGTTTTAGCAGCAGATTAACACCCATGGTTTTGAATGAGATGCTTAAAAGTCACATGGGATGATGTGTTTGGGTGTCCATATACTTTTGACCACAAAGTGTAATGTAGTGTAATGTGTTTTGATCCAGATCACAAAAACGTACAGTGACAAAATGCTTCAAATGTTACAAGGTTGCGACTGACCTTTTATCATCAGGGGTCAAGCGGAGATGAGAGAGCCATGGCGAAGGAGATCAGCTCTGCGATTGGCCGGATCTCCCAGAGAGGCTCTGAAGAGATTGTGGCAGAGGGTCAGGAGCCCATGGAATTCTGGGAGTTGCTCGGAGGAAAAGCTCCCTATGCAAATGACAAGAGGTGATGATGACACAAATATAGTGCTAATATTTACAAATGAGCCTCATAAGTGTTGCAGCGAAGGTGACACACATGTTGACCCCAGATTACAGCAGATGGTTCTCGACCACCAGCCACGTTTGTTTGAATGCTCCAATTCGACAGGACGTTTCATTGTGACCGAGGTGACTCAGTTCACGCAGGACGACCTCAGTGAAGACGATGTAATGCTGCTGGACACCTGGGACCAGGTAAAGGGGGAGTACATGTAGAGACATATCTGTCCACATGGCCTAAAAATCAAGAAACGGTTTTGTTACAGAGGGAAATCTCAAATTCTGCCATTTCTTATCGTTGGCCTCAGGTGTTTCTCTGGATTGGTAAAGAGGCCAATGAGGTAGAGCGCACAGAAGCAGTGGTTACAAGCCAAGAGTACCTACGCACCCACCCAGGTGCCAGAGACCCAGACACCCCTATCGTCTTGATCAAGCAGGGATTTGAGCCGCCCACCTTCACCGGGTGGTTCACAGCCTGGGACCCATCCAAATGGAGTGTGCGTGTTTTGGTTTTGAAATAGAGCAACATGTTTGCTGATGAGTCAAAAAAAAACCTGACAAACATTTCTGTCTTTTAGGGTGGGAAGAGCTACGAGGAGTTGAAGAAGGAACTGGGAGAGGATGCATCACCCGTGCTTGTTACAACTGTGTGTAAAATCTTCAAACTTTTTTAGGCAACATAAATTATTACTTGTCTGTTCACCAAAATGTTTGCATTCTTCATGCACATCTTACATTTGGGATTAAGTCTCTATGTTAGGAACTGAGGGTTACTCCCAGCTTTATCAGTTCATCAAACTGTCAATTTCCCCTTAAGAGTTGCTACTCAATAACATGCAATAATTTAAAATGCCATAACTTAAAATTTTAACCATGAAGATTACTTTTCAGGCATTTTCTTGTTATCTTAATAGTGGACATGTGAAAGTGACAGAAAAGAGGCAGGAGACATGAGGTGTCAGCTACATGGTCAAAATCTTGGATTATGATGAATATTAAACCTACTGACTTGACTAACATCCCAAATGTGTATAAGAATTATGATAAAAAGCCAGAGACAGGAGTAAAAAACTTATATTATTAAAGTACCAACTGTAGCTTATCTTCCATCATAAAAACCAAACACTGAAACTGTGTCTTCAGAGCTGATTATGCCACAAAAGTGACACATCGAATCTTAACCTGAACCTTAATGTGACTTTCCAGCAGCAGGACTGTGTGAAAAGCAAGAAAACCTACCAGATGTTTCCACCTGACAATCTGGTCAACAAAGTTGCCAGTGAGCTGCCTGAAGGCGTTGACCCAAGCGAGAAAGAGGTGAGAGTGTTTTTGAGGGGGAGTGCGTGCACAAGCTGTGTATCCATCTTAAGTGTAAACTAATAATAACTGACAAAAATAAAACTTTGATGAACAGTAGAATGTAATTTTGTAAAGCCAAAATAAAAAGATTAAAACCAACTCTTGTCTGAAAAAAACAACACAAAACTAAAGCTCACTGAAAAACTTTCCAAAAATAAAATCTTTTGTTACTCTGGTGCTTTGCTGCTTTATATCATCAGTGACAGACTTTCAGCTTTAAGAGTGTGTGTGTACATCATTTACTCAAACAAAGGAAAACTGCATTATTGAATAAGATATTATAAAAAACAAAATATTCTGATTGACATGAGCTATGACACAAAAGTTTACAAAAAAGTTTGTAAGGCGTTTTCACTTGTTTTTTCAGAAATATCTCTCTGACTCAGACTTTATCGATGTATTTGGGATCACCAAAGACGACTTTGCCAGTCTGCCACGGTGGAAACAACTGAACATCAAGAAAGAAAGGGGAATGTTTTGACCAGATTTTGTCTGCATTTGAATGATTCTAGGTTTGGGTCCCCAATGCTTCAGTTCAGCTCTTAATCAATTTTAGGACAGGAATCCATTTTAATGATGTTGTCTTTTATCTCCAGGTTTTATTGTGATTCATACATTTGTTTCAAATCCCTGTGATACAGGAATACTTCTTTATGTTTAATCTAAGCTAAATTTTTTAACTCAACACTGTGTAATTAAGAGTCTTAATGATAAACGGTTAAAATGATGAACTGCGTTGCTCATTTTTTGGGCTGTGTGTGAGATTTGAAGGCATTTCTTATCAACTGAAAATTACACAGCTTAGCCATATGAAGAGGGCACATTATTCTTATAAAGAACCTCAGTCAAGACAAAAATGTAAATTAAACTATATGATCATGTTTTAGTATCTTTGGATAAAAACTACAATAATTCTGGAAAAATTATAAACATTTGCAAAACCAAAGCATTTTAATAGAGCCTCAATAAAAAAGTATCAAAATTAGTACAATAACAAATGTTTAAGTTTTATGAACCTCATGCAAAGAGGTCTACTTTGCCATCTGCTGGACAACTAATGTAACTACATGCCAAGACAGCGTCATCAACTAACAATAACTTCAGAAAACTAGACCCAGATGTGTACTGAACAGATTAAACCAAATTTCTTCACAAACATCTGTAAGACACAAGTTTACTTGTAAGGAATTACTCCCACAGAGCTCCAGCTATTTGGTTTTAAGTGTGAAGTCACATAAAGCTGATTATTATGCTGGTGATTTCTTTACCATGGCAGTGTCAAAACATTTCGAAGGAAGTAAAAAACAAATAACTGATCAGGCATCAGGCATGATTTACTTTTATTTTGATATGTCTGGAATGTTTTTAGTTACAAGTAAAAATTCATGTCATTTACTGTTACATCTGAACATTTTATACAAAGCTTGTGACAAGTCAAAAATATTTAGACCCATAAAACACATCAAATTATTGTAAGAATATATTTTTGCATTGTTTTGTGAAATGAAACCCGAGAACATTTTGATTGCTTGACAAACTGTCAAAAAACAAAAATCTCCTTTGTGCACTCAAATGTATTATTTGACCAGTGAAACACTTTGAATCAAAGTGATGTTACTTTACTGGGAAACTTACAATAAAACAAAATGAACGGTTGAATATTATAAACAAAAACAATCAACGATTGTGTAATGTGGACATGACCCGATTGTTCACAAACTGTGCCACCACACAGCGATACAGTAACAGCACCACAGCAGCAGTAGCATCTCTATGAGCTCATCTGAGATTAAAAAGCAAGTCATGTAAGCTGCTTGTGCATCACACCCAGCCAACACAACAGACAGTCAAGTTTTAACATGTGAGCCAGCATTATGTTGAAATAAGACAGTGTGATGAAAGGAATACAAGACAAATGAGAATTTAGTCTTTGAAAATCTGAATTAATCCCACAAAATGCTGCTGACATGAATAATATGCAACTAAATGCAGTACCTGCAAATCTGTTACCAGTGTTCTATGACTGTTTTAATATTGTTCTACTTGTTTTTTTGTACGACAGAATTACTTATTAAAATTCTAATCCAATAAAAGCTAGTGTCACATTGTAAATTCCCTTAAAAAAACAAATTATTTGTTAATTTACCTTTAAACAGAGAATGACTAATACAATATTAGCAAACAAAAAAAATTAAATATCCCTTAAAAACTCAAATTTTGTCGTAAACAACTTAAACTACGATGTAATATGTGAGTGAAAGTATTGCGTGCTAGAGTATTGATAAATTACAGATGACTTCATGTGCAGTTTGGAAATCAATATACATTCTCAGGTGCTCATGCAAACTATCTGAAATGAGGTGTAAGAGTCTATTCTTGCCTCAATCATAGAAAAAGAAACGTAACAGTGTAAAAATTGTGATTGAATACAAAGTGTATACAGCAATCAGAAACACCCAAAGAGATAAAATTCAGCAAGTTTCACTGCAAAAGTGCAAACATACAGTTTCACCATGCAGGCAGAGAGAATACAGCCCTCAGCAGGTCAACTGATTATTTCTCACTGACATGTTTGGTTTTAAAGGGAATGTTGTCTCTTATGTAATCTGAACAATTTATGCCACAAAACGAGAACGTTAAAAAGTGCAAATGCAGCTCAAATGATTTCACTGAATTCAAAGGAAAACAGGAAAAGTTGCCCAGAATGAAAGATAAAAAAATAAATGTTTCAGTGAAGATCAGCAAGGTAGTAAATAAATGGCAATTTCCCAAACTTGTATCTTATAAACTTACTAGCGACTGCCTTTGTTCACCTGTAGGTGATCTAAGCCTGCAAAGACTGATGTCAAACATATTCTAGTTTAGAGTGAGCTCTACAGCTGAGGACAGATCAAAAACCTTTAAAGACAGCTGAAAGCTGTTGAGTGTCTGAAATCTGCCTCTCTGAATTCCTGATTTTCTGTGGTGTAGCGATGATGAGAGCAAAAACCACAACAGTCCAAATACTTAGACAGCTCACTGTGTTTTGTCAACAGATAAATCCCGATTTGTGTCCCAACAGCTGTTAGAACACAAACCAACCCTTTTTACAAGATTACCAAAGAGGTAAATGGTCAAAGCAGCACGGTGTATTTTCCATGTCTATCCAAACAAAAAATTAAGTTAAGACATTAAAAGAAATATTGGCATTAATATTAAGTAGTCATTAGTGGAATTTCAGCTAGTAAACCATCTGGATCCTGAGTTCCTTTGTTGTAAATTTAAGACTGAAACTTAAAACTCTTTATAGAAAACCAGGGCTGCAACGTAACCATTATCAGTAATAATATCATAATAGCATTATCAGTAAGGCTACCAATTATTTTACCCGATAATCATTTAGCTATAAAATGGCAAATTTGTATTAAAAAAAACTAACTGACTACAATGTCAACAAGCTAAAACTGATGCCTCTTAACTGTTTTGTCCAAATTCTAAAAATATTTCTTATCATCCTCACTTAAGACAAACTTAAACAAGCACATTTTTGGCATTTTTGCTTAAAGAAATGATTTTAACAGAATAGTTGAAGATTTATTTACTGCTGATCTTCTATATGATTAATTCACTACTTGTTTGAGCTCTATTATAACTCTGAATGTTACTGTATTCTAAGAGAACAATTATCAGACTTGTGTAAACTCTAATCTTCAAATCAAAGACCTCTTTATTACATTGAACGATCAATTACTACCTTTGACCTTTTGCCCAGACAGATAAAATAGGTTAATTAAGACACAACACAACCTTCAGGGTTTTTAGGGTCCCGGGGGTCACTATCATTTATCTGGCAGCCGTTGGTTGAACTTTTCTCGTTATTCTCTAAATCATGAGGCAGCTCCAAATTGTCTCCTTCATCCGGGAACATGCGGTCATGCTCTGGAGTCTCAGCGAATGCGTCCTCATAGGCACTTATGCTGTCTGAGTCGTTCCTGTCTGGGGAAGGATCTCGTCTGTCATCCACACAGTTTTCATAAGGCCTTCGCAGGACCCCGTCTTCAGAGATCAGGTTGTCCAGTGCAAGAGAGGGAATATGGCTCAGGGGCTTACTGACCATCTTCTGAAACTTTGTCAAAATGCTTCCTTCATCCTCTACCTCTTCACTCTGTCCCGCTTCCTTTGATGCTGTACCTATGCTTTCAATGCTGTGAGGTTCACTCAGCGATGCAGCAACTTCTCTGTGTGTGTCATTATTCATTCGGTGTCCTGTTCTCGTTACTTCATCTACACTTTCATGTGTGTTCTCTGGTGCAGATGGTTGGTTTTTCTTTTCCTGCAATGACAAATTTAATTCACCACATGAATGAAGCACCTTTAAGATCAAACAAAATGTAGTTATTATGGCATTGTTACACTTAAATGTTAAGTCATTTCTACTAATGCAGTACTACAGAAAGTTGTGGAAAAAGTTTTATACTATAGGAAACTACAGAAAGATTGGAAAGGTTAATCATTGCTAAATGAACTTTAAACAAAACTGACTCCAAACAACACAGACTTTTTGAGAGTGAAATGTTCATTTGGTTTGAATTCCTCTAACTGACGAACAGTAAAAACTCTTCTGTCATGCTCAATGTCTTACTTCAATGATTGGAAGGTAAATTATGCCATGTTAATACCCAAATTTAATACTGCAATACTTCATGAGGAAGTGATTGCCACATAACAGTACATGATGTACTGCCATAACTTTTAATTTAATAACTTACTAGAACAAGTTGGCAGAGAAAGGTTAAGATTAGCAATGAAAAAGAAAACATGCACCATCTCCATTGTTCACATTTAACAAGAAGTGATGACAAACTGTTACATAACAGGTTCCATAAGACGTGTTTATGCATTACTCCCAAACCTGGTGCCTCTCTCATGTTATGTAATGTTCTTAATTGTCACATTACCTCCTTTAATCTCTCCACCTCTTGCCTGAGAGAGCAGACCATGCTCTCTAGTTTCCTCTTGGCCTCCCTCTCTCGTTCCAACTCCTACAAATTTAGAAAAATGTTGGAATAATAAGACAAGCAGCTTGTCAGTGTCATAACTGGTTACAACAAACTTCTTATTAAAATGGAAGAAGGTTAAAGTTCTGCATGTGGCTAAAAAAAATGTGTTTTTGACGTACCAAACTGGCCTGTCCAGCCTCCCTCTGGGCCTCAGCCAGCAGCTCCTCTACACCCTCCAGCGTGTCCTGCAGAACGTCCACCTGGAACAACAGAGCCTCTCGCTCGACCTCCAGCCCACGCAGCTCCTGCACCACCTCGTCATAGCTGGCCTGCAGCTCTAGCTACACCATAAACACAGTTTAAAATCAGCGTGGGCAACTCTAGAGGAGCGCATGCCAGTGAGTGGGTGGGCACGTGTTTCGCAAGCTCTCAGAGGCATCAGTGGGAGGCGTCATCTGGAAGCACGACAATCCCTCCATATGTAAAGGAATGTGTATCACTGCAGTCATCTATTATACATGACAGGACTGTAAACAAGACTTTCAGCAGTGAACAACACAAATGTAGTATTAACCAAAGAAATACTCACCATTTCTGGGAGTCCCATGAAGAGGTCTTGCTCAGACTGCTAAAGGGGAAAACAGAGAGAATTGCTAATAAATAGAAGTGCCTTTTTTCATTTATTATAATTAAAAAACGTTCTAAAGGACCATAAAGGTCCTTTTGCCTTTGGTCCTCTGATTTACACAAAAAAGATTTATGATGCATAACATTTGTTCAAACATTACCTTTTAATTGTAGCATTGATAGGTAATGTTTTAAAAATTACCACAGACAATTCATAATTAAATTAATATTTACTTCATAAAGTGCCATGTCTTGCAGGCCTGTGCTATTGTACTGTATGAGAGCTACAATAATAAAAATGAGATTATATATTGCAACCTTTTAAGCATGTTCTTTACTGTTGTAAATAAGTCAGATTATGTGTCCTGAAAATGAGAAGTTCATAGTATTATGATATGGTCACCCTTTTGATAGCTGAAGTTAATGTAATATCTGAGCGTGGAGCCTGAATGGTTTAGCCAGCACTTAATCTTTCAAAAACTGCAGCTATCAAAAGGCGTGACCTTGTCTAAACACTGCACTATTGAGACAACATGTGTAATAACCGCTCTTGGACACAGGAGGTGACTAAGTATGATAAAAAAAATTCCAGTGGCAAGATAGCTGACATTGCAAGGTCATATTCTACCAGGTCATACAAAAGAAAAGGGTGACAAAGTTTGATGCCACTATTTCTTCAAACAAACAAAACGATAAGAAATCCTTTATCAAGCTTTTAATCCAAAGTGCGGACAGGGATACTCTTTGTCTCAACAAGCAGACTAATTGTAAGGCAAGATTTCTGAAAAGAAATGCTTCATTACAGCCTTTGGAGCATGAGACACCAAAACTGATGTACAACTGTATATCATGACTTTGCTCAAGTCTATGTCTCCTAAATGCTGTGTTGAAAAGTCTACTCAGATCTTTCACACAAACAGAAGTTCTAATGCAATAATCTAAAAATATTCCTTAACAACTAAAAACTTTAATTAAAATTCACATTGCACAAAAGCACATAAGTGTTACGAGTAAAATATTTCTCAACTTCAAATGTTTAATCGCTGCTTTTGCAAAAAATCTGTACACTTAATTGTTACATTATTATAAATTACTATGAAATTGTCAATACTCAATGCAAAAATTAGACCATAGCTAGGCACTGCTTTCTAGATAAAGCTCACATGTCAAAAGAATTGGTTTAATATATAACAATGTACTGTATTTTTAGTCTACTGATTATAATACTAAGTGTGTGACCCTACGCTGTAACTTCAAAATAATGTTTTACTTTATTTTTTATGTTTTGAACTTGCTTTAAAGTGTTTTATATGATATCATCGAGTGTATTCAACTACGTGTGCAATATCAATGTTCCTGTTTAAATGTATTTCATGTGTCTTTTGTTGCTGTCAAAACAGCTGCCCAGGGGTCAGCTGTTAAAAGTTAACCAACAAAGCTGAACAAAAAAAGACAAAAAATGTCTACCAATGTGCTACGTTATTGTTGCTTTAAAAGGTATAAATAAATACATGTCTTTTGTTCATAAGATTATTAAATGTAAATACTTATACAAGAGCACCACAGAACTGTACTGAAACACAGAACTTCAGTAAATATATTTAGATTCTAGCTACTATTGCTGCCTATGTATCATCATTACAGCGCAATGATTATGACAAGAGAGGCATCAAATGTAGATTAACAGGATTATTGACAGGTTTGACCCGCTGTCCACCCTCGGCTCCTACCTGGCTGTCGCTTCTCTTCTTCAAGGTGCCGGCTCGGCTGTCGCTTCGTGTCAGACGCCTGGATGAACTCTCGGTCTGACATGGAGACAAAACCACACCTCAGGTGAGTTAAGAGACTAGCATCACATACAGCCACAGCACAAACACAACAAGCTAGCGAAAAATGGGGAAGTGAGCTGAAGCTACAAGCCTCCCTGTCTGTTTCAGCCGTAATTTGGTCTAAATTGACCAAAAAGGCTGAACTGTACACTGAAATATGTTTCAATGATTACTGTTTATAATAATCTCCTTCTGAAAGCTCACACAAACCTTACGTTAGCTACGCCGTTAGCCTTATTTGCCGTTAACCGACAAATGACTAATGACGGTTTGATTTCTCCGCTCACCTCTTTTATTAAGCTGCGGAGGGATTCATCTTCGCTAATTCCTCGAGAAAACGTCCGTTTCTTTGGCGAGCCACTGGTGTCCACAGTGACTGAATGCATTTTTTTATGATGTTATGTTGAGTTTTTGTTTACGTAAGAGACACCTCCGAGCCCTCTGGGCGAAGCAGTGTTGGGTATTTGTTTCCTACGCAGCAGCGGCAGCAGCAGTGATTGAACTGCCGACGCCCAGGCCGTGATCTACGGAAAGCCACGGGGACCAAACTGTCTTTAACACCGCCCTCACTCCGCCCACTTACACAACGAGGAGTCAAAGATCAAGTTCAGTCACTTTAAAAATGTGGAGAGTCGAAAATAAAGTAGCCCGAGTTTGTTTTTAAGATCAGATGAGCATCATGGCGCATGTCAAGTCCTACATGCTAAAAGTAGAAGACAGCAAGCCCTGCTAAAAATATGCAGGTAAACTTGACAGGTTATTTATATTGTGTGGACACTTGCGTTAGATGAAGACGGTTTAGGGAGAAAGACTCCAGTAAAAAGCTGATTACTACACTTAGTTATCAAATAGGGCCAACAATTACATAAAATTTCACAAAAGCACGCTGGACAGCAAATTTTCAAAGATTACCTACCTAAGGCTGGAAAACAAAGGGGAGTAGTTAAACACCACCACTTGTGCCACACGCACTAATTAAAGATTACATGATGATGTAAATTTCATGCAATTGGCGTTTGTCAAAAATAGCCTGCCACTAGGTGGCGCTATAATCGTGACTAATGAATGTCACTGAAGTGTATTCAGGGGTAATTCATCAATAACAAATTCGGGTCACTTTAAACTGACTGAATGAAATAGTGTTGGCTTATTCCCACTTCCTGTTTGACATGGCGTCATGCGTCTGCCATGGTAAGAAATCGACAGAGCTTGCTAAATATCAAGTGTTGTCCCATACCTGTAAATTTCACGTTAAACGTTTGTAGTTTTTCCACAACCCACTTGTGTGGCCAAGGGGTGGCGCTGTGACTGTGACTCTGTGATCACATGTGGAGATCCTTGGGCCTGGACTCGTCGAGTCCGCTGACTATCAGATAATGTAAAGTCAAGTTACAACAGTTTTAGTCTGTGGCAAAATATGCGTAGCACCTTGCCAAATGCATTCTGTGGGCATGTCATGTGCCTCCCAAACTTTGTACACTCAGGTGCATCAATAAAACATGCCATGACTGGTCCTTTAATGAAAGATTGTAGGAACAGCATTCAAACCACGTAAAAGCTTAAAACACATATATCAGGTAAAACTGCGTGCGAAATTTCAAAAAGTTTTACTTCAATTTAATTTTACTACAAAACATGAATATTATCCGCATCTCAGTAGCAACGGCACGTCATGAGCAAGCATTCCCTTGCAGTTTACCAATATAGTGGGTATTCTCATAGGTAAACAATAAAATTTGATATATCAAGTTTTACACAAATCCGATTAAGCATATAGGAGAAGTTAAAAAAAGTTACAGAAGTTACACCAAACACATTAAATACAAAATGTGTCACCTTTGGATGTCCCGCAGTAAAGACAGTGTTTCCAAATGATAAGAGTAATGTCTGCACCAACTTTTGTGATTTTTGCAGCAATTTATCCCAACTAAGGCCTGCCATGTGTTAGAGTTTTCTATGGAGCTCGCTTAACACACATAAACCCACCTGAAGGCATCAGATATGTTTGCAGGAATAAGAAGTGGATGCAAATATGAAACTATCAGGATGCGCTACAGCTGCAACTGTTTTTTTTTCTTCCAGCAGATGACGCTAGTGGGTCAGCGATGAGCTCACTGACGGTAAGCGACTCTTTGTTTGCACATGTAGAAACCAACAAAACACAACTTTTATTGAGCATTTTTACAGTCACAGTTAAAGTATCAGTCATGGTTTGTGTTTTGGCCACATTTCATCTGATTCTGACATTTTGACTCACCGTGGATCTCTTGATGAAATGTGACACAGAAAACTTCATATTATACATTTCATAATACATTTTTTGGAAAATAAAATGTAAAATATGTGTCATATTTTCAAAGGCTTTTATAAACTACACTGATTAGTTAAAAAAAACAATTTCAAGTCCATTGTAAAATACAAATACAGAGAGCATGTTGCTATTTCATGACTTAAATCAATCTATTAATAAAGGTATTTAACTTAAAACTATCCAGAGGACACAGCTGTTTCAAAATCCCATTTGTGCATTTAAGAACACTTTATTTTAAATGAAAAAACATTGGCTTGGTCACACAGATACTTTGAGCTCAGTTTCCATCGGACATGCTCGTACAGCTTTTAAATAACGTACATTCAATCATTTGGTAAATGTATCTGAAGATTATTAACATTATCTTAATGGGTTTCTTGTCAAAATGCACCATAAATGTTCTGTCGTGTGAAATTTAGGAGATGATGAGGAAGCTTCGGGAGGAATCCGTGAGGCTTTTATGTCAGTGCACACCATGATAAAACATTTATAATAGCAAGCGCAGTGAGCCATAGTTTATGTCATCATTATAATAACCTAATTGGGCTGCATCTCTAATGTGAGACATTGTTTGTGCACTGTAAAACATTTATACTCTCATAACAGTGCGCGCACCCTCCCTTCGCTCTGTCCCTCTTGACTTGGTGACAGACCTAAAAGCCTTTTGTTGCAATCTTAGCCAATGGAGACGGATTACGACACCGGGCAGCTGAGATATATAAAGAGCCCCTTTTTGACCGCACTTGCACATTTTTCAGTGACACTTCTGAACATTCACACACCTTCATGGACTAAATTGTACAGAAGACCCCAAAACAACCATCATACTAAATGTGAGTGGGCTATGCATTCATCACAGAGATAATTTGTTAACTTTCAATCAAAACAACCAGTACGGAGACATACTTGGACGTACTTTGAAAAGAAAAATTGTGACAAAAAAAAAAAAAAATCTTGCTGCAAAAAAAGGCAACTTTGGGGTGATCGTATTGGATTAGATGCATGACACTGATTGCCAGCCTGTTGTAGGATAAAGCAAGGAGCGGCGCACATCCGAGAAAGGGGATTTATTGAAGGATAAAGCGAGTAAAAATACAAGAAAAAAGAAAAAAAAGTTGCATTGCCTGGTGTCCACGCATCGTCATGCCGAGGTACAACTTCTTACTGTGCTTGATGGTGCTCATCTCCCTGGGACAGTCGGGGAGCGATGAGCCCAATCTGCTGCTGCCTTCTGCCAGCGAGACGCCCACGGATGCCGGGCTGTCCCTGCTGGACGAAGACGCCGGTTCCCACGAGTGCTCTGCCTGTGTTTGGAGGGAGCAGAGCAAAGTGCTGAGACTGGAGACCATCAAGTCCCAGATCCTGAGCAAGCTGCGTCTGAAACAGGCGCCCAACATAAGCCGGGAGGTGGTCAATCAGCTGCTGCCCAAGGCGCCTCCGCTCCAGCAGCTCCTGGACCATCACGACTTTCAGGGAGACGCGTCGTCCCAGGATGAGTTTATGGAGGAGGATGAGTACCACGCCACCACGGAGTCCGTGATCACCATGGCCTCTGAGCGTGAGTAGGCCTAACAGTTTGCAACCCAATAATATTGTCTCCAAATGCGTCATGCGCGTAATTGCGGAGCAGATAGGTTCCAGTGACTCAGGCCTGCTGCGTGGACAGCGGAGCCGCTGGGGCTCATTAAAGTCAGCGACCTAACCTACTTTCTGAGGTTCAGATCGGGGGTCCACTTTGTGTCTCTAAAGCGGACTGACAAAACTAGACTGGTGTCTCTGGTCAGCTGTTAGCCGCGGCTGTCAAAATAGGCTGGAGATTACGCGTGAGCCTGATAGATCAATAATGAGCAACATAAAGAGCCTCGTCACCCTGAGACAGACAGCTCCAATATGGGCTGGTGAACTTTTGTTTTGCTGGTCATGGCGATGCTGATGAGTATGATGATGGTGATGATGATGA
>JAQNCA010000014.1:16033437-16061722 GCA_029783725.1 Acanthurus tractus
AATAAGCATTGCCAAACTTTATTAGTCATTGTGCTTTGTTTTTGTGACAATCCCACGATCAAATCAATGTGGAACTGAAGTGTTTTTACTGTCTCTGTTTCTTCCTCTGTCTCTTACTTGTTTTTCTTAGCAAAAAACACACTTATAGGGGTTTATATGATGCATACTGACATGACTTACTGTTATATCTCTGACATGCTCCTCAGTTCTTTATTAGTTCTTCACCTATAAGTGCAGATCAGATAAAACACACCTGTTCAATACAAGGCAAAATGAAACATCCTAAAACTATGTTTTTGAATTAAGGCTGGACAATATGAACCAATGCTAATATAGGGTCCCTTGCCTATTTGAAAATATACAGTTTCAAAACTTGTGAATGAAAAATTACATAAAATACTATGTAAAGCAGGCCTGAAGTAGTGCTGTACAATCTGGACAAAATCAAATTTTACAATGTTTTTGACCTAATCTATTCTATATTCTATTCTGTTATTCTATTATTCTATTCTATATCTGTAATCTAATATCTATAGTGTGACAAAACTAAAGGGATAACAATTTTTGCTTTTCCAGGTAGGTATAATGACAAAAAAGGGGAAAAAAGCAAATGTTAGAACAGCTAGAACAGTTTGTCAAGTTTAGAGATTACATCACTTTATTGTAGAGTTGCCTTTAAAACCAGGAAAAGATAAAACTAATTTAGTATCCCAAATGTAAGACCAAATTTAATTTCATATGACAATACTGATATAATATTGATATATATTATCCATCCCTGTTAGCTTCCCATCCCTTGCACTTTCAAACTCACACACAATCACACACAACACACCATGTAAAGAGATATGATACCTTCTCAAGCCAGAAAAAGGGCATTATGCATGACGCCCGCTAATTGCACATCTCTAACAGCTTGATGCCAGCCAGAAGAGCTAATGACTGACATTACCGCCGTATCTGTCATGTTGCAGCACTTCCTTGCTGCTCTGTTTGCCTCCTCTCTTCATGTCAGCTGCAGTTTTTTTTTTATCATCTGCTCCTTCTCTCCCTCTCGTTCGCTCTCTCCCACCCCTCACCCCCTCACCCCCTCACCCCCCACCACCACCCCCACCTTCCTCCCCGTTAGCCCCCTCTTTTTCCTCCGGTACTCATGGAAGAGTTGAGAGAATGAGTGCATCTCTCTTTGCCTGTGGCGCCTTAGTGATCCCACGGGATTAAAAGTGCCTTTTCTGTCTCTCTGATAGAAGGAGGACTTCAAACACTATTCCCTGCACACCTCGAACCCAATCACCCTTTTCACGGTCGTGCACACTGCCTTTGATGGGCCATGTGGGTTCACACAGTACATACTGAACTGGACCTGTGCCAGAGTTGCTTCTTAGTATTCACTCAAGGTACGTGGGTGCCGCAGTGGGGGTTGAGAGGGTCCATGTTTCCTGGTCTCTAATTACTATGAAATTTCATGGAAAAGTACAGCTATTTATATCATAGTGCGGCACTAAAACATCTCCCTCCTTGCAGTGTGTTGTGTAGGTAACCACTCCGCTCACTGTTCAAGCATAAAAACGACTCTGTTTCGAGTTTATCAGAGTCATTTTCTAGTGCAGCATTGTGGATGAGTGTTGATTTCTATTAACACAGCCGTATTAGCTGAGCTTTTTGTGCATTGATTGAGTTATATGTGTGTAATTGTGCGTGAGCGTGTGTGTAGAGCGTGTATTTTGAAGCTCAGTTTGTCTTGCCTGAGGTGGGGTGAAGAATTGACCCCACTAGTCTCCCATTTGTCACCTGTCCAAGACATTTAGACCAGACCTTCCTCTGCCATCACTGACCTTCTCCTTTCTTTCTCGCTATCTCTGGATGGATGTTTTGATGCTGATAAACAGCACTAGATTCACAAAAACCCAAATTTTCCTGCTAGAGCACATCAGGAAAAGAGATTTAGGAAAAGTAGCACCTGTGCGGACAAACATTTCTTGTGGTTTTAACTTCTATTGATAGTTTAGGTTGTTGTGAAAAGCTTGTTGTATTCTTGATCATCTTTGCCTTTTAATAAACCTATTTTCGATGCACTGACACAGATTTTGAGAAATTGTCCCGTAGCGGAGAATCCAGCAGAGAGCAGCACTCGCTCACCCTCCCTCCAAGCCTTCATTTCATGTTTAAATTTTATTCCAGTGAACAGACATTGACATTTGTCCAAAACAAGGGAAATCATGGCTTTCAGCAAGCAAAAACTTCTTGTTTACGGAAGTGAAAACTGAGGCTAAGATAGCATTAAAACATTGCTTATCACCACTCAGCAACTCTTGAAACTCCTTACTTTTTTAAACTATTCTATACCGACTTTCATCCTGTCCATCATGGCTGTGTGTAGGCTAACATTAGGAAGCGCTATACTGGCATTATTATGTAATCCTGTTAAGATGAGGCACATTCAGTTCAAGCACAGGCTTACACAACTCTTGAGTACATCAAAATGAACATCGACACACATGTATACAAACCCATACACATTTCCACATGTGCACACTCGTGTAGACACATAAGGATGCTCACACACACACTCACACAGTCACACACACACTCCAGAGAAAAGTTCTCCTATTGACAAAAAGGGTCACAGAGTTCACAGCTATGTGATATATTGGAAGAGGAGACTATTAACCTCATCGGGTCTCTTTCTTTGGCAGCAAAGACGAACCGGTAGTAACTTGAACACTTATCCCCCACCACGCACACACACAGTCACACACACACGCGCACACACACACACACACTCATCCACTTACCACTCCCACAAAAAAACAAGTCTTTTATAGTGTTGACCCTATAAAAGGGTCATTTCCTGAAGGTGCAGGAACCATAAAAATTAAGAGGGAGAGCGCTAAAAGGACAGAGCAGCAGAAGTCGGACTGTCTTGAACTCACTGGCCAGTGTTTGCTGGAAGTTGATGACTATGTGAGGTTTTTATAGATTTATTTATTCCATGGAGGTCTCAGTTTGACGATGACACCTGTTCTCCCTGTGTAGTTGCTGGCATCAGTCGAGGGAAAGATAAACTTTGGTGTTGAATTGTTTGGACGCCGGGGGGCACGACCGCTTTGTTTAAAAAGAAGTAAAAACGTAAGAAAGAAAGGTCTGTAGGACCGGAGAAATTGCACAACATACTGTCAACTTTATGGGTAATAAAATTTCAAAGGGACCAAAGTCTATTAATACAGGGACAAAATTTCCCCAGGACCTCAGGAATCTCACTCCTTCCACCCTCCTTCCCCTATTCCCACGCTCCCGTGTACCAGTCCCTGCAGCCGGTCTTTTCTCTCAGCATTTGGGAATATGCTGCTTTGGAATTAAATGCATGCTTTACCAAAAAAATACAACACTTAGGAGTTGGAAGAATGGATGTAAGACTGCATTAATGTCAGTTTAAAGGCATTGGCTGTACATGAATACTTTCTGTCCCCTTATAAAAGAAAAAGACTGTCCCTCCTTGTGAGCACTGGTGAGCTCCTCGATGCTTCTTTAAAGGATTTCAAAGAGTGTGATCGAGGTTAGGTGCACCGTGGCTCACGCTGCGGGTATGAAGGGGGCGTGGAGGGAAGAAGGGAGTGAGTCCGCAGGGAGCAACAAGCAGCCCGGTCCTATCCTAAAGGGACAGAAATCATGGAAGAGTTTTATAGGTACAATTAAAAAGACCTGAAACAGATGTTACGTTTCACTAATAAAGGAAATAATTACTTCACACCAGTAATTAAGCCCTGTGTAGGGACATGAGTGAGGAGGAGGAGGAGGAGGAGGAGGAGGAGGAGGAGGAGGAGGAGGAGGAGGGGGCGGAGGGGGGGAGGGAAAGGATAAACTGGAGGTGATTGGTGGGCTTATTGGTGTTGGATGCGTTGGAGCTCTATGTGGTCATGTGCGTGGAGCTACTGAGGATCAGTTTATGGAAGAGTCCATTAAATCTAAGAGGCGTTTAAGCAAAGGAAGTGCTGCATGGGCATAATGCCGGATCCCATGAGGGAGCCACTGTGTCGGAAAGAAGCACAATTAACAGTGGATTACCTTACAATTATCTACATGAAAATTTAATTAGCCTCTTTTCTGCTATAAAGGAGAGCAGCTTCTCGCTGCATGTATCACCTGTGGTTTTATATCTGCGTGCTATAACCACATCACCCCAGGAAGTTCATTATGGAAGTTATGAAAATGCACAGCTAAAGTGATTTCTTTAGGGACACATTTTGATCTATATAATGTACAGCTCGGATGAAAAAGACAAGATCATAAAGGGAACCATAGATATTTTTATGCTGCTTAAAAGCAGTGAAAATGCTGCCTAGAGGGAGGGTTGGATCAAGCTGCTCACACTAACTTTGTCTATAGAGGAAACTCTTGGCTGTCACTTTAAAAGATTTGGGATTTCTTTAGGGATTTCTCTTTACAGTAGCTGAGTGAACTCATACCGACAGACCGGTGAGAGTGTTTAGGTGATGAAACTAATAGTTGGTTGACTTGTATATATGTGGTAAGGGATAGTGTGTGTATGTAGGGTGAGACATGGCGGACATGCATCAATAAGTACGTCAAAATGGATCAGTACCCCCCATGCCATAAAGTGATGCATGTTTGTAATATCTGGATTAGATTGATTGACTGTTGTGTACAGGAGCAGGCTAGAAAAATACTAAAACACATGAAATGCAATTCACATCTTTTGCATAAGGGACAATCAAAGACAAAAATCTTGCTTTTAGAGTTGATTAGCATAGTCTTATCCTGGAAGATTGTTTCAGCTGGATCTTTATGACTTAATAATTCCTCTCCATCTGTAGTTTGTTATCAAACTTTTTCCAGAGATATTTCATATGATACAGGAGGAAGAGGAAAGAATATCCAAAGTTGTGTCTGTATCTGTGTCTAACAATTGATTGATTGTTGGATACATTTGTGTTTTCTTGTGTTTTGTTCCAGAGTCTAAGAGAGTGTTATCAGTGGTTGAGAAAGATAAATTTGTTTGTCATCTGCATAGTAAAGATAGATGCTTTTATTATTATTTTTTGTGCATTCAGTATCAAAAGGCATTTATAATGTCAAGAACACAGAGGCAGATTTCTCCCCTCTATTACCTTTAGTCTGGAGGTTCATGTTACATAATATGCAAAATTTTCATACATAATATTAACCATTTACACATGTTTGCATTAATTACAGATACTATGACTCAATAGTAAACTAAATACAAAGGTAAGGAGATTTTATTTATTATTGCAAATTGTGATGATAGTACACCACTTCACTGCCCATCCGTGTCGTATTATATTTAAATATTGGTGCAGAGAGTGTCTAATGCAATACAATTTTACACCAGGTTCAGTGTTACATACAAGGTGAAGCTTAGAGGGCCCATGGAGACTTTGATCTCATTCCTATTTTAGTTTTACTGATCTGCATTTTCGCCAATTCCTATTTATTATCAATGTTTCTCTTTATAAAATCCTGCATTAACAATAAAGTTAATTTGCTAAATTCTCGCTATGCATTACTCATTACAAAATAACTGTAATGTGTAAATTAAGAGTTAATAAAGTTTTTTCCACTGATCAAGTAAAAACATATCAGTGATTGTGTGGTATATCACCAGAGAGAGGGAACATGTCGTCCCAGAGGTCAAAATTTAACCAAATGTGTTATGCGTTTTGTAGGTCACTTGTAAAATGTAATAATGTGAAACAGACTCACTGATAGGAAGGAAGGTTTATAGAAATTTGCTCCATCAAAAAGACAATAAACTCAATCAACCAACTCTCGTTTTGCTCCAACAAGATCACTGCAGGTTTCAGCAGGGTTACACTGCTTGTTACATTGAGCAACAGTCCATAAATACATTGTAAAAGACCTAAACTGATGATACAATGAAAGCTGTTGTTGTCCCGAAGGCCAACCAGGCATCGGTCATGCTCAGTTTAGCAATTTTACAGTTTTACAGATTTCCATGTTCACATCAGTCGACATCACAGCAAATTAACAGGCAGTGTTGGAGTGTAAGTGGATTATGGAAGTAAATTCTGTTCATATTAACTACTCGTTGTATCATGTTAATCAATGAGACATATTTAGCCTGCAAATCAAGAGATGATCTATGTTACATCTGAATAATTATGGCTGATATTCTAGCCCTATAAATCCTGAATCGCCTCTCAAATATTTCTAATAACCGCAAAGCTGGGGCTCCCTGGTAGTTCACCTGGGAGGGCAAATACAACACAACAGGGTGAATCCTTTTGCAGTGACCAGGCTCTCCATTTACTGCATCTCATCTCCTCTCTCTTCCTTTTCAGTCTCTTTCTAGCTATTTCTGAATAAGATTAGCAAACAAAATGGCAACCAAACTCTCACACTGTCTAAAGGCAAAAAATACATTCATTTGTTTTGTTTCTGTAGTAGTACATTAGGCAAATATGCCTGGTATATATGTGATGAATGTGTTATTGCAAATTAGACAGTGCATTCGAGTTTGCAACCTTTGATCTAACCCGTCCCTCTACTTTGTGCCTGTCCTTCAAAATAGATTTGCGAAGTTTTCTTTTGCTCACCATCATTAATAAAGCAGAAAAGCCTCCAAAAATCTAAATAAATAAATAACCATGAAATAAACCAATTCCACTTTTAAGCCTAATAATTACAAAAACAGATTGGTGTGAGTTAACAAACGTCAGAAGCAAAAATAAACGCTTTTAAAATGATTTTAGCTTTCTTATGTTTCTTTTAAGAGTAAATTTTACATTCTCTGTACTTTAACAAGCCAGACCTAGTTTGAATCATAATTATCAGTGGGTACAAAATTGAGTACTGATCAGCTTCCACAATATAACAATATAATTACTTTTAACTGTTGTCTCAAGTAACTATGCTGCAGAAGTCTTTCTTTTAGATACAATAAAAAAGTCTTTGATGGCAGCACTGACTTCAGATTTCTTTGCATTCATTAATATATATTTTTAAGATATCTGTCTCTGTGAAAAGTTTTGGATTTAACTTCTGAAAACGTACCAGAACATTGTCCTCTGACGCTAATATCCTGCATGCATGTGTGGATGCACACAGACACAAGCAGTGAGACCCCAGCATGCTTCCTGCTGCCCAGCTGTCCACCTTATTGCAGTTCACTGCACGCTCGCTCTTTTTATCCTCTGACCTGCTGGAAATGTCCCACAGACGTTCCCCTTATAACACGACCATATATGTAAAACTCAAGCAGTAAAAACATCAGGCTGTTCGCTGAAGACAGTCACTTTGCAGCTTGTGTATGCTGTGTGTTTACGTGCGGTTGCATGTTTCCGTGTGTGTGCTCACTGAACTAGAACAGGGAGCATTAGGAGGTGTCTTTTGTTGCTCCTGGGGGGCTACTGTGCTCAGTCCTAATAGGAGTCTTGTGCCTGCCGTTGTCCCAGGGGAGGGCTTCTGAATGAGGGGGTCTAACTTCACACACACCCCCCTCCTACTCCGTCCCCAGCTCGAGCCAGGCCTCCCCCACCGCCCTCTCCCGTCCCTTGGGACTGGCCAAGAGACAAAGAGGGAGTGGGGCTGGGGTGGGATGGGATGTTTGAGGGGGTGCACTGTGGCCCCTGTCTTATTAGAAGGGTCGTGAACGTGTCACGATGATTAATATGCCGAGGTGCGTGGGGATACCCTAGAGTCACATTTATTCAACATGAAGCCTCCCAAACACACTCTCGCGCACAAAATGGCACATTTGCATTTCCCATTAAGAAAAGAAAATATAGATATATATGCAAATGAAAGTCCTATCTAGGTTTATACCATTATGCATTATCCATGTGGACATTAACAATAAGTGACCATTTCTCTTTCACCATCAGTTCAGCTGCAGATTTTCACCTGATCAGAACAAGTTACAGCACACACACACAATTTGCACACAACTGCCTTTCAGGAGTTTGGATAAAGTGAACTCGAGTAGAAAAAATCAGAGAATGAGACAAAAGTGTGAAGGTCATCTTTAAATTCAAAATTATTTTGTGATAAATTGTTGACTCATAAAATCCTGTCAGGATGTCTGACATCACTGTCACTGTAGAGCAAATTCATCCTTTTACTTTTCAATTTTGCCCTCTGCTTTTTGACAAATAATGTGAAATCATATTGATGTATGGATGTAAAACAGAACAAGCCTTAAACTAACACACTAACTAACATCACTGCTTGTTAGTGAGCAGTGAGGTTGCTTTTGATATTTTAAGTTGTTGGCATGTGGAGCCACAAGAAGCAACATCAGAGAAAGCAGAGTTTTCATTAAAAAAGTAGTAACCTTTGTGAACTTTGCACCAAGTCTTTTTTCTTTATGGCCTGTCAAAAAATGATGAAAAATTTAATTAAATCAATTAAGAGTCTAGTATTCTTACCATACTGCCAGCATCCAACTGGTAGCACATGTTAACTATTTATGGTACACCTAACCTTTAACTTCCTCTCCCCATCTGTTTTCAACAGCTTAACTGGCTCGTGCTCATGTACCCCTCAGTAACATTACTGCATTTGCTTATTAAAAGCATTTAACTTTGAAACAGGCTATGCTTGCATTAAAATGGACAGATGGCATGGTGAATAAACCCTTATATTATATATGTCTCCCCTAACATGCATGTATAGGAGGCTCTGGGCTAACTTTGGGACACAGGTACCCAGGGAGTCCACCAGATGTTTGATAGGCTCACCTGCAGGCCTGCTGTGTGCTGGCAGTAAAATTCATGTGCTGCATATGCTGCAATTACACCACAGGGAAATAAGCTGCTGTAATAATGAAGTAGGCTGGAAACATAAGGGGGAAAAGCAAACAGGCCTGTTTCCTTTAGAAAAACACAGCCTCTGTCTTTATGTAAGTGGCTTTTTCTTGATTTTGTGTAAAGTAAGAAGAGTGTTGTCACTATGTGAACTAGTTTCTATCTTCATCTCAGTTTGACTGAGGAGAGAGGTGTTATTGCTCCAGTAGGTGGTGCTGAATGTAACATCAGACTAACATACCCTAACTGCAAGAGTTCAAACACTGGACTATAACTGAGAAAATTGTTCAGGAAATTAAGCCATAAAAAGAGTCCTGCAGTTGCAGTAAAATTGTGAACTCTTGCAGCAGTAATGTGTTATAGCAGCAGGAGCAGAGTGAGTTCAGGTAGAAGGATTAAATGTCTCATTGGATTTCTGAACTTTACAAGCTAGCTCTGCTCGCTTTGCATAAGTGGAACGCCCTGGCAAGATTTTGGCTGTAATTAAGCTGTGAGCATTCATCCTTCGCGTCTTTACATGTGCACTTACAGGATCTATAAAGGCACAAATTGATTTCACCTATCAATGCAGGCATTGTTTAACGTGACGTGGCTCATATGTTGTGCATGTGTGTTTAATCACGGGGGTCCTAACTGGATCACGGTGTTTGGTCTCTGCTTCTCAGATTACTCCTTCTCAAGAAAAAGGCCTCTGCTCCAGAAACTGAACCACTTCAGCTCTGCAGTGTTTGGTAGTTTGTTTCTTCTTTCTCTTCACCCCCCCACCCCCCACCCCCAACACCAAGAACTCAACAAAAGTGGTAAAACAAAACCTGTTTGCAAAGTGTTTGTGTTGGTCCCCATCTGCAGCGATTAAAAACAACAAAAAGTAGTAATCACAAGCAAACTGCAGAATCATTCATTCCCAGTTTTGTGCTGATGAGCAAACACAACGCCACCCACGTTAATTGCTGTGACCTCAGCAACCCACCAAAAGGAACATTGACATATTGTTTGTCCAGCGTGAGACACTGTATAATTTACACTCACTAATGACTGTCCCTGGAAATACAGGCTGAAGGACCACGTCTGTCCCCGGCTTGGCCCTTATTCAATTTGCGCCCTGGACTCGTCTAATGGATAGTCCATCTGTACCTCAGTGAATTCATATCCCTCAATGCATGCCCGTAATTCAATTACAACACTTGTTTAGTGTAAAAAAAAGTGTTCTCAGTGTTCTCTGCTGGTCAATTGAGGTTTGATAAACAATTCACTATTGGCTGGAGAGTCTCCACCCAAATCAAAACAAAAACAAACTGTGGCTGATTCGACGCTGTTGTGTCTCTGAGATTTTAGATGTTTTCTCTGTTTTTGTTTTTTAAGACAAAAATAAGATGTGTGGTGAAGAAAGACATATTACCATTGCCATAGGGTTGACCTTGACCTTCAAACTCAATCTGGCTATTAGGGCAGCCCCTCCCCAGCACCCCTGAGATGTAAAGAGGCTGACGGTTTTGACCCCTGATCCCATTTCTTAACTAGGCTGAGGTGCCAAATAACCTTTTGACCCAGGAAGCATTTCCAGGTTGCCTGAGCAACCTCAGATTTGGCAATGATTGACAGGTCCATACAGTTTTTTTTATCTGCCTTTTTTCAAACAGAATAACAGCAACACTCCTCTGCAAGATAAATGATGGAAAACATGATTTATTCGCTGAAATCTGGGGCTGTAATATGTCAAATATGCTCAGAGAAAATGGGTGGATTAGATATTCTATTGTAGTCAGTTGGCACATTATTATGCCAGATAGATGCAGAATAAATTTCCCTTAATAAATGAACGCTTTACATGGAAATGAATGTATGAATGCAATGGATGGATGTCATTATATCAGATGGAGGTCTATGTAAATGAACCATGTGCAGATTTGACATTTGGTGCAAATCACAGAAACACCAGAGCCAAAGAATCATGACAGGAATAAATCTGCCTCTTTTGGGAGACGCCTTGTGTTCTCTGACATAACCTCTAAAAAGCCTCTAAAAAAACTTGAGATGTTTAATTTTTGCAAGTTGTAATGTAGGGATAGACCATTTCATTATGACTGACCCAGGGGAATCTAAGGTTACCATCTGGCCACTAGCCACCATTACTGATCCTTGTTTTAATATGCAAATTTATCTGTTGGTCCAACCTTGATCTAATCGCAAATGTAACCTGACTGAAAGGACCCAACAACAGAACTGTGTGCACATGTGATAACGGACAGATTTCATGCAGATGTGGCTAAAATAAGCAGTCAGACAGGGTATAGGACTTAAACAAAAAAAAAGAAACAAACAGTGTCAGTTGTACAGAGTTCTGTAATATCATGCTGAGAGAAATACTGATTATGCTCTCAGGATTTGCATTGTGCTTGTTTTTTCTGTGATCACATGGACTCAAACTCAAGTTGGATGTTTATTGTAAATCCTTTATATTCATCACAGAACCAAAAAAAGATTTGGGGTTGCATCTAAAAAGAAGCAACATCACACCAGCTGCAGTTTATTACTGAGCTACAAACTGAGTCACGACTCTTAAGTTACACAAGCATGTGCTAACATGCATTGTAAAGGTCTGTGGTCATTCTCTCAAGCTTTAATCATTCTGTTCAGCACATGAACTTCTCTCTTGTCAGAGTCCAAAAAACTGCAACTGTGATTTCTGTCTGTGGAGGAGTCACAACATTGTTGACTGCTGCCTTTAGAATTACAGCTTTATCATATAAGAAAAAAGTAAGGTGCTTCAAGCACCAAGTGTCTTAAAGGTACAGATGACTCCAACAAACTCCTGTTGTGTCTTAAAGGAAACTATAGTTTTTGTGACTGTTTCTGCCTTGAAATCATCAGCAGCTATTTATCAGTCAGTTGAGGCCCCATAGCTTAAGATGATCGGTGAGGGATTAAGGAACAAAGTAAACACAGAGGAGTCCATGTGTTTTAAATCGGTGCTACGACTAACAATGACTGTACCTGCTTTGAACACTGTGGCTTCAGGAAACATAATGACTTTGTGCAAAAATCCTATTCCTGCCATTTACTACTGAACTGTTTTTATGTTTTAAATTTGTTTTCTTACCATTAAGATTAGTCAAGAGTAAATTAAATTTGAAAACCTGAGAATATAGTTCTTGTTAGTATTGCAGAGGAAAAAAAATGCTTTTCCATAATAAAACTTCCTTGTTTACAGTGTGACTTTGCTCAGAAATCTGCTGTGGGATTGTGCTGATGCTGTCTCCTTTGGGACTGAACTGTCTGTTTTTCTTAAAAGCTCTCACTTGGCTCCATAAGAGAAACTCCCCTTCAGTTTTGTGGCTAAATGAGATCGTAGTTCTTTTATAGCATAAATTAAAGTGTCATGGTTTGCTCCTTTGGTAGATAACTGATCTACATGTATGATTGTGGGTCAGCTTGCTTAAGTGTAGTTTTTGGAAACCCTCTGTCAAGCTAACAGTTGTATGATAAGTTGATCAAACATTATGCATTTGCTGTTTCACAGAAAAGTGATGTGTTTGAGCCAGTGATGAAAGGAACAGACAGAGAAGAGCACCACCTGGAGAATCAATCGCAGTAGTGATTTTATTACCTACTCAGAGCCAAATGAAAGTAAATTGTGTAAATTAAATTAATTTGGCCTTAGTATTTAAGTATAATTTATGAAATATTGTTACAAAAGTTATTTTATAAACCTTTTTTGCTTTTTTTCCCCTTTGTCCCTTTTTCATAGTGGAAAATAGGATAATGACAGGAAATGAGGGCAGAGTATGATGGGTAATGTCGTATGGGTAGATTAGGTGTGCACCAGGGATGTTGCTATTCATGGCAGATGCAATGTTCTGAGCTATTTGGAGATGATAATTTTGATGTTATATGTACACAACTTATTGCATATACAGTATATATAAATGTAACTGTCCTCTTTTCCACAGCGGAGCCCCTGGTGCAGGTGAACGGGAAGCCGAGCTGCTGCTTCTTCAAGTTCAGCCCCAAACTGATGTTCACCAAGGTGCTGAAGGCCCAGCTGTGGGTGTACCTGCGGCCGCTGCAGCAGACCTCCACCGTCTACTTGCAGATCCTGCGGTTGAAGCCTGTCACAGAGCAGGGCAGCCGCCACATCCGCATCCGCTCCCTGAAGATAGAGCTCAACTCTAGGGTTGGCCACTGGCAAAGTATTGACTTTAAGCACGTGTTGCAGAACTGGTTCAAACAGCCACACACCAACTGGGGAATCGACATCAACGCGTTTGATGAGAGCGGCAATGACCTGGCCGTTACCTCACTGCGACCCGGGGAGGAGGGGCTGGTAAGGACCCTCAGACCTGTCCCTGGGGTGGGGTGGGGGGATGACTTTCATTGTAGCTTAGATTCATGCAAATACAACTCATTTTTTAACCAAAGAAAGGCAGCCAACTTTATGTTAGTAGAAAAAAAACTTGATGTGGATCTTTGTTGACAACAATAAGTCACAGGGGAGAGACAAATGGCACTGATGTCGTGTTTTTTTTTCTGTCTTTACAGCTTTTCCCTCTAAATCTCTTCTCCATATACTTAAAAACTCAAAAACCAAAGTTACATTTTACTTTTTATACAAAATTGAAAGCACTTCTATCTAGTGAGAATGCAACAAAGGCTACAACACAAAATTTCATCAGTTTTCAAGTATGTAATCAGACTCCATGTTGCTTACTCAGTATTTATCTTGCATCTCTTTGCTTTAAATATATAGAGAGATTTTATTGAAAATAGTTTTTTTTAAACCAAAGCAGGCTGCTGTGTGTTACATTGCTAAATATTGTTTCCTACCTTTTTGGATGCCACTGTTTATCTCAGCAACACAATGAACATCATGAGCAGATTGATCTTGAAATCTATGCTAAAGCACCACATACTCAGCAAAAATTGAAGCAGAAATAACTTTTACAATACGGGATCATTTATTTTTAAGAGGGTTTTAAGTACCTGCAAGTTCATTCTCATAATGCAGTGAAACAAATGAAAAAAAATGGCTGCACAGAAGGGAAGGAAATTTTAAAAACATTGATTTGTTTAATAAAGATCAAATTCTGAGTAGGAGAGGTATGAGAAACACAAAAGATTGTGTTACATTACGTAGCAGCAATCACCATTATGAATACAAAAAACAACAAATAGAACAGTAGACCATTGACATTAATAATGATATGTAACTCAGAGTGCATTTTTAAAATCAAAACCAAAGCACAAAATGTTTTCATAAAGCTGTTTTCACTCTAAGAGCATAAAAGAGCATAAATTACAAACTCACACTATTAAAAGAAGTTCCCATCTGATTTATGTCAGAGATTCACAATAAACGCGAACATGTAACTGTTTCGCTAGTTTAAGAACATTTAACTGAAATGTAAGATTTATAGTGGAAAGCTTAATTCTTTGTGGTTTAAAATTGTGAATAATTCTTGATTGATTGTTTAATTATATTACTTAACATACAACCTGAAATTTGGAGTTTATAAACCGCATAGGTATTAAAAAGTCAGTTATGAGCGCTCTTTGTTCAAGTCCAGAGAGAACACAGCTGCTTTGTTTGGATCAGTCATCATTATGTCCACTGCTGCCAACCTGCCTCTCATCTATTACTCTACTGATGCATCACATGAGTGATGCAGATAACGTGCAAGCCACCTATTCATAATTTACATTTTACAAATCCTTTGTTCAATGTACTTAAATGTGCAAATGCACATTTTCTTAATTTCTGATATTTGCAGATCCCTTTTTTCTTTAGTGTGATGGCAGAAAAAAGCAAAATTATTCTTGTGTGGACATTTTTAAAAAAAGGGTAGAAAATGTGAGCAGATCCTAACCTTTTTGTGTTTCACTGAATAGTCTGAGCATTTCTCAAAGTATTCCCCTCAGGCTGTGGATTCTTTTAGCCTCTGCTGAAATGATGCTTCTTGGCCTCTGAGAACAGCATTTTTAAAAAATACTTATGTCTAATGTAATGGATGAGTTTTCACGGATGAGTTCGAACTTCAGTGTTAAAGTAAAACCATCCGTGAACCATTAATCTAGTTAGAAATCCCACAGTTACCGCAACTGACAGCTACATATTACATCCATGTTGAATTATGTAGGCCACTCATCCAAGTTAAGCAACACCAAATATTTACCGAGTGGTCGTTTGGGTCAGATCTTCACAACACATATCAGAGGTCAGCTCTGGTGTCTTGGCCAATAAATCGCTGTCCTCTGAGCACACAGCAGTGTGCAATATTATTCTTGACCCAAAAAAAAAGGAAGAGATCAAAAACACAGGCAAGAGTACCAAAATAAAACAAAACACAACAAGCAAAGAAAGAGTCAAACCCTGCTTCATCCTTATCCTCTGGGTCTTTTTTTCTGCAACAAAAGCCCTAAAGGCCAAGCTGACATGGTCTCACCCCAACGGCCTTTCAGCTTATTTCCTCTTTTGAATGCGTCACAAAAAAACTGTGCTCGAGCCCAGCTGGAATCACTGTGGGGAGAGGAAGCCTTTGTAAAACAAACATGATGGAGTAAAATATTTGATCCGCTTGCTTTGCACAAAGGTCAAGGTTATGGCAGCCTGCAGATGACCTCCTGGGTCAGGGATCAAACTGAGCATACAGAGTCAGCCATCGATGTTAGAAAAACCCACTTTCTATCAACACTCTTTGGATCAGTGCTCAAATGGCACATTGTGGTCCTGCTTTCAAAAAGGAAACATTACTAATATGTTTTCTGTGAACTTACAGATGAGCAGGCTTTTGATTTTCTTTGTTACTTTGACTCCTTTCATGACATTCAAGTGTCAATGTTTTAGTTTGGAGAAAATACTAGTTGTCAATGGCAACTGTTAGAAATGTTAAGCTATAACAGAGTGTCTCATTTTCTCTCTAAACTGAGATGTCACATCAATAAAAAGGACCAGAGCTGGTTAATGACATAAAAAACTGGAAAAGCTGGAGCTTGGAGGCCTCGGAGCCCAGAGACTTAGCATGTGTACAGATTGATAGAAATGAGACACTCAATTTTTGTGTACATAATGTATTTACATCACTGTCAATCATCTTTCTCTAAGCAGAACTTGTCATAGCAGGAAAAGCTCAAGCGAAACAACTTTTTTTATATTCTTGCTTTACAAAGTATTCAGCTTGAGGATGACAACTTTAGATTATTTTTAGGCCTACTGTGACCAAAATTAGTGGTGCGACAACAGAATTGTAAAATGACCTGAAATTTACAGGTTTAAGCAACATTATGTAGAAAAAGAGTATTTCTTCTGATTTATTTCTGAAGTTTCAGAGTGTAGCTCCAGTGTTGTAAATGCAAATCCCCAAGTTTTTTGCCATGCAACTGTCAGGGTCAATACAAGCACACAACTCAGAACAGCATGCCAGGTTAATGTAGCCTGAACAAGAGACAATATGCTGCAAACACCTAGTCACTTTCTCTTTTTCTCCTTTTTTCTTTTCACCTCTGTCATAATATCTAAAACCTGCATAAACAGGTACTTTTTCCTTTTTATTACATCCTTCCTGCTTTCTCTTCTTTTGCAAGTTGGTTTGATTCACTTTAGTAGCAAAATTAACAGTGCAAATAAGTGTCATGGTTGTTTGAAAAAGCTCAGCTTTTTTTAAAGGTTCTCTGTTTTGCTTGAAATGACCTTTTTAGAAGCTTTTATCTACTTCATTGAATAATTGATCAAAACTCATTGTGAAACTTTGCAACAAATATATCACGTCAAATCAGGCCACAAACACACTGGCCGAAAGTGTTCTCTTGTCTTCACAGATTATTTAAGACCTTCTCTTACTCAGCAGATGATCTACCACATATTATCACATTTACTCAGATGTACACATATATTTGTTTTTCTCAGTTTTAACATTATCTCTCTCAAAAAGTGTCTAGACAGAAATGACATTATTAGAATCCCATTTACTCATCCTTTTTTAGCTTTTAGACATTATTTTGTTGATTCATTGATTTTATTGATTCTTATTGCTGAGCTACTGAGTGATCTATCTTGCAGTCTAGTTTCTGTATTTGCAGGTTAAGTGGCACATAGATCAAGCAAAAAAGTGAACCGTTGTCTGTTGATTTGTGTGTTTGTGACTTAACTTGAAGACAAAAGAGAGAATCACCTTTTTCATCTAGTCCTCTTCAGATTTAATATTTTGCTCAGTAAGACCTTTGTTAGGTTCTTTGTGGTCATCAGCCTGACATAAATCAACAAACTTTTTTCACATCAGTCATTCTGCCTTGCAATATTGCAAAAGCAGTGTTTAATTATGGCTGTTTTATCTGAAACTCCTGATCAGCCATAACAATACACTATCATGCACATTATCAGAACTTTAGAAATTGTGAAACTAAATGGTGTGTTACCATTATCAGTGTTACTAATCACACCAGTGATTCCTTATAATATGATAAAAAAAAAGCAAAGCAGCCCCTACACACGCAGTTCACTCGTATTATTTCTTTAAGGGTGTGAACACTAACACAGATGCTATCCATAAACAGTCCAATTCATTTATCAATTCATTCATCAATTAATCCCAGTAGGATTAGACAGACTTTATAAGGATAAAGGAAATGCTTAGGCATTTTGGGGAAAATATGAGTGTTTACTTTGTTGTTGAGAGTTTGATCAAATGATCTCTCTCATGTCTGTGTGATAGCTATGTAGCTAAATAATTTAGAGACTTGAACTAGAAGGAAGCAGTTAGCATTGCTTTGTTTAAAAAATACCCTCACCAGCACCTTTAAAGCTTTCTGATTAATACGTCATATCTTGTTATTGCATCTGTACACAAACCACTCTTTGAGATTTCAAGGACACTCATTCAAGAAAAAACAGATTTGTATCTCAGTTGAGAACCATGGATTTGATTTGTCAAGACATCACCTACTTATCTGCATTGGTTGCTGCCACAAACACATGGAATCATACACTACAAATGCTGTTCATGCAGCTTTCCAAAACAAATGCATGAGTTATTAAAATCCATCTTTTCACCCTCCCAGCACAGGGCAGAGCTTCTCTGGTCTAAGTCAATTTTGCCACTATGATGCACCTCTGTCACTCAGGTTTTGATGTTATCATTGTGTAACACACTATGAATCACAATTTAAATAGCCAGGGTATCTGACACATCTGTTGAAATTTGATTGTAAAGCTATTTCAAACCACCTCCAAATGTTGCCTGGACTCAATTTTCACATATTGCTTTTCATGTGCTTTTGACTGTGCAGACTCTCTAAAGTCAATCTGGATACAATCTGGGTATGCCAAAAAAAGAGGAATTTTGGCTGGCAGTCTGAACAAGGCCTTACACTTTCTTGGCAAATGACTGCTGGGAGCTTGTCATAAGGTTGCCAGGCAATCAGCAGAGTTTTAGTATGCATTATTAAAGGTCATGTTATTGAGTGCATATTTTAAACTTTCAAAAGAGCCAGACTAGCTGTTTCTCTCCAGTCTCTATGCTAAGCTAGGCTAATAGCCTCCTGTGAGTGTTAGCAATCTTCTCATTTAACTCTGTAAAAAGAAAACATGTGTATATCTAAAAATGTTAAGGCATTTAGTGTCATTAAGTGGTGGTAGAACTGTTAAATATCCTTAACTTCTTGTTATATAGGTGTATTTTCCTGAATTTATGTATCAGCCATGTCGTTGCGTTTTTTCTCTTATAACCACCTCTTTTTTCTCTGTCCCACCCCTCCTCCCCCTGATTCCAGCAGCCGTTCCTGGAAGTGAAGGTTCTTGAGACGACCAAACGTTCTCGGAGAAACCTCGGTCTGGACTGCGATGAGCACTCCACCGAGTCCCGCTGCTGTCGCTACCCTCTGACTGTGGACTTTGAGGCGTTCGGCTGGGACTGGATCATTGCCCCCAAACGCTACAAAGCCAACTATTGCTCCGGCCAGTGCGAGTACATGTTCATGCAGAAATACCCACACACCCACCTGGTGCAGCATGCCAACCCCCGAGGCTCCGCAGGGCCCTGCTGTACTCCGACCAAGATGTCCCCCATTAACATGCTCTACTTCAATGACAAGCAGCAGATCATTCACGGCAAAATCCCAGGGATGGTGGTGGATAGATGTGGCTGTTCTTAGGCAGCAGAGGGGAGACGCACACTTGTGTACAGCCACCATCCCATCAACCACCCAAAACCCTTATGGGGCTCTCCCCTGGCACCAGAACCCACTCCTCGGCACCAGATTTCACTTTTGCTCAGCCACAAAAATCATCCCACTGGGTTTCCATTTTTCCAGTTATTAAATTGATTCTAACTGTAAAAAAAGAAGTTATAAATGAAACGTGAATCAAAAAAAGGACTGAGTGATGGAAATTCAGTACATTATGAATGATTTAAAGAGGTTGTCCATGTGGAGCAGCTTCAGAAAACGATAAATGAGACAAAACTATGTTATAGAGTATGTGTTAGTTTTGTGGGTTTTTAAAGTTTTTTTTTTTTATCGGCATCTTTGTGAAATGTCCAGGTTAGTGGATTGAGATGACAGGAGACATGCGTAAGCATTTACAATATTTTTAAAGCAATTTCAGTCCTAAGGAGAGTTTGGAAATAGTTAATTTCACAGATACACTTACTTACAGGTGAGATTTGATCCACAAATGTTTGCAAGGGGGCATGATCAGAATTATTTTGCAAACCACACTTTTAACACAAGAACAAAATCCATGCTAATGTGAGGAGGGTTTACTGTTAGAAATACTCTTAGTGTAAATCCAAAATCTTGTTTACAGATGTTTAGAGATGTGCTCTAGAGATGTAAAGTGTTGAAGAGATCCAAAACCAAACCTGTACCCTCTATTAATGTATAACACCCCAGTGTGACATTCTCGAGTATCTACGAAACCTTTCACAGCTACTTTGATCTTTTTTATTTGTAGTCTTGTAAAACTCGAAAAGGAAAAGGGAGAGAAGAGGTTCTACTGTTTTGACTCTATCTTTCAAAGCAGATAGTTTAACTTTGTCTGCTGGTCTACAAAAGTAGGTAATACAGATTTAGGCTTCACTTGCTACTTAAATCTTAAACAGCTCTATAATGTAGATGCACTCTGGAGTCATTCGGCACCACCTGGGAGAGGAGGAGAAGCAGGGTCTTGCAGGATGACATAAACCCAACAGAGTTCCTTTCTCTTACATTAAAAAGAAGGATTCACTTTAACACCTTCAGCTTTTACATAAAATGTCTAAAACAGAGAAGTAAATGTGCTGTTTCACAACTTAAAAAGGTCTAAGATTAACAAGCAGAAAGCAGAATCCAGGAAATACACTCAATTTGCTCAAATGTTCACCCTGCTTTGACAGGAGTCAATTATTGAGCTTAAAGTAGCACAAAACATAAAAACAGTATTATCACTAGAAGTTTACACACTTTTGCTTACTGCAGTGTTCACATCAGTGTTAGATAGAGCATAATTTTAGAACAAACAGAAATATTATTAGTCATGTCCAGCCAGTCCATTCACTTTTTTCAATACTAGTTTCAGAAAAGATTAAAATAAAAATGCAAAATCCTTTAACCACAGTTCTGTACTATAAAATAACAGCATTTATCATTCACAACAAACCACACGACTTGAAAAAAAATAATGTAAAGTTAAGAGAATGTAACTCAACCACTGATTTGTAGTTTAGACAGCATATTTTGATTGCGTTTTGAAATGCCCCCATCCACTCCCACCTCAGCTGCATCGTCATTATCATATGGAGAAAATATTGTTAGTGCTTAAACACAGAGTAGATTAGTACGTTTGAAGTCTGTCTTTGTCTCCTGGATGTCAAAGCAAAGATATCCTTTTGTTGTAAACGAAAGCACTATGCTGTTGGATAAAGGAAGAGCCTTCTGACATTATATATAAATGATATATGTATATATTAAAAAAGGGGTACAAAAACCTTTTTTGGGGCACTCTACCTTACCAACGATAAATTTTGCACTATGGGACGTTCATGGCGTGAGGAGGTAAAGTGTTGTTTGTGTTTTACCAAGCACAAGAGAGCTTGTACAGTATAGGATTTAAAAAAAAAACTATTCAAGCTTCTGGTGATCAACCATAAACTAGAGAGGTTATCACTTCTTTTTGATACCATCACACTTTCCTGACTTTTGTCCGAAGCGGGGGCCTGTCCATACACTCACACACTTTTATCCAATCTGGAACCTGGACGTTCTCTACCAGCGGCCTGAAAGGCCTCCTTGCCCACTTTGGGTAATAAGTCATGTGTATAATAAGTGTCTGGATCAATGAACATAGAATAATGCTTTAACTGGAAATGGCCCGCCCACCAACTTTAATCTGTTACCATGTTAGAGAGACTATGTCCTTGTGACTTAAACAGTGTGTCGACCGTCTTGCGTAGGCACGTTTTTGCCTTTGTGTGTATTTTAAGTGAAAGCACCCATGTAAGAATGGGAGGAGTATCCAGGGATTGTTAGCCAAAGTAGAGGATGACATGTTGTGTGCTGTAACTTTTGTGATCGCAGGAATATGCTAGAACATTTCAAAGGGAGGAAAAAGCTGGTTTAGGGGCAGTGGTTGGAAATAATTCAGCTGGTCAATTGTCTATTTATTAATATTAATTACAATGCATTTCAAAGTCTGTCTACCTCACTTTAGCCTTCTAAAAACCTTGCTTTTTTAAAAAATTTGTCATCATTTAATCTGTGCAAACATTTAACCCATACGAACCCCCACCCCAACCCCACCCAAAAAATGTAGATGAAAACCACAGGGTCCCCTTGCTCTCAGGTTCAGATTGAGTTATTGACAGAGTGACTGATGGTAGCGGCTCTGGTAATGTGTGGTCAAAAGAAATAATTAGCTGTGCCCACATCTATGGCTTGTTGAGAAGTTGCATTTTGAATTTTAGTGTTTGTATACTGGTATGTGTGAGAGTGTTTTCATATAAATATATGAGAGTAAGAAATCTCTATGTAAATACCTACCCAAATGTTGACATATATGATGTTTTGGACAGGTTCACCGCTTCTAATGTTTTTCTCACTTTCCCCCTTCATTCCTCCGTTCTTTGTGTAGTTTAAAGAAAATCACCCCAACTTGGTAGTTTAATGGTTGTGCATATGAATAACTGTTCAATTGTTATTTTTTGACTTTTGTTGTTTATTTACTGTCATTTTTCTTTTGTACAATAAATCATTTATTTAGCTTATGGGATTTGTTGTTTATTTACTGAATCTAGTGCATCAGTATAATTTAACCTATCTTGCAGCAATTTCCCACAACTCGATGAGACTTTTTGTGTGTTTCTGTTCATTTTTCAGCTAAAACAGCAATAATAAACCTTTAAGTTAGTAGTAGTAGGCAGTTTTAAGAGACCTAGTCAATTAGACTATGCTAACCCAACCTGACACAATATTTTCCTACAGTCTCTAGTAATTATTATAACATATTGTAATTTAAAGTCTTCACAATTTCTAAAAAAGTATGAGGTCAAATATTTTAAAAATTTCTTTGCTCATCTGTTTTGCACTCAATGTTTAAACAGGTCAAGCTAAGGTTAGCTTTGTTAGTTAGCTTAATAAGCATCAAAAATTACACTGGCTCTTCTTTAAGTACAAACTTAGGCCTACATACACTGTAGTTATACTAGGTGAAAATGTATGCATGATTGCAATGAAACAATTTGCACCAATATATATATAATGTTATTCATTGTATTTACAAAATTTAGGTCAAATTAACTACCAGGAGTATACTGCTTAGCTAACTGATGTTACTGATTAGCTAGCATTAGCTTGCAAACATACAACTTATTTAAAATAGGAATAAAAGTTATATTTCAGAGTCTTTATGAGCTGAAATGTTCATTTGTTCTAAGTGTGTGACCTAATTTGGTAAATTACTTGTTCAAAACTAGACTGGAAGAAACTAAGAACTTTGATTTTATGCTTTAATTGGCTATGGATTTCTGTACACCTGGTGCAACCCAGTCCAGTCGCACCATGCAGTTACTGCATGCATATTTTCTATTTTGTTGCAATCTTTTTTGTAAGAAATAGTGTCTGCAATCAAATATAAATTGCAATTTTCTATATACACTTAAATCTAGGCTAATTTTGAAGTCATGAACAGCTAGTGCACTCAGCTTCATGGCATGGCCAAGATTTTAGAAATACCTCAAATCCCCTTTAATCTAAACATTTTAATAAAAAAATTATCTTTTTTGCCTTGTGGTTCAGTTAATTTAGCAGAAATGCTTCCTTCAAATGAAATTACAATTAATGAAACAAGAATACTGTTTTGTTGATACGTTACTAGTGTCTAAAAATAGTCAAATTAAAAAAATATTAAGTCACTGAAATCACTTACCATATTTGAATTGGAGTAAGTTAACTCCCTCCAGGTTGGTTACACACCTTTGTGAAGCGCGCATGCACACATGCCCATTCACACACACACTAGCTTAAACTACCGATGGCATCCTGCTTGTTGGAAAACAGTAATGGGCAGCAGAGATTGCAGGAAGTTGATTCACCGCGAGGCTAATTGGTGAAAGAGAGCGTTCAGAGGACAACGGTTTAGTGTTGGAGTTTGGGTTGCCATTATTTGGATGACATATAAAATCCAGCCTGACCCAATTAATATGCCACCTGATAGGAGGGCCTCTCATCAACCTAATTTAGAGAATCAATAGGGGACAAATGAGAGTGAGAACGAAGCTCTTTACGGATGCAAACAGACAAAGACCACCCAGTACAAACTAGAGGAGACTGATGCCAGCAATGACATAAACCTTTTGACAAATCCTCACTTTACATAAACAAACATTCACACAGTCCCCTGCCCTTCAAGTGCATCAATGTGCCATACACATCAGTAATACCCGCCCTACATAGACAAGGGGGGACATTGATGGATGTTTTTATTGTTTTGCCACATAAGGAGTAGTTGTAGAAGTTGGACATGAAGTGTTAGGGGCTGAATGCTGCACCCAAAGCCTTAAGACTACTAACATGATGAACTCTGACCCAGCTTCATTAAATAAAGACTAAACTATTCCATGGAGGCACTCGTGGAATAAAAGAGAAGTACAGTACAATGGGAATATTGAACATGTTACAAAGCCCTCAAGAAAGGCTGGAGGGGGCTGGGAGGATTTGGGAGGAGCTTTATGGCAATTATAGCCATAAAGTTAAGAAAGAAGGTGAATTGGGGGCAGCTCTCAATAGCTTAAATTGCTGGACACAGTCATCAGTAACACCTTTTTGTCTGGTTCGCTGACTGGCCGGTGTTTAGAGAGGGGAACTTTTCAGGGAAGATCACACGCATTGTTATGGGATGAAAGAATCTCACATGACAATAAAATAAACTGTGGAGACACAAGATTTTAGTGCCGATGACAGAGCTTATGAAATGTTTAAATCATTGACAAGGGATAATAGTGGACTTTAACATGTGGTCTATAATTATTGCTCATTGATTTGCGTTGTGCTGTGTTGTGTTTTAAAAAAATAAGATTTGTTTGTAGGACCAAATTCTTACAACTAACACCAGTAACACTACATTATCAAAACAGAAAATAGATGGATGAAAAAAGATAGACATAGATAAGTTCATGATTTGAGGAACTAATGAACACATCTACATTACATTTTGAAAGTTTTTTTTTTAAGTGTCTCAATTAATTCATAATAGACAAATAGTCTTACAGAAGTCAATGCTGCAGTCACTGAGTACAGACTTATCATATATCAGATCACATTTTCAAAATAGCAAAGTTAAAAAAAAAAACATAGCAAAGATCCTTGATAGGAAACTTGGTTAAAAATGTCAACAAAAAGTGACAAAAGTAACAAAAACCTTCGAGTAACACAATAAAATGTACATTAGAAATGCTAAAAAAAACAACTTGTTTTAAGCGCAGCAGAAAGTGTACTTCACATAACAGATTTTTTCGTACTTTGTTGTTTGTTTATGCTTTTGTCTTATTTTGGCATTTTATTCCCATCATCATATGCATTGTTAGTCATCATATTTTGATCAGTTCTTTCATTAGTGTGCTTTTTTGTCTGTTAAACATCCTTAAACATCGCTGTTGTTAAAACAGAAACATGTTTAACACCAGAGAGAAACTTTTGCAAAGTATACATTTATCAGCACTTAAAAATGATAAGAAATTTTACTGTAATCATTGGAAGAATTTAGGCATTTTACTTTCAGACCACCTGGAAGAAATCTTTGAGTTAAAAATCTTCATGTTAATTTTATTTTAATTTTGTTTCATTTCTTACATAACTCACAGCAAATTAGTTTAAGTCTCTCTCACTGCAGTTTTTCAGTATTTCTCAGTACTCTCATGTCCTGTCAATGACAGCTGTCACTCTTTTGTGCTCCCAGCACAACATCTGGTTTACAGCCAACGATTGCTGGCTCTGCTGTAGATGGTGGTCAGGTGCAGTGCAGTGGGCTGACACTATTGCCTGCCCTGCCGGGGCATGTCTCCGTAGCGTCTCACGGATCTGAGAGTATACCTGAGGACAGGATGACCACCCCTACCCTCAAGGATTTCCTTTCTAACAGTGAGACCTGAAAAGGAGGTGACAAAGGTCTAATTATTCTCACATCTGTGCATCCTTTTGGTGTTTCACAATTTAAGTGCTGTTGGACAGTTTTATTCTGACAAATGCAACTATTTTGATGATTTCAGTGTTTAGCCCATTTGCTTAGTCATCATTAGTAGACAGCAGTACAAAGTAAACAGACTCCTTCAAAATAATGGTGAGAGAAGTTTATTGGCCAATGGTTTGGCAGAAATTGGATCTGTTTAAACTTAATCTGTAAATAATTAAAAGTTGATATTTTTAAATGTTATTAGGTGCAGTGACAATTTTTTTTCTAGCACATTTTAACATATGAATATCTAAGTTTAGAAAATATAACAGAACTCCATGTTGACTCTATTAACATTAGTGATTTAAATAGTTTAATCATGCAAACATGCAAGTGTTGAAAGTGCTGGAGGGGTTTAGAAAAACAACAAAAATGCCAAGGCTTTCTCGTAGTCTTTTGATTCTTTCTGTTTCTGAGAGAAATGTATTCAAAATTGGTGTGAATTTCTTTTCTACATCCATATGTAAAGTACATTTTGAAATTCCCAAGACAAAGCATGATTTCAGGATTTTGTGACATTGTTACAATGCATGTGATGCAAAATGACAAAAGTCAAAAAGCATCAGGTTTAAATAAAAAACACAAATGTTTAAGGGGAAGGTATACCAAAGAGCAAAACACGAACCAACAAGTCTTTCATGCAGACATGTAAAAAGAGGTTCACACAGGTACAGAACATCCCGATGATGACTTAAAACATGAAACACCAGCGTCTCCTCTGCCAATACACAGCAATCAGCACATTCCGTCCACTTATTTTGAATGCTCCTCACAGCAGTATGTGATTACTTGAAAGTCAGTCGGACATCTCTCTGTTGGCAACCAACAACAGGAATCAGCCCAGGAGCGAAAAACAAAACCTTTTGTCCCACGCTGTTGTCCTGCTGTCCCGGTAATAATCCTAAATCTGCCTTGTTTTTGAACAACATCTGCAATCTGTAGCATGACTACAACTGCATATTAAAACACTGAAGTATCACATGTCATCTCTTGATACTGATGTTTTTTCGGTTTTTTTTAGGGAGAGCAGGGAGGGAAATAAACAAATGCAAAGATATTAATCAAAAAAATAAAACCACAGGATGCTGTTTTTCTGTAGGTGAAGCATTGACGAAGGTGTCAGATCATCTCCTGAGCTGCTTAAAATGAAACTCACTGTGATTATACTGTAAAAGATGAAAAGGTTACACGAGGACACAGCTGCAGTCCCTCTCTAATGTGGCAGTGCTGGACATACTGAAATATTCCAGGTCACTGATCAAACGTCCAAAAACACAACCCTCGATCAAGTCAGTCTTAACCCCTCATCACACACATCTGAAGTCAATGTGCAAAAAAAAAGGACAAAACAAACAAATTTGTAAACAATATGCTTGTGGAGGAAGAAGCTAAAAAATGAGAGATTGTGCATGTTTTTTGATATGCATTTGACTTATTTAAATGTATATGTTTGAATTATTTTTTGTTGCTTGATGTCAAGTTTCAAGAGACTATTTTTTAGAATTGGAGACACAGTTGCTTACAATGTCTAAATTTCTAAGTTTGGTTGGAAGATATCATAGTTTTATTATTTCCTGTATCACTGATGTTAATAAAAGTAAATCTGTCTATTTGAAATTTTTTTTTACAAATACATGTAAAACCCTTTGAGATTGCCTTAAGTTTATAAATTTTGCGACAAGATAACTTTTGCCTTTCAGTGTGAGCAGTCCACAGTCACTATGATAGCAAAGTGAGGATAAGGGAAAAGCTAAAAGAGGAAAGAAAAGATGAAGGCTAACCAATTCTCCATTGCATTACTCCCTAAGTTAAATATTTTGAATCCCAATATTGCTGATTTGGGGTTTAATGTAAACATGGCAGCAAAAACAGCAAATAACAAGTTGCCAAAATATAGAAAACTCGGGACAGAGATGCTGTCGGTTACAGTGCTGGCCAATATAAAGGGGTTGTGGATTTCTTTGAGGCCTGAGCAGTCAGTGAAAGGCACTGTGGGGTCTCCATAGTTCACATGGCAAACTCTCAAACACCCACGGGGGGTTGCCCTCCCTCCCTCCCCTGTCATGCCTTAACTGAGGCTAGTGTTGACACAGTGCTGGCCAATCTAATTTTGATTGTCAGGAGCAAGGAATGGTGATCCTCCCCCCGCCCCCCTGAGATCATCAAGTTCATTTCTCTGGCTGCATAGGGATTTTTTTCCTCTCGGCCCCCCCTCCATCTCCCCATCTCCCCACCACTAGAACAATATTCAGCCGTTCCTGGGCCTCTCAGAGTGAGCTCACTGGAGTTAATCTCTCAGGCCTCTCTCCTCTCTATTGCTGCCTCTCTCTCACTCGCACTCTCTCCCTCTCTTTCTATTCAAAAAGCCATTCGAGAACAGCTTGAATTAGTGACAGTTATTATTCAGACTAATGAGTAAAATCTCAAAGACAACAAAAGTGGACTGTGACGTCGGCCATAACAGCATTCATAAATCATTCATTCTCGGCAAGAAGGAGTTATTAATAAGCGGGTGATAAAATATTATTTCAACAATTCATGAAATTTTAATTATAGACACAACAGCAGTCACAAAAAAACAGTGGATATCTGGCCTGGCAGTGTGATGTATGTGAAGGGAAATCTGTGAAATATCACGAAGCTTTCATTGTTTTCCCAGATCTGTACCATCAGAAAAGACAGATGGCCCTCTGCACCTTTGTTTGTGTGTGTGAGTGTGTGCGTGCGTGCGTGCGTGCGTGCGTGCGTGCGTGCGTGCGTGCGTGCGTGCGTGCGTGCGTGCGTGCGTGCG
>JAQNCA010000014.1:16067523-16108287 GCA_029783725.1 Acanthurus tractus
GCTGCTGAAACAAGGGAATTTCCCCGCTGTGGGATTAATAAAGTCTAATCTAATCTAATCTAATCTAATCTAATCTATACCCTTAATCATCAACACAATCATCCAAAAAATCTTTAACCCACAACTGAACAACCACCCAGCGCCACGCTAGCAACTGTCATATCACTCCTGTAAGACATGCAAACTCCTGAGGCTGTCTGTGCCTAAAGCCACTCTTACTCCCACTGTTCTCTAAACAGTGCATTACTGCCACTGTCCACCGCTTCAAAAGTAGTGTCTATAACTAACAATCCCACAATAAAATTCACATTTTTTGCTAACTTTAAGGTAAACAATTAAGTGCTCATAACAAAGGTGTTGGTAAGCGAGTGAACAAGGGACTGATTTCTGACACAACCTTAGTAACCACCGTATGAAACCATAGCAACCACATCAAACATCGTAGCAACCACCTTAAAGCCAAGGTTCATCAAGGGGTCTCTTGCTGAGATCTCTTAATAAAGAAAAAAGGTGTAGTTTGATGACATGGTGGGAATCACATGAAATTGTAGGAGCTGTTGTCATCATTTTCAAACAACAATCGTTGCTAATGTAAATAAATAATCATGCTCCAACTCAAATGAGCAATACAACCAGGATAAAACAATAGTGTGGCTTGCTAGCTAGTTCCCCACCTTCCTTTATAGCCCCCTGATTTATCATCTTGTGTGTCAGGTCATTGAAAAGTTATAGCAATTAGAGAGGGAGACAGGATTTTTAAACCATTTTAAACCATGACAGGCAGTCAATTAAAATGCACCATAAAAATACGAAGTTCTCCAGGTATGAACATTGTGGGACACTATTTGGGGTAATGTAAGTGCAAAGCTTAAAAAAGTATAAAACAGGAGAGTTAAAGTCATTTATAAATACATTTATGTGGAAGTGTTGCTAATGTAGCTTTAACTGCCTGTGTTGATGTCACAGCAACAACTTAGGGTCTAACAATCTCTATAGAAACGCTTGGACATCATCTTAAGTCTTCTCGAAATTATATCAGCTCTCTTGTCAAGGGGTGATGCACTTAAACTGAGAATGACAAAGGAGGTCAAACACCTAAAAATTGTGATCATAGCTTTAAAGTTACAGATATTTATCCTTCAGTTAGCATTTTTTTAATGCATAAACTCACTGACCTTAAGTATTTAACTTCCTATACACATATATATCTCTTTTCATGTGGTATGGGCATTAAGGTGTTACCTTAAAATTAGTGAAAAATCAGAGAGTGGGTTAATATTATGAGGTATTTAGACAAAAGGTAACAGTTAAAAGCCCCTGACCACTTAAAATGACACAGAATGGATGGCTGAGGCCGTGCAATCCTTTGTCTTTCAGGAACTTTTGATTTAGTCAAAAAGCTCAAACAAGAACCTTTCACACCAAAACAATGGACTCCTTTTCTGAAACTTAGCACTCGACAAGTCAGGAGCAAATTGTACGTGTGTGTGTTATATGTGTATGTGTGTGTGTGTATACAAGTGCGCACGTGTGTGCATGTGACCTGTGTCTAACAATCACCCTGACGCATACCACCCTTTCTCTCCTCAAATAAAAACAGAGTAAAAGGAAAAGAGAAATCATCCACTGTTGAGGTACTTTACGAGATCCTCCTCTCAGCAGAAAAAGGACTAAGTATCCATGGGAATCTTAGCACGTTAGGGAGGCCTTTCTCCCTTCCTCTCATCCGCTCTCCCCCGCTGCACCCATGGACCAATGCAATTGTTTATTTTCTCCTATTGAGGCTGCTCCATTCACTGGCTCTCACATTTACTCTGCTCAATTGGAGTGAGACAGCACTTATTCGAGGAGAGGAATGTAGCGTTCCACTGACAGAGCAGCAAGAATGCAGAAGAAATAATTAAAACTTTTTAAAGGAAAAGGTACAGCTGAGCATGAGGGAGAACGACGTCAAACACAACAATGCCGGCTGACAGGATTTTCTGCCGTGATGAGTATATCCACACATCACCTTGACACTACAAAGTAAAGGAGTGTTTGAATAACCCACAATGCCAGAAAGTGGAGCAGGGATTCTATAAGGAGGTCATTCACTCGCCATGCTTTCTTCACTGAATCTTCCTGTAGAAAAATTAGGTGTTCTCCGGCCTCTTGTAAGATGTGGCCTGTCCTCCAACCTCACTCCTCCTCGCTGCCCCTGCACAATGGCTACGAGCCGAACTCCAGTTCATTTCTCCTGAGGTCTGATGCTGATGCACTGTATAGCAGTGTGGAGCAGTTTCAGGTTGCATCAGCTTGGTTCCCATGGTGGTGATGGCTTCTTACAGTTCGTGCCCAGCAGCTGCAAACAGCTGAAGAGCATTTTTGTACATTAACATTATCACAAACGTCATATGCTGCCTCAGAGCAAAATAGGCTTATTCAACCTAAAATATTTCAACTGTGGATGTGTCAAGTTAAGTCAGTTTTATCTCGAAAGTCCAATTTTAAAAATCACAAAATTAGCCTCAGAGGGTTTTTAAATGTGCACAGCATATAGCACCTTTATTCCAAATTTTCTCAATTCTGAGTAAAAAAAGTAAAACTCCACCAAAAAGGGGAAAAATGGAAGAAACATCAGCAAGAGAAATAAATGATAAAGTTCTCTTGTAGGAAAGACATGTGACAGATGCTGTGTGTAGAAGAATAGATAAAAATAAACAATAATGACATTTGAACTGTAGAGAAACAGAATTGCATAAACAGATTAACCCTTTCTTTGTTCACAAAATAAAGTGGAATGCTGTCAAATTACTGGCTGCAGTCATATGTTGTCTGTGCAGAGATGCACTAATGCTGGCCTCCTCAAAAAGTCAATAAAAAGTGGACATGTGACAAGAGATGAAGGTCATTAGTTTAAATACCCAAACTAACTGGTTAAAGAGGTTTAAGCTAGTAAATACAAGGGCAGTCTTCTACTCTGTTTCAGTCGAGCTGCAACAGAGTAGAAGACTGCAGTTGTGTCTGTTTCATCAGCTCTCATGGAGTCAGTGATTGAAAAGGAAACTGAAAAACACATTGACGTTGCCTAATTAATAGATGTTTCCTATTTTGAAAGCAATGTTAGCTCTTGGCAATGTTGTTGTTTTAGGTGTCCTGTTAATTTAGTGCAGGTCTATGACTGTATGTATGTTTTAATTGTGACAGCAGATTAAAACTGTCTTTAAATTCATTATATGGGATGGGACCTCAATGATAAAATTCATATTCAATATTATAGATAGCTTCTTGCAAATCAAATTTTAAAAATAAAAGCTTCAATCAGTAAAAACATGCCGTGATGCAACCAAGGAAGCTGCTCACCGGGACCAAACTCACTTTCTCAGCAAATACTGCAGCCTCAGCACTAAGCAAACTCTACTGTATCTGATGCAAAGGCAGAGTGACATAACAACTGTGCTAGATATTCTGTGTAACTAGGTGTGGAAAGAGCATGAGCGGATAGGTAGAAGAAATTTTTATGATTAAATAGTTTGTAAACTGAGTCTCATAACCCTTTTTAGTCTCCTCTGGCTCAAAGCATAATCTTGTTTCCACTAATGAGGAGGAAACTCCCAATGAGACAAACACTTTCTTTAGCAGAAGATCAGTGACATTTGCTCCAGAGTGAGACAGTTTGAATGTAGGCAGGAGGTCGCCACATATAAAACATAAATCTTACCTGCCCCCTACTGGTCACACACATGTGTTACACACAGACACACATACGCATAGTTTAAGGAATTTACAAAAAGCTAAATTTTTTAAATCATCAGGAGTGTTGGAAAGGTACTTAGTACATTTACTTAAGTAAAGGTGTACTTCTCTGATGAACTTGAACTTTACTTAATCATTGCCATTTTCTGCAACTTTATACTTTTAGTTTCAAAGCAATCATTTTACTTTTTTCACATGTATTTAAAACCTTTAGTTCCTACTTGTTTTCAGATAAACAATACAAAACAATATGCCAATATATTGCAGTGTGTTACTTATTATTATAGATGAAGATATTATTGATCCCTTGTTGGGATTCCCAAGCTACTTGACAGCATATTTATTACTAAATGTAGTACAAGTGAAGTCCCACTTTTTCAGCCACAGCAGTTAATTAACACACATATTAGTGCACCAATAGTAAGAGTTTAATAATAAACATGCTTGATATTTTTAAGTATACTTTGATAATATGTACTTTTACTCAAGAAAATTTAAAAAGAAATTTTACATGTAGGAGAATAATTGTACTTTTTGTGTGGTTGCTACTTTAGCTTAAGCAAAAGATGTGAACACTTCTGTTATTTCTTTGTTGTAAACATAAAAAGCATTACAAGCTTTAATTTAAGAGTGTCAAGTACCCCCAATATGTGGCAAGAAATATTTATACTCTCTCACTCACTCAAATTAGACGTGAAAGGAAACTGAGAGGAAGTTTTTTAGAAGCATGGAGAGGAAGAGAGCTGATATCGCATCACTATTTTTCTCTGTGGTTTCACATGATGTATCAACTTAGAACTTAGAAACCACGAACCGGCAGCTGCACTGCAGAGCCTCTCTGTTATCTGTCAGAATGGCCACCTACGATTATCGCTTTTACGAAGACTACAGCTACAGCGAAAACTATACTGAGAGTGAATTACTTCATTTCAATTTCACAGAGGAGAACTATTGTCCCAGCTCACATCTCGATGGGTCCAGCATCTTTCTGCCTACACTGTATTACATCATCTTTTTCACAGGCTTTCTGGGCAACCTCTTTGTGATCCTAGTTGTGGGCAGCAATGGAAGGAGAAGTAGGCGTCTAGTTGACACATTTGTTGTCAACTTGGCCTTGGCCGACCTCATTTTTGTCTTCACACTGCCTCTGTGGGCCATCTCGGCCAGCCGAAATGGCTACTGGGACTTTGGGCCACCTGGGGACCTGCTGTGCAAGTTGAGCAGCTACATTATTGCTGTGAACCGCTTCTCCAACATCTTCTTCCTCACCTGCATGAGTGTTGATCGCTACCTGGCTGTGGTGAAACTGATGGATTCCAGGTTCCTCAGGAGAACCCGGTGCATGCATGCCACGTGTGCTGCAGTCTGGTTGTTCTCCCTGGTGCTCGGCATCCCATCCCTGGTGTACAGAAAAGTAGATGATGGAGTTGATGGCCAGTCCTGTGTGGAAGACAATGACTCAGTGTTTTTTCTTAGTGTGAGCCTGACCATGGCCTTACTTACCTTTGTCTTTCCAGTGTTGATCATTGTGCTCTGCTATGGCAGCATTATAATGCATCTCAACAGGCACTGTGCTGCTACTGCTGCAAATCCTCGAGCTGCAGCTCGACGCAGACACTCCCTGAAGATGGTCCTCTCCATCATAGTGGCCTTTGTGGTGTCCTGGCTCCCCTTCAACGTCTTCAAAGTCATCATTATTGGTTCACAGCTCTCAAATGTTGTTCTGAGTTGTGTAACTCAATCATGGCTAAGAAACGGGCTCCTCGTCTCGTGCTGCCTTGCATTCTTCAACAGCTGCGTGAATCCAGCCATTTACTTTTTCCTGGACCATCACTTCAGACGACGGGCGGATGTCTTGATCAAGGGCTGCATGGTAAAGCCAAAGTTACTGCAAAGTTTCAACTCCTCAGCTTCAATCACCAACGTGGGTACTTCAGAGAGCTTTGGAACAACTGGTGGGAGAACTCAGTTTCAGATGATTGAGTAGGAGAAGAAGACGCAACCCTTCTCTTTTTACTTTGAAGGTAGTGAAGTTGTTGTTCATTCCTGAAAGATCTATGCAACAAAAAGCATGCTCGTCTTGATGATAATTAAATAAGCACATTTCTCTAAAAAGCTGTTTAAGTATATATGGGGTCAAAGCAGAGAACAGTAAGAAGAAATTAAAAAAAGAAAATGCTAACTGCATTATAGTTTTGTTTTTAACCCAATTAGAAGTTGTTGCTTTTGTTCGCTTTTGTCGTTCATTCCTTTATTTTAATTTTTTATGGGTATGATACATGTTGTTTATACTTCTTGTGATATCTGTACAGTACAATAATGTTGATTAATGAGTTTGTATCCATTGATATTTTTTCGTACAAAAATCCTTCCATATTTTGCAGCATTAGTAGAAAACAATGGCATTAATTCACAGGTTTAAGTGTGTTTTTGAATTTGTAGCATAACTGAACAGTTGCATTTTTTTATACTTAAGGCAAAAAAAAATATTTTGTTTATAACTATTGTTTGGTGCACAAAAATTCTTATGAAATGATAAATACTTATGTACACATATTTTTAGAATCAAGTTTCATTTAAAAAATAAAAGCTAACAAAAAAACTGCTGTGTACTTTAAATGGTGTTGGTCATTTTGTTTGAGATTTCATTAAGTTAAACTCTTTTTTGTGATGATACTAACTAAGAGGATCAAGGGAAAAAAAGAAATGCCAAAACAGATGATAATTATGAAAAACAGAATTTAAAATCATGTTTGAATTGTGTAATAATATACACAGCTTCAATTGCAGGGCTGATTTAACCTCTGACACATTTCACCATTTTTGATCAACAACTGATTTATTTGTATTATATTGTTAAAAAAAACACATCTCTTAAGTCTATAACAATATTTTAAAGTCTTTAGTTAAGTAAACGTTTTAAGTTAAAGAAAAAACAGAAAGTGAAATCTTGCTTTGTGTTATTTAACTCAGTACATGTTAAGGGTTAAGATTTCATATTACGCAGACACAACAGTGTCACATTTAGTTTCTTATCAGACAGAGCTGCAGCTGCAAATCACTGCATGAGCTTCCGAGACCATCCTGTTTTTAGCTCAAATATTCAAATCAATTTGAGACTTGAAAAAAGATTCAGTTCATAGTAGTTTTGGAAGGAATTTTTAAAAGGTTGATGAAGAATTTGTTAAAAAGGAAGTTTATTATACATATTCTGGCAAGTATAAAATTCAATTTTGTCATATTCCTCAGTTGTACATACATGTAACTGACATTTCTGAGGATCATAGGAAAAAAGTAATTTCATATATTTTTCTTGTAAAGAGCATAATCTGTTAAATTGCATTTGTACAATTTCATATTGTACATTACAGGAACTAGCAACATTCTGTGCAGCCCGATTATGAGGCCCTGCTCATTGCTGATGAATAAGTGCTATCAGAGGTTTTAAAGCAATAATTTTCTGTTTCAGTGAAAGCAATGTAGCTTACTTCCTTTATCTTATTAAAAAAAACAAAAAACAAAAAAAACACTGGCACTCTCAGTACAAAGTGTAAAAACCCATTAATGCCCTGACCTTCCTTCCAGATTTGATCTAATCTATAAAAAACACTGCAAACTGCATCACTTCATGAACTTTGGGTGTGGTTTGACTGACATACTCACCATCTTCTTGACAACTGTTAACAGAGGACAATAAATAGCAAAACATCATGAATTTTACAGAGCACTGCAAAGGAGATGTGAAATGAGGTAATTTATGATTTCCGGTCCCCGCACATGAGCTTTGCAAACAAAACAAGCTTGTGAAGAGGGAACGTGAGAACAATAGTCTCACTTTTGCATACAAAAAAAACTGGCCACCAAAAGAAAAAACAAATGTTTGGGTGCGACAGGAAACAACAGCTAATGGAGTGAAAGAAGGTGGTGACTCATATGCCATCAGACAGAGTTTCAAAGAATGAAAAGAGGCAAACTGACAGCATTTCTAGATGAGGTTTGCACAAAAAAACATTCAACAAAACCCCCCAGGCCTGATCCTACACCAAGACAAATACTAAAAAGCTACTCTTAGCTCAGATTTGATATTTGTGATGTTTCCTGAGAGGAAGGTGGACAGACATATGCTTGCACAAACTTTTCTGTGGTCTCTATATAAGAACTTTTAAGAGAATACACTCATGCCTTGCTGCTGATTTCTGAGAAATCAAAGGTATTCACATGAGTGGTGGAGAGTGGGGAGGCAAGGTATGTTGAAAGTTCAAATGTTCATGTGTGCCTACTTGTTTTTCAGTCCTGTGGTCTCGTGAATCAGATGGTTTTGAGAAAACCAGTTTAGGTGCCAGTCAAGAGAACAGGAATTTCCCCACTCCAGTTAAAAGAAAAGTCTTCTGAGAACTTGTTGACCAGCTTTTCTCACAACACTATTTCAAATCAACCTACTTTGTTTCTTACAAAGTACAAGATAGTTAAGATGATCCATATTTTAATGTCATTGCATAAACTGGCAACATCCTGCTTTTTAAAGAATGCAGAATGACAAAAGTGGGTTCAAGTTTAAGACAAGATCTATTTGCAGTGGTTGTGTATTTGACATTTTTCGTAGTACTTAACATTTGATTGTGACTTTATTAACCAGAAAAAAATTGAATGTGAAATGTGAAAACTGTGAAAATATTTTTGAGGCATTTATTACACCTTATAAAGACTGACATTTCAGAAAACATTCGGGTGAATTAATTTGCCAACAAGTTGAAACAAATACATCAGAATTGTAAGCATGTGGCTTTTCATTGTCTGCTTTTAATTTTACCAATACTTGAACATTTTGAGTTCAATTTTTTAAAAGAATCTATTTCCTGCTTTATTTTACAGAAATAACACAAAAACATCTTGTTCTCACTGTTGAGGGCTTTCTGTCAAATTGAATATATTGGTGAAGAATTAAAGTTTTAACCTGAGATGGAAGCAGTTCTCTTACTCATTTTCACACACACTGATGGCAGGGGAAGTGTGACGGCAGGTGGCTCTGAGGTTCAGTGAGTGCCACAAGAACACATGGTCAAGAAGACATGAGAAGCTGGGGTTGTAACCTGCGATGACAGTAACCGACAACTAGCTCTTTTTATTAACTATTTACAAAAATAAAATACGGTAATGTCAATATACAAAGATTCATTTAGGTTTACATACAGTTGCTTGATTTAAATATGCAACAATTTTATGCAGAGATGAGCTCTTTTGAAAATATTTTCTTCAGTATTGATGTGGTATTGACATTGGTCAAGTGGGTTAATCGAAGCGCTTAAAATAATTAGGGAAGTTTACAAACTAAATGTTGAAAGTGCATGTTGAGTCAGTTCAACAAATGAAAGGTTCATTGCAACAACTTCTTCAGTTCCTAATATAGTGATTCAATGAACATACAAACAAAAGAGCTTCAAATTTGAGCTGAGGTGTTTTTAAAAAATTTTTTTTTGATTGAACCTTCACTGTTCTTGATGGTGGGGTTATATGTGTGTGAATATAAAGTCTGCATTTTTAAACAGAATAGCAGTTACAATAATAGTTATGAAAGAAATGTCAGTTGTTGAGAGTTAAAATACTTCAAATACTTGACTGTTACTCTGCCAGTCTGGTACACACAAAGTGAAAGGTGTGACCTTGGCTATCAGGGCTTTCCAGTGGCTAAGCTGACAGTCAGTATCTGTTCCTGTTTAATGCTGAGACTACAGACATTCTCACAGAGGTACTGCAGCTCTTTTTTCTGTGGTTGTCTGACGCCTATTTTAAAACGTTTAATCTGTGACCTAGATCAGTCATAGTCTGCGATATATATGAACTTGCCTTTAACTTGTCAAATGATTGTTTAAACTATTCATGGAAACAGTAAAAGCAGTGCAAAATGATAAATGTCACAACAACAATTTATAATTAACAGAAGTAAACCATATATTTAGAAAAACCTATATGTTCAACCGGCGTTTAAAGACTTTCAATATCAATTAGCCAGAGAGTTTTTCAGTCTGCTCCAATGTGTACGATTATGGAGGATCTATCTGTAGAATCTGGCAGAAATTTAAAATTATACTCATCACTATATTTTTATTAGTTTATAACAATCACCTGAAAATGAGAAACACTGTGTTAAACTAAATAGTTATAAAATAATTTTAAATAGTTTAAATAATTTAAACTCACTGAGTGTTTTTGCTGTTATAAGTTAACTTTTGGGTGGTGTGACTGTAGCAAACGGTGGCTAATGCTAGCTTAGATTTTGTTTATGACCAACATTTTTTAAGCCACTTTACCAGCTTTCAGACTCATTTCCATGCTGTTTTCATCCTGGAACTGTCTCATTGAAAGTTTTTTCATGCTCAAGTAAAATAAATTTTACTGAGGATTAGATGTCATGGACAGTACCAAAAGGCACACAAAAAACATAACGTCATATTTGAGAGATGTCTAAACTTTTTATTTAAAAGTGCCCAGCTAAAGCTTAATACAGCTTCATTGAATTTAAAGATAAAGTAGCACTGCACAGGAGCAGCATAACATTTCACTTTTAACCGCCGACAAGCGGAACATTTAAATAGATATCATGCCACTGCTGAACCTCTGAGATGATTTTATCCACTGTGGCTTTCTCGTTTCATAAGCTGTAGCTTTAACCTACGTAAGCTGCACTTGATCAGTACAAAGTCTAAGTACAAAGCTTGCTGAGAAAAGACTGTGTTGAAAGGTTACACACCAATTATTAAGAACCCGACTTCTGGTCACTTTAGTATTGTTTGAACAGATGACTAACTTTTTATTTTTTACCTGAAAGGTTTCAGTGCCTCACTGCAAAAGAATCTCTTGTGCAGGATTTAATGACCAAAGAGGACTTTGTACAGAAACTTCTGCATCTAAACACAAATGTTATTCACGGGTGAACAAAGTTTCCAGATATTTTCCCAAACTAATGTTTTTCTAATAATTACAGAGGCAACTAAAAGATTGAGGGAAATTAAAATGGTTTCAGATTTACACAAAACAGCTAACTTCCTGGGAAATAAAACCGCTGACACAGATGTGGTAGAATGTTTTTGTTTTTGACAAGAAGCTCTTGAAACAAAAAAAGGAAGTGCAAACTTTGTTTACTTTTACATGTGAGCTTCCCCTCTGTACAGAGTCAAACTAGCATTTAAATGAAACATATGAATTTAGGGTTAGGGATTTTAAATCACAGTTTCAAATACTTAGACTCTAAATAAATTATAATTTCAGTATTATCAAATCAATGGCATTGCAAATCAAGGGCATTGCTTTGACAATAAAAAATAGATAAATAAATAGAATGATATATGGAAACAACACCAAAATAATCACTGCAGTTGTAACAGCACACACAAAAGTTGGACTGAAATTCAGTAGAATGTTAAAACTGGTTTAGCAAAAGCGATGCAATCTCAAACAAGAACAAATAGTTTTGTTATGGTTCAATGTAGCTAAATATTTTGCACAAATATTAGTAACATTATTAGCCATGAGCGAGAAAAAACAGAATTGATTCGTTTTACCCCTATTTGCTAAACTTGTCTTGACATGTTGACATCCTTAGCAAGAGTTGTCCATTTGGGTGAAAGGCTTTGAGTTGTACCTTTGTAATAAAAAGCAGATGTGCGTACTTAAGCTTTGATGATGAGCATCAGCATTCTGTAGAGGTCATGTCAGGGCAAATACTTTAAACTCTCTAGAGATTTTTTTCGTTCTACAATTTACTCATAAAACGATTGTCTTTTTATTCAAAGTGAGATGGTAATGTGTTGTTTTTCTTTATTATTGTTTCTTTTTTGTTTTACTTTAGCTTATCTACTGACTCCTTTGCATAGTTAGTGGGTTTTAGACACCAACAGTGTACCATTTGATAGTGGCAAACGGAATCAAAACAGGTCTTTGGTCACAAAAAAAGGGTACCATTAAGTTTGGTATCTGGCCCATAGCGATCACGCGCTTTATGGGATTGAAATTTTATGTGACTCACTGCTTCCACCTAGTGGCAAAAATACAAAGAACATGTTGCCAACTTTGGTCAACTTCAATACATGTTGCCTTTCTTGTCAATTGAAAAATAACTTCAGCCACATCAAACCAATAATTGGACGCCTCTGACGTCAAAATCCAATGAATAACCATCAAACGGTGTTTACTGTCCGTAAACCGCCCACACGGTATCGGATAAGTGGATGATCAATGCGGCGTTTATTTGCCGTCCCAAAGCTCGTGATTTATAAGATTATAACATAAAGACCTGTCTAGCGCCACTAAGTGACAATAATGGCAATGTGGTACGTAGATTGATTGCTTTTTAATGTGGACATTGCATTGTTTTAGTAATAAGGTGACACATGGGCAGAATATCAAACAGCAAAAGGACAAAGTAGGGAAACTGAATGGCGACATGAGCCGTAAAAAAAAACAAAAAAAACAAAAAAAACATTGACAGGTTTATGTTAGGAGCATTTTTGTTTGTAATGACCATTGTCATCATTGCGTCGCTGACTTCGCTCATTTAACTTAATTCGCATGCCTGTTTATAAGTCGCGTGTCGTGAACACGGTTACCATGGTGAACACTTAGCATGTTTTTCGCTTGGGCACGATTTCGACAGCACCTGAAGGCAGCACAACATTGCGATACTTTGCGGGGGCTCAAGAAGTAGCCTCTTCTCAACTAAAGTAACATTTGGGTAGCAAAACATTTCGAAAGTTTGTGCTGTAGTTTTACCACTCGTTTCGACCACGGAGACGTAAGTTGAGGTCTTTTTGTTTTTTCCTTCAGCTACTTTTGTCAGTGTAAGTAGAAATAAACTTCCAGCTTAAATCTGGGAGACTGCGAGCCAATGGAGAGCAGATTGTATGGACACAGATGAGGCACGATGCTAGCTAGCTAACAAGCTACTGAGGTAAGAGCAAAAAGCATTAGAAAGTTGTTAAACAAATTTGTACTCTTTTTCGCAATGAGTTCTTCCCGGAACTCGGTGTTTATTTGAAAATAACTTGTGAGTGGATAGTTCAATTATTGGAAAAGGCCAACAACTAAGGCGAGTTTCTAAACTTTGAAAAACTCTTCAAAGCCGAGGCCCACCAGCTGGAGCTTACTGAGCGGGTGGATATGATGGGTGGGTAAACACCACAAAACACTTTCATTTAGCCTAGAGATATGTCTATGTCATTACCTACATCTCGTTGGTTCAGATTTGTGTGCCTTTTGATTTTACAGTGTAAATCTACCTGCTTTCCCACAGCTGTAGCATTCAGATACACACCACAGATGTATATTTTCACAGTCAATATTGTGAGGAAACATCCATTGTTCGTTTCCCTAGAAGCTTTAACTTTAAAGTTGAGGTAAATCGATGAGACTGAAGAATTATTTTGGTCTTACCTCTTAAGACACGCTTAAAATTATTTTCCATTATTCAATCTGTTTATGAAACAAGCAGAGCGTCATGGACAGTCCCTGCCTTTTTATGAAAAGTGTAAAAAGAGAACTAGCTTTTTTAAAATGTGCCATAAACTGTATAAAGGTATGCGACTGCACCAACAAGCAGAGAAGTTATAAGCTTTTCACATCCTCTTTCAACAGAAATGCACAGCACTTACAAGAGGACATATCTATGGGGAAAAATAATCTTAATTCATTTGATGCTGTCTTGCATGTGGTCACAGTCAGTAATGTAAGGGCAACTCAACAGTACGCCTACCTAATGATACGTAATTTGCAAAATGGTTGCTAAGAGATATATTGGAAACCTTGCGTTGTATTTTCTTTGATCTCTACAGAGGTTTTCTTCAGAGCAGTAGTTCCATTGTCCAGTTTATTATTTTTGTGCATTGAATCATTTCTGCTGCCTACACTTTCCTGAGCATTGACCAAGGCACAAGAGGGCAGAGTGGCTTAACCCCTGACACCTCAGTGACCTGCTGGTCAGACAGTCGTGATACACTTATGCTATGCAGTCGAACTATGCTCAAACTTGTATTACTCTGTTTTGATTTCTAGTGTAGAACACGGAGTTTCCAGAGACACTAAATGTGTTCGGTTTGAATATAAAGAAATTAGTATGAAATGCACATAACATCTTGAATAAGTCAGTGCGGTGCAATGGTACAGGCATAGAAAGCATCTTGGGTCTTAGGTTTGAAGTTTTAACTCAGTGCAAACATCAAATAGCTTCAATGAAGAGCTTGAACAAGTTTATACAGATTATTTACTGTTAAGTACTGTTAGACAGAGTGAAATAATCATATTTTCCTATGTTTAATCTACTTAAGAGGAGCTTAAGCTATAAATATCTCTCTCTGTGTAATGGTTTTGATGTGTTTTAGTTTGTTCACGCTGAGCCACAGTCAGGGGCTTGGTTACAGTTCAGAAAAGACCTGGATTTGCATAGTGGTGCGCAAACTTCTAATTCTAAGGCAACGTAAAAACTTAAAGCTGGATGTACGAGGATTGGTGGAAAAGAACATGGCAGCTCTAAGAGTTGTTTTGTTTTCCTTTCAAAGCTTTGAGATCTGTAGTACATATAAAAGTAACTTTATAGCACTTTTTTAATGACACCACACTGAGTGAGCGTCATTACAAAAAGACGTGATCTAATAGCACCTAGACACCTAACTGTAAAATAGCGAGGGATAATGTGTGATATCCCTGGCAGCTGATGCCTCTACACACTGGCAACAGCAGTCTAGCCGTACACTCAAAAGGGACTCAAGAATATGTAAAGAATTTGTTTTGCCAGCTGCTGGGTTGGGTTCACCAAGCCGTCTCTTTGTCTCTCGGGGAACACTGGTTAATATAAACTACCAGTGACATCCACCAACTGGCTCCTTAAACACTGGCAGAGTGTCTGTTTTGAATCTCCATCTTGAGGGAATTTGTTTAGCTAGTCTTCACATCAGACGGGATGAACTTAACTGCATATTTACAGCAACTGCAGAACTGAATGGGAAACAAAGTGATAAAAAAAAATTTTTTCAATTCTGTGTCCCACTTAAAATATGTCTGAGCTCTTTCCCGGCTCCCTCTAAGGAAGGCAGCTGCATTACTGTAGACATTATTGTTTGTGTAACCTCTTAGCTGAAGTTCTCATGATCAGAAGAGATTTTTATCCATTTGCATGCTTTCCTTATATCTGATGTGAAGTTTTCAAGTTGCTTGGTATGCAGCAGCAGCCTGTTTACACAAGACCGATAGCTGTGCTTTGATTCTGTCACCCTTACAAGAGCTAGTAGCTGGTAGACGAATTCTCTTCAGCCTTTTTGTACTCCTTACCACAGTTTGCTTGGTACACTGAAACTGTTTTAAGAGGTGTTATCTTTATGTTTGTTTTGGAGGCTGTACTTAGTTGTGCTGTTGAACTGGAATGGCACTACACAAAAAGGTGTACCCTCCTTGTTATAAATGATACAAAATATATGTAATGCAAATTAGCTCAGTGCCACCACAGTCTAAAAGAAAATCACAATTTGGCTAAAGAGTGTTGTATCAGACCACATCAGTTTAAGCTACATGTGCCTGTAGACTGGCAACTGATTTTTATGTAATGTTTCCTCTCTCAGAGTGTTTCTGTTTGTAAATTTGCTGGAAAAATTTGAAAAACTAGTTTTCCCCTACTTTCTGCTAGACAAACTATAGAGTGGGGGCTCCATTTAAACACATATCTTTGGCATTTCTGTAGTTTTTCCTTTCATTTATTTATTTATTTTTTGCATTTATTAGCTTACATAAAGATTGATACTGAACAGTCTGTCAGCCTACACCTATAGAGTACAGAAAGTGACTTACATGTTTGCTTTGTAGGCTTCCAGTGCTAGCAAACATATTGACTGTTTCTAATAAATACGATATAATGCAAGAAATTAGGTAAAATATTTGAACATCTACACTGACCATGCCATATGTGAAGGCATGTGTGAAATGTTCCTGCTTGTGTGTATACAGAGACCTAAATGTCGAAGTTACTGAACCAAGTATCTGCTGCATTCTCTGTGTCTTTGTCTTGGAATTGCTGGACCTTCTTTTTTCCAGAGTGTCTGAGCACCCACATTCCTGGAAAGCCAAAATGAATATTGAGATTCTCAATGAATGTGAGCCATGCAGTTACAGAGCAGGTGCTGCCTCAGCGTCTGTAAATCACGCAGACTATCCCACCACCATGTGTTTCCCCCTTTTAGTGGAGGCAAAAGGGCATGCTTCAAAAGAGTCTTGGCACTGGTAGTCTGTAACTAGGAGGCAAAGTGCTGAAGTTCAGGTCTTTCTACACATCTAAACTTGCAAATTTGCAGGGTTTTTGCTGGTGCTTTAAACAGCCAGGAGATGGCAGTAGAAATGCATTGACAAGACATTAAGGTTTACTGTTGTCATTATCAGAAAACAGGATGTCAGCATGTGAAAGAGTCATCAGCAGTCTAGTCATATTTTCTGTTATGACGACAGCAGTGATGAAAGCGTTTTGTCTGGCTTCATATAAGACACATTGCAAGCTGGGCTGAAAAATCTGAGTGAACCAGGAGATAATCAATTTAGTTTCATACAGCATGAACAAAAGCAGAAAATCTTCATGTTAGAGACGCTGAGACCAGCTACTTTTGGTTATGTTGCCTGTTTCTAACATCAATTGATCCATGTGTAGTTTCAGCCTTAAAACTGACATTTAAGTTTCTGTGACGTCGCTCATATGTTTCTCCTGGGCCCTCAATCTTCTTAATGTGTAATTATCAATTACTTTTTAATAGTGCTTTAGTAACTAGACACGTGTTTCCCTCAGGTTACCACAGCTCACTGACACTGATAATGACACTGATAAGAAAGTAAAGTGAAGCGCAATTTCCCATTTTAGTGCCATTGTTGTTGACATAGTTTCAAGCTTGGACAGGAGTTATATGATACTGACTCAAGTGTTCAGCCCTCTCTGTATGTGGCCACTCCTCTTCATCAGCAGGCAGCGCTTTCTTAGTGGGCGAGTCTCTCATTCTTGTCCAGACTCTTCTAAGCTCAGGTTTTGTGCATTTCCATTCAAGTCAGGGATACAGAGGAGAAGTTTACACTCTGAACTTTTACAGTTTTTCACATCAAGTAAGTTGATTTTTTCATATGTTGTCCAGTTGGCAGCTTTCCATGCCTTTTTAACTCATCTAGTGTCCTCTCGGTGAGGACTGGACTGGCGGTCATTGTGTAAACAGTTCTTTTGTGTTAATATTTCAAATTGAGACATTTCTGCTTTAACATAAACTGTGGGATGTGCTGGTTCTGTCTGTGCTACTAAAACTGACACTTGGCTTGTAATAACTGTGGAACAAATGTTGTTAGTAATTGTTGTACTCCAGAACAGTTTCTTTGCACATTAAGGGTAGAAAACTGTTTCCCTGTTTTTTATGTATTTTTTTTTTGTTCTTAACTGATTCTTAAAGAAATTTATTCATATTCAAGTTAATAACAGTCTGTTTAAATGAAAAAAATGATGGACAGTATCAGTCAACAGAAATAACTGTCGTAGGCAAAAATAGCAACAAAACATTTCATTAGTAAAAATGCCACTAACTACTCTGTATATCTACAGTTCATAGTCTATATTTCGATGGCAAGATACTGCAAATCAGTGCATCAAACTACTTAAGTAGTTTCAGTTCCCTCCCTTTAAATCCCTCCATCCGTGCGCAGTGGAGGGACAAAAGTCTACTAGTTTTTCAGGCGATTACCGGGTTTTCCCGAACTGGTCAGTGGGATTTGGAATACCCAAAACTCTCCAACATGTGTGAAAAACCCCAGATTTTGTAGTCCAGCACCCCTCTGTATGTATTGTTGAATAAAATGACTAATTTGATGTTTCAAGCATTTTGTTAGATATTTTTAAGGTTTAAATCTTGAACAAGTAGTTGACAAACTGTTAGTTGATCAGCATGCCACCCTAATAAACATCACACTAAAATCTGCAGTACTGTAATCATTTAGGTAATTCATGATGCAAAAGATATCAAACATGATTATTCCAACCTTTCAGATTTGCAAATTCTGTTTTGTATCATTGTTAACGAAATACCTATCCTCAGCTTTTGGACTGTTGGTCAAATTTTAAAATAAAAAACTAATAGCTGACCTTGTGCTGCAGAATTTTAATGAGTTAGTCAGAAAAATATTTATTCAGTAATAAAAAACTGTTCTTTTCAGGTTAGATTAAATTGTATTTTGGTGTTTTTTGGTGTTTTTAAATTGATCAGCAATGTGATCTTAAAAAATTCAATGTTGCTTGTAGTTTTTAACAGCAGAAATAAAATAGGAAAACCTAGACTTGAGCTGGATTGTGTTCACCCACTGACCAAAATTTTAATCACTACCTGCCAAATTGAATGTAGCAAAAAGAAAAATTGCGTACATACAGCAGCCAGAGTTATCTGTGAGTTGGAGGTGTGGAGTCACAGTCTCAGTGATAAGAGCTGAGAAGAGGATGTGTCATGTTCCTGTCATGTACAGGATGATAATGAGATACATTGTATGGATCCTTGTTTTCCTGTATGTCACAATGTGGCTTGACTAATGTATGTAAGAAACAACTCTTGTATGTTGAAGCTGATTACTTCACCTCATCTAGTTGTTTCTCAAAACAGTAACTACACAGAGGCTTCCTACTGCTAGCTGAGGCAAACCTCCCCAAGTGTTGGTATGCAGCCGCTGCCACATTCCTGTTTTCTCCTAGTTAATAATCTAACCAACAAGTTTCACACTTTTTATCTGACACCAGCTGAGTATATGGCTCATGCACCCTGAGCCTCTTATCTAGAGGAATGAGATAATGCTGATCAGATGACAGAGACTAACAGACAGGCAGTCACAGGAAACACCCTAGACTTGGCAACTTATTTGTGTGCTCATGCTGTGGGAGTCTATGACTACACCTGACTGTAGGTTCAAGAAGGCAGGTCACACCTGAATCACTCATGCTTTATGTCACAAGATTGAGTGATGAGCAGCCTTTGGAAAGCTTATGTTAATACTGTTAGGCTTTTGATTTGGTTTTGGATGTTGGCCTCTCATCTGTTGCTTCTGTTTGTAGCTCAGTGACTACTTTGCAAAGATATTGAGATTTTTTTTTTTTTTTCAGATATTATTTTTGTTTTACCACCCCAAAACCAGTTACAATATCTGAACTTTTCTGTGTAAGCCAGTACTGAATACTGTGTACTAATGCTGATACGATGCAATTTTATTTATTTATTTATTTACCCTTTGATAGCTTTATACTACTAACCATGTGTGGATGTTGTGTTATGGGTGTGCCAAAAGCTTCAAAAGTTTGCTATTAATTAATAGTGGCTTCTTGTGTGATAGAAAATTTGCATTGCAAACAAGAGAACAGAGCACTGCCAGAAAGTAGCAGCGTACCATTTGAAAAAAATAAACTACACAGGATCAGTGCATAGGATTGTTTACTCGCCAGGATCTGACCAAGCATATATTCAGGTATGCCAGTACTGTCATTGAAACAACGCTATTAGACTAAATTCCAGTTGTTTTTTAATGTTCCCTTCTCCTAAATGGACTTTCAGAGGCTTTTACACTGTGCTGCTCTCTGGGCTACCTTATACCTAATAACCCTCTAGGTGAGGACAAAATATTTATACAGAAATATATCATATGACTTCCTCTTGCAATACATTATCAGTTCTCTGGCACCAAATGTCAATATTTTTATGCCACCATGTAGGCATTAGCTGTGTCTTTAGGCACTGGTTTTTCACATGTACGTCCTGCTCTAATCAACAAAATATCTCAGTAAAACCTTGAGTACAGCTTGGACTCAAGGATGAACTGATCTGAACTTGGTGGCACAAGGTTAGGGTCAATGTTCCCTCACTTAACTTGTTTATACTTTAATTCCATGAAACTGACAACACAATGCAGTGACTGCTTTTGTCTTTTCAGGACTTTTGTGTTCCTTTTCAGTTACAGAGACATCATTATGTCTTGTAGATGATTGTCTTGTAATGTACCAAAGAATCACCGAATCATGAAACCATTATTGTGAACTGTACATTGTGATAGTATTGTATTATAAGTTATTGTCGGATTCCAGCCCCTGGCAGCCTCATTAAATGATAGAAAATCAATGTGAAATGCTTTGCAGGAAATGGTGAGCATCAAAATTATCCACTGAAGAACAGCTACAGGAAATCGATCTACTAACATGGAGGGTAACGGAGAGATTAGTGACACTGATAGCGGCATCATCCTCCATTCAGGTAAAACATTTAGTGTATCACTTCTAACATTTCTGAGATATGTAGTCGCACAGCTGTCAAAGTCACTAACATATTTGTGAATTTAAGGAAAGGTCTTTATAGTTCAGACACCGAAGTCTGTTCATGAAGTATTCAGTAATACTGCTGCCAGGGTCACTGCAACATAACATTTGATGGTCAAGGCCACCTTTAAAAATGTCCTTCCATTCATTTTCTCACAGAGTATAAGAACTTGAAGGATTACACACATTCACACATTTTTCGGCTGCATTAAACTGACCATCTTAAATAAGTAGAAAACAAAGTGGATGACAGATTATCCCTATGCGGTTAACAGATGGTGCCTGAGAGACGCTGGGCAGCTTTTTTTAAACTGCTTTAATTCATTTGGAAACAGAAAGTGGACTTACTGGGGATTTCCTTATTTCAAAAGATTCAATAATTTCTAGTTAAAATGTTCTTTTACCAGTCAGACTTAAATTGAATACTGACAAGTTTGTGAGAATCACAATTTAATTACAAATTGATTTTTGAAATGCAAAGTACAAAGCTCTTCTGGCCTTAAGAGTCCAAATCAATGTTGAAACTAATTACACAGCTTAGTTCCACCCTCGGTAATCTTATCTCTGCACCTGCATCAAGCAACCTAAAACAGAATACAAATAAAATTCCCATTTAAGTTGAATCAAACATATTTTACATGTGTTGTTTCTGATGAAGGAAAATAAATGACTGCATGCCCTTTTAACAAACAAGTTGTCGACTGTGAAAAACCTTCAGTTTATTACTCAAGCTGACATGCCGTCATCAACAGTCATGGATAATATGTCTTATTCACAGCAGCAGCCTGGTTGTCATCAGTAAAATGATTTACTCTGTAATGCACAATATGTTACTTCTGTGGCTAGTGTCTATCAATACAGTGCAAACAATTATGGGATCATGGGATTTATTATATTCACTGCAAAACAGCAACTGTTGTAGGTAAAAATCCATGAGAATGACTCAGGGAGAAATGTTCACAGAGGTAATATAAAAAGTTTCATTATTGTCATGTTTAGCCACATTTACTGACTTGCTTCCTCGCTATCTGGCTGGAGTTATTGGGGAAGTTTTATAAGGTGACAAACTGAAAATCATGTTACTTAAAATATGAAATACAGATTTCTCAGAGTTTAACATTGTTGGAAACATTTGGGGTCATGCAAGTACACAAATGAACAAAAAAATAGAATGAACATCTAGTCGGTTTTAGACATTTTAATGTGAAAATGTTTCATATTGAAGTTTAATTCTACTCCCAACTTCAGCACACACCAAACGTAATTTGCTTTTGGCAGAACTTCAATGTGGTTGAAAACAAATACAGGTCCTCTGACTAATGAAAACATGTAAGAAACTCAGGCAGAAATTAAAAAACAAATGCATGTGGTCCAATATGACTTGCTGCCAGATTAAGAGCACTCCACTGATTTAGCATTGCACTTGTGTTTTGTAACTCAGTCCATATTTTGGTTTTACCACATTCAGTCTCATTAAGGCAGTCACAGAATTTGGCAGTTCACATTATCCCCACAGGCTCACATGGTTACAAAACCAAAGAACCGACAGCAAACTTTGGCAGTCTTGTTTGTTGCTATGCCCAGCAGTGTTTTCTGATTAGCACTGGCCTTTCTGACATTCCGTGTGCTTTAATTGAGCCACGTGATGCCTTCTCTATACAATGAAAAAGTGTCGACCTACAAAGAATAGGGGGATTGTCACTCTAGGAAAAGGAATTCTTTGGCCTATTGTGATGCTGTCACACTTCTTTCCTGTTGCACCTCTGATGTTTGTAAATACCTGCAGGGACTCTGTTAATAATCTCTGAAGGTATGTGGTGCTCAATGCATTTTACCCTGAAACCACTCCTACAGCTCTGAGACTAATCTTAATGTAATTAATCACCAAGGCTACAGACAGCTCCAGTTGAAAACTCACACACAGTTTAGAGTTACAAAAATACAGCCACTCATTCTGCATGATACTAATGAAAACAAAAAGTACATTCTGTTGAATGTAGTCAATGTGTTGCACATAGTGGCCTCAAGAGTCAGTCTGAAGTATAATGAAAGTGCACTTCTAACTAAGATTATTTATGGGATACCACTGCTTGAGCATGACAGAATATTTACAAAGCAGGAGAAAACACAATCATTATGAATTATAAATAAATGGGATGGGAAAATCACACATGAGTTGGCAAATGACAGAGAAAAGATTATAATCAGTGTGAGTTATAGAGTAATTTTGATGTTCAAATGTGACATGGGAACTACAGCAGATTCAATAAATGTAGTTGTATAAACACTAGCTAAGATATTTACTATTATGAAATACTTACATTGTTTTTTATTGATTCAGAATGTTCCTTTCTTCCTGCATGTTAAGTTGGATATTCTTAAAATTTGTTCACATGCATTATGCACTAAACATGTGCTCAGCTGCCAGTTGATACTAAAACACCTTTTAGTGAAATGTAATGCTATTCAGCAGCATCGAAATGACTTTCTGAAAAAAAAAAAAAAAACCAGGGAGTTAAATAAACATGGCTGTGACAAAAGTCAACAAAAACTGAACATGATAAGCTTCATGAAAAGGAGCGGTTATCTCTGTACTTCTGTATTAGATTATACCATTCATCTAAATGCTTCCACTAACCTGGTAACTCTGGTGATAAACTGTGTTTGTATGCACGGCTTTGTGTCAAAAACCATTGTGGTTAATCAACAGAAACGTCTCATATTTTTAGATTTTACATGTAGAGATTAAATGATACCGAAAGTAATTACTAGTTCAAGTCCAAAATTATTTTAAATGATTATAATGATTTTCTCTTAGGAATCAAATGTGCCAACTGCTTTAAATTTTGTCTTTACTTATGTTATCTAATTTTAATGTCCACTTGCTTATGATCTCATGTTGAGCACTGGAAAACAAATGTTTGTCATACTTCAGTCACATGACCTCAGATAAATCTTTAGCTTCTTCCTGATGCATTTATGCAGGCTCTGACAGCCCAACCACGCATACGAAGGATGTGACCACACACACACGAGCCATGAAGCTCAAACACCAGGCTCTCCAAGAGCGACTGGAGATCTGTTTACTGGAGCTGAAGAACCTCTGCATCCGAGAAGCTGTAAGTATCAAACCTGCAAATCAAGGCCAACAGCTTAAAAACTAATGAGGCTGCATTAAACTAATCACATTAAAAAATATGTCACAATAAATGAGTCACTTTATTATGATAATCTAATGTTATTAGAATCTTAACATAGGTATTGACAGACTTAGACAAAACAAACAATCGTAAACAACTGTTACGTAAATAGGCAGGCTGGTACATAATGTGCTCACAATGTTTCACATGATTCAACACCTTTTGTAACAGATCAAATAGGTGAGGTTGTTTAATGCAGAATGTCTGATGACGCATTTTACTGCAGGTTAACACGACAACCTGTACGAAGGGCCATTTCTGAAATGAGTTCAGCCATATCCACACTGTACTTTGACAAAAAAAAGATAGATTACAGTTTTTTTGATACACTGCTATCCACATAACAGCATGTGAAAAGGATTTCAAAATCAGATCTACCCTCGGTGGTTCAAAAATACTTACTTGGTGTACATGGATGTCTAACAAACTGATGTGTTTTTAAACTTATTTGCCTTAGCTTAGTCTTAATGTCACATTGGTTAACTCCAGTCAGGCACACCACTGAGACGAAACAAAAGGTCTTTTAATCTATCCTTCTGTACTTTAAGACCTTATTATTTTGGCTCTTACCACTGAACCGAATGCAGACGTCATCCCTTTTTTTCAGGCATATTGTTCAGGGAAATTGGACCACGCAATGTGACTGCAATGAGATTTTAATGTATCATAGCTTTTGAAGAGGTATTCTGGTGGTTCCTTTGACCAAGGCAGATTTAATGTTCCCATAACAAGCTGGATTTAAATCCAGTTTCAGACTTTTGTCACATGTTGCCCCTTCATTTTCAATCCTTTCCATTTCCCTCTTTCTCTCTCTGCACTATGAAATATCATGTACGGACTTAAAATTGCCACATGTAGAAATTTCGAAACTGGCCTCATTTCAGTAGAAGTATCCCACCAGCACTGTCAGTGCTCCAGGGTAAAGTCCCAGGACTGATCATTCTTTCCTGTTGACACTTGGGCTGGGCACTCCTGTTGGGACATGCATAGGTGAACTAATGGAAGGCAAAATGCCTCTCCCTTCTCTCAGTGACAAAAGAACAGCTTATCTTGTTGGCCATACTTAGGTTTTTGCCTGTCTGCAAAGGTGGCTGGCTGAGAGTGACTCAAAGTAACAGTGTCTTAATGATTGTTCTCTTAATGAAGTCAGAAACAGTGTGTTGTGATGCTCTGGGTTCGGTTTCTGCACAGATACTTAATGCAGTGAGAAAGTGAGACCCAAAGAATGTGTTGTGAAAGGAAAACTCTGGAAACACAGAATTGTGCAACAGATTCCTTGTACCTCTATGCCTCAACATGTAAGGACAGCAGAGGACTATCCTCATACATTATTTCAAAACTGCCACCGACATGGGTGAATAAACTCTCTGAAGAGATCTGAGCCTTTATTTGAACAGCTAAACGCAAAGTGCTTATTAGCGTTTGAAATGATGACTGTATTTCGATTAAGTACTTAACCAGCCAGGATCTGTCCTCAGAAAAATGAACTTTTAGCCATGTTCAAATTGTTTTGTGGACAGTTGGATTTATGATATTTTCTATGTTGTTTAGGAGTTGACAGGCCGGTTGTCAGATGATTATCCTCTCCTGCCAGGAGAGAAGCCTCCGCAGATTCGCAGACGTATTGGAGCTGCGTTTAAACTGGACGAACAGAACATCCCTCAAGGAGCAGAGGTATACCCAGCATTTAGAGACTGCAAGACTGAATAATGCCACTTTAAAGCAGTGCCTAAACCCCAAAGCCATATAATGTTTAAAAAGTCACACTAATGTACCCTGCATTTACTTTTTCCAGGAGTCAGAGCTGAGTTTGGTGGATGCTGAGTTAGCGCTTCAGATGAAGATATTTGAGGCAGCACGTAAGCTCTGTGAGGAGGGTCACCTGAGTAAAGCTGTCAAAAAGAGCCGCTTACAGCATTGCAAAAGAGAAGAGAAAAAACTCAAACAGCTACAAGAGAAGGCCTTCCGAGTGCGACTGGAACACAGTCGATCATCACCACTTCCTGCTTTTAATATTGCACAGCAAGGTGAGGGCACTCGGCCAAACAACCTGGAACCCTATTCACAACTGTCTACTCAGAGAATTTATTCATTTTCATTAAATTACTTTATAACTTTTAATCGACTCTTCATAGGTTTGTGAATTATGTATCATTTGATACTTCACATACATCAAAATGTTTGTCTTTTTTGGTCTTTTAGATGTGGGTACTTCTGATGACAGCTCCTTGTCTGATTCGGTTGTGCAGGATGAAGGTAAGAACCAATTTTTACATGTTGAATAGCTATTTTTTGTTTGTTTATTTTTTCGAACTTGTGTTGATGAGAGAGAGAACAGGAACAACTTCTTGAGCACTGCTCACCATGCAACAAGTTAACCATAAAACAGTGTGAGCTGAATCCAGAAAGCATTTATCTGTCTATTTTGAATACTGCTGTGCTTATGGTCTCTTTTAAGAAAATATAGGAGGAGATTCATGTTTGTCAGCACTAAGTAACTTTTTCACATATCATTCACAATATTGTTTCTGTTTTTCTCTAGAAGTTACAAGCCAGTCATCACAGCTGTCCTCAGGACTCCTTTGTCCAGGAGAGACAGATCCTCCTCAGCCTCCTCCTGTGTCATCACAGTCTGTTGTAGACGGCTCCTACATGTCTCCATCTGTGGCTCCCCACTCCCTGCCGCTGACCCCAAGCCAGTCTCCTCATCCAAGCTTTGACTCCACACTGAGTTTAACATCAAGCCCCGCATTTGACCCTCCTCCCATCCAGAACTCCCCGTGGACGGAGTCTAGCCTCGACCAACCTTACCAGAGGAGCAAGAAGTCACGCTCCTCCAGCAAGACAAGGTAACACAGACCATCCATCATGGCTGTTTTTCCAGTTCATCAAGTTCTCAGTTTTAGACAAGTTTGGTGTTTGATATTTGGATCATTGTGGCTACTCGTAGCTTTGACATGCTTGTGGGTGAAATGTTCCTGAATTAATTCTTTGGAAAGGCTGGAGAAAAAAAATGATGGAAATAAGCTTGTAAAGCTCAACTTCTGCCTAAAACAAAACTTTATGCACCCTCTCACAAAATTTATCATAAGTCAAGACTGAATGGACACATCAAGGACTTATTGGTGGCTGTTGATAGGGGAAACAGCACAGTGCAAGATAATCAGTATTTTTCTTTCCAGTAACATTGGACAAAATAGCAAATTTAGCGAAGTAATTTTCAGTGCAAACCTTATTGTTCCTGCCCTGAATTACAACATAAATATCAGTGCCGTTAATGAACGTGCAACACTGCCATCTGCTTTTTCACTTCTGCTACAACAGTCAATAGGAAGAGGAAACAGAGACCTAGAATAATAATAGTAATAATAAAAAGAAGAAGAATGTGATCATGTATATTTTTGTTAGTGTAATGGATAAAAATTGTGCATCATCACTTGCCTAATTTGGAAGATTTTTGAGAAACACATCTAACAGCGCTGCTGTTTTTTCTTGTTCAGCAGTCCAGCTAAAAGTGACTTGTTGCCACCGTTGGAGGCTTGTTTAGCACAGTCTGCTCTGCCAGCTCAACTCTCACATCTCAGGCTGAGCCGCACCCAATCAAACAGCACACCCTCCACACCGGAGATGCGTGTGCACAGACAGCTGTCCCTCAGGTAACCACTCCTCAGAAATGAATATGTTCTCAATGCCAGCAACACACCAATGTTAAACCTTGGATTAACTACAAATCACATTTATGTAACTAACCATTAAACATTATGTAAAAAAAAAATAAAAAAAAAATCAGGGACTTTAAGATGTACCTGATTAAAAGCTCAGTTTATTTGTAAATTAACCTAATGCACCTGCTATGTAACAGCATATATTGTGTGATTTGTACAGGTTATCCAACCCTGAATCTCCATTTGACAAGGACCGTGGTCGAACCAGAGGTCCAAGGAGGCGACTGACAGAATATGCAATAACTTTACCAGAGACTCTTCACCCTGCAGTGAACTTTGGAAACCATGCTGGCTCTGAAGATAGCAACTCCGAACACTCCTTTACATCTTACAACAGCTCACCGTGTCGGGAGTCACCCTGTGATTTGCCCAAACAGTATCAGTCTGCATTCCTGCACGCTGGCCCAGTTGGCAGCTATGGTACTCAAGCCTTGCCACGCACTGCCTTTTACCATAATCCCAGGCACCAGTCCAGCCCCAGTTTTCACAAAGCCTATTATAACGAAGAAATGGTGTACCCACCTGATTTGGACCTGGGACGGAGCTATTACGCTCAGCAGGCTCCTTGTCCTTCCAGCAGATATGACTTCTGGTATAAAGACGCTGCTGTACCCCACCAGAGAGCACAGAGGCATTTAACCCCTGATATCAGACACTGCCCATCCCCAGCTCAATGGGACCATCCACACTGCCACTCCAATGGTCTCCCACAACAGGTAGTGAGTGAACAGCTCAAGTCATGGCACAGGCGCAGTCAGCTCAAAGCCCCCAGGTCCCGCTCCCTAGACAGACAGGGAGCAGTCAGAATTAAAAACATGCCAGCTCGGGAGTCCAACTACCAACATCAGAAGTACCACGAACAGGTATGCAGACACATTATTTTTATCTCTGTCTAACAAAGTTACTGAAAAGGTTACTGAATGAGGTGGTATTAAGTAATTTATGGCTTATTTGATTTGCAGTAAAGGCAGGAAACTATTTGTACTCATTATCTCACTTATCCCCCAGCCATAGAACATGATAGGTAATTTTCCTGTCATATTGTGCCAAATTTACCTGTGCAGAGTGACCTTATAATGACTGGAAAAATACAAGAAAATCATAGGGTGTTATACACCAGAGTTGCAGGAAAATATAATACAAAATTACTTACATGTTAAGATTTATGTACATGTTTTGTAATTTGGACCATCTGCCCAGAAACATGCCTTATATTTTTACTATCCAGAAACCTGTTTTAATAGGCATGATAAATGGGTTTGTTTTTTGCTTTTTTAGTTATCTGTCACTTATCTAAACTGAAGATGGTGTAGAAGAGATGCTTTTCACTAGTTTTTAGCCAGTGTGAAAACACATTGATCTATTTTTTTATTGTTAATTTAAACGAGAGAGATAAAATATGCACACTGTATTTCATTATTGGGGAATTATTTGTAGGATACAGACCGAAAGTTGCTGTACACTATGATAGTCTCATGTTAAAATAAATTAAAGCACCATCTCTGGCAGCTATTGAAGATGGCTGTTTATTGTTTCAATTTATTCAAGAAGATAGACTCACTTCTCTTTTTCTTTATGAAGTACTGTTATATACATAAGTGAAACTGAAGAGTTGTATTTGTATGTTTTTTTTACTTGCATTATCATAAGTCATGCAGAATTTAGACCTCAAGTCCTGACCCCAACAATGCAAGAGAAGACTTAATATATAAAACAAACCAACAGATACTAAATATAATAAATGTATGTTGATATATATCTTCACATCTTAATCATGGTTCTAAAAGTACTGTTTCTTTTTTTCTGTTGCTAACCTTTAGGTTATCCAAAGAAGGGCTCCTCAAAGAGCTGTGGATGACGCTCAAGGACACTGGGTTGTAGATGACAGCTCTCACTTTGTAAGTCAAGTGTAAACCAGGACCACCTGAACTTGGACCACAATCTGAAAGTGTTAACTCAAAGGCACCGACTGCACAAGTTCACACTACACCAAAGTAAAGTACAGTAAATCAATATGGATTAACTGTTCTTTCAAAGTTTATATCATCCTGATTGTCGTCCTGCCTGTACTTGGGCATATTGATGGAGAAGGAAAAAATTGAACATGTTAAAATATAATGTACCACAGTTACTCAAACTACAACCTACAAAGTTATTATAAAATTTAATCAGATTAACACTTGTGATGTTCATGTTTGACACCATAGATTTTCTATCGGCTGGTTATTCTTCTTCCTGAAAACAATATTTTCATAATTACAGAGTTTCTGTGTTATAAGTACAGGGTTATTTTGTATTAGGAGCAATTATAAATGAAATGTTAATTGGCAACAAAGTGGTTTGAGATGGCAAGAACTCTGGAAATGACCAACAAAATTGCACATTCTTAGTTATAAAAGAATTAAATGTTTTAAAAAATAGCTTACAATAGGCCTTTTTTGTAATTAATCTTAGATGAATGAAGCTGTCAGGTAAACTACTCCAGGTACTTAATTCATACAAAATAGAGTACTAAATTACTAAATGTGGCTAACTGTTGCCAAAACATGCTGCCAATGCATTTGTGTACTTTACTTTTTGCAGTTTGGTAGATGGGAAATTACCTTTTAAACCTGTGCTCCTTTTTACCAAGCTGTATGAAGGATATGAGTTTATTGTAAAATAATGTAATTGAGCAGTGTATCCTTTTTTAAGAGGTTTTTTTTTGTCTAATCTTGTGTTGATTGAGTCACCATGTTATGAACTTGAGCTGCTTAGATTTAAGATTTGTCCAGTGTATTTTGATTTGTACTTACATGTGCCTGTGGCTGTGCCAGTTAACTTGAATACTAACCGACTTAATCACCTAGCTGAAACTAGACATTAACTTCTTCACATGACATATAAAGTAGCAAATTAAGACAAAAATAGTCTTAATACTTGGCAGCTATTGATATGTCAATCTGAATTGTAAATGTTCTGAGCTTTAGGAGAATTTTTATCAGTGTGTTGGTACACGTGTTTTGGGGAAAGATGATCATAAGACACTCTGTTAGAACCAATACAATGTTAACACTTGAGGTGAACTTAATGTAACATTACCAATACGTGATTCACAGGCAAATCTCCCGCAAGCTATTGATGGTAGATCATATAAGAACGAGAGCATATTAGAGCAAATTCCACTACAGCTACACACTGACTAATCTCTTACAGTGATGTATTTATGTGTTTGTTTATTTATTTTGATGTGCACCATTGAATTCATGGAAAGTCAGACTTGAAATAAAAGAAGACATGGACCTGAGGTTGTAAAATGCAGCAGCAGTAAAGACTGTCTCTAGTTGTGTGGGTTATATATACATTACAAAAAACACAATCATGTTACCTTGTGTGCCTCTTTTTTACTGTATTTTTATTTATCATTTAACATAGTTTAAGCAGACTTAATAATAATGTGTAATGTTGCTGTTAAAGAATCTGTGAAAGTGTTTTTCCTGTGGAATAAAACAACGAGTATGTTTGCATAGTGTTGAGTTTCATTTACTTGCATCATGTGTGGTTACTCCATCATCAGAGCTGTTTTCTAAGCCTTTGTAGACATGCCGCTTTAGGGAGCCTGGAAGATGTAAAACATAAAATAAATAGCAGCAATAAACAATTCCTTTTAACTTGCTCAGTTTCAGGGTCCTGGTAGTGTTTATGCTGGCTCACTGTCACACTATAAAAACCATTGTTAGTATCTCAAGTCAACACCTTTCTTGAGGAAAGGGTTGTTCATAATTCCCATTTTAATGTTGGCATCTCTGCCTGGTTGAGCACATGTGCAAAAGAGAGGCTTATAAAAATAAGGCAATTGCTTACATAATGATTTATTCTGGGGAAGCTTTTGAGGAAGCTTTTGTTGCTAAGTGGAGGGACTGTTAACTCAAGATATAATGAACTCAGTATTGTGTTTAAACAGGTTATTTTTCAATACAGTCATCTGCAGCTAGGCACTTTATTAATGTCAAATTTCAGCTCACTTTACACCATCAAGAGTCTACTGTAAGTTAATCTTACTGTCTGAGACACAACATGAATGAATTTCTGAAAGCCGAAGATGACATTTTTTTCCAGAAAATGTCATTACTGTAAGTTTTTCACAAAAGTGGTCACAGTCATCCTTGTGTTTTTTTCTCATTCTTTTTAATGTACTCTGTCATCCCCTTTTCTGCTTTTGCAATTTTCAGTGTAAACTAAAAATATTTAAATACACATGTATCTCCATATTACTCAACCCTAAAGTTATGTAGAGTTCTTCTGGCCTCAGTGTATTTCAAAATTGTGCTTGCTTAAAAATATAATCATGTCAAATCATTTATATTATAGCTATATATTTGACATTTTAAAACATTTTTGGAATAAATTTATAGTCTTCCCAAAGATACCTTATAGTGAATACATTTGATAAGGTAAGATAAAACTTTATTGATCCCACATTGGGAAAATTTGTGCATTACAACAGCTCAGATACAGATGACAAAAGGAGAACAACAATTTAAGAGAGATATAACTAAGAAAAATAGTAGACAGCATAGAAGGTTTAAGAATAAAGATATCAAGAAAAAGTTACATTATATACATTGTTAGCAAGCATACACAGTATGCATTAGGGATGAAGGTTGCGCAAGAATATAGATAATAAATAAGTATATATATGTACATGTCCTATATATATAGGATGTAATATAAATATGTGCGCGGGGGTGCACTGTGGTAGAGTGGGGGTAAAGTGTCCAAGTGACTCATGACGTCATGATGCGTTATAGAGTCTAACTGCTGTCGGGATGAATGATATGATTAGGATTAACATTTTTATTTTTTAAAACCTTTTCATGTTAAGATATTGGGGGGAGGATAAAAATATTATCATGAAGGCTCTTACCGATCAAAGCGCATAATGAAGTTGCTATTTGTGAAGGTGCTTTTATTTTGGCTTAAGGAAAAGACGTCTAGGACTTCCGGAAAGATTGCGTTTCGCATTTCGATAAATAATTCACCTTCCTGGTCGGAAGGCTACCTTGTCAGGTAATATATGCCCATTTAATTGAATTGTCATAGCAGGCGTAAGCACAGTAAGCTGTCTAAAAAACGACGAAGGCAACATTATACATTGTCGTCGAAAAGAGTTTTGTCTTACTGTTAGCAAGTTAATTCAAAAGCAGCGTCGGCTGCTCGAGCGGTTAGCGACAGCTCAGCGCTAGCTAAATGATAATGTTAGCAAGATGATATTTGAGCGATTCTTCTCCTGCTAAAAACGCATCGGTGCTTGTTAATTTTTTACTAAACCGTCTTGCTCTGAAATCTGACATCACTGAATCGCAAAGATACGATGATTTTACGTAAAGTCCTCAGTATCTTGCGGTTGTTTACATTTTGTACTCCATGTTCCCTCTGACGCTGTGCCATCAACATCCGTCTGGCAGGATTTGCGAACCGTAAACTTGGTAAAACGTTTTGTTTGTCTGTCAGCCTCGGCGCTATGGCAAATGTTAATATTTTGTGTTATACCGGGTGTATATCAGCACTCTTCTTGTTATTAACCGATGATTTTGGCTGGTGTCATATTGATCTGTGTAAGTCCAGCCGCTCCTTTGTTTCCTTGTTGTGAATGTGTGATCGCTAAAAACATGGATTTCATATGAGACCCCGATTTATCCACTTTAAACCAGCAGATAGATGCATCTTAAGTTAGAGCATGAGGACAATCTGGTTCACCGTTAGTCTCTGTAAATGTTAATTATTCATCTAATAAAGCACAATAGCATGTAGTTGCATAAGATAACTCTGGATTAATCCCGCAGTGCTGTGTGATTTAATGTTAATGTAATATCCTTGAACATATTTAAGACTATGACAACTATATTTGTTCTACATTTACTGCTTAATGCACATAAAACCGTCCGTGTATGTAGACCATCTCTGTATATAAAGCAGTTTATTATGATTGATGCATCAATATGAAATATGGCACCGAACCGTTTACTGGGGTAAATACTAAAACAATAGCTGATGATCGCAATAATGCAGTTGCAAGATATTGTAAAACTAGATATGGTAAAGATCCATTGCCATTCATTAAGTTACTTTGAAGAGTAGATTTATTTGTTGCCAACTTTTAAGTGATTATGCAACAAACTCTATATTACATTTTCAATATGCAGACTAATTAACAGCAGACTATCTCTCCTTATTGACAAGACTTGATTTGAAGACTCTAAAAATAAAAATAATAAAAGAACCACAAAAGGTACACTGTATTTCTCTTATTTAGATCTGATCCCCTCTCAGAGCCAAGGTGAGGTGAAATCAAGAAACCACAGCTTCTGTAAAATACTGAGAGCTACCAAGACTTTGATTCTGATTTCTTGTGTATGTCAACATACTTAGTCAGTAAAGTAGCCTGTGATTCTGGTTGCCTAGGAAGAAATTGAACCATCTGTACCATCGGAAGGAGTATACAGAGACTGTGAGTGGGTCATCAGGCAGTCTCCCTATGTCAGGCCGAAACGGGTCTGCAAGTGATGCAGACTGCCGGATCTCTGAGGACAGCCATGTCCCAGATGTTGAGCTGATGGAGCTGGGGCCACTGCTGGAGGAGGGAGGGGGGCGACAGGCAACATCTAAAGGCATCCATCCAGAGGTGAGACTGATTCTGATTATTCCCAGGGAAAAGTTGTCTTGGTTTGGTAGTTTCAATTTTCTCTTTTGATCTCCCTCAAGGGAGCTGCAATGCTTGCTGATGAGGAAGAGGAAGATGATGAGGTGGGAGAAGTCCTGACCTTACCACTTCAGGCTCACCATGCCATGGAGAAGATGGAGGAGTTTGTACACAAGGTAAAAATGACTTTAGAAACACAAAACTTCCGTGTGCAACCTCAGCTTCAGTGTCAAAGGCTGAACACAGGTTACTACAAGACAAAAACTGTTTTTTTATTTCTTGAAAAATGAAAACATCTTTTCACAATTAGACAAATGTGAGAGGATGAGGTAAACAATAGACGCGCCTGTTGAACCAGCATGAATATTTCATTGGCCACCAACAATGAGCTGAAACTCAACACCTTGTTCATCTCCAGGGTGTCTGTCAGGTCAAGTAGTCAATGGACACACAGTTGCAGATCTGGGGGAACAGCAAAAACCAGGGATTAGCCTGTTACTGCTGTGAGTGAGTCATATGTGGGTGTATTTATTATTGCATGTCAGATACAGGACATATGTGCTGTATAAAACACACAAGTTGCCATGGGAGACCAGTTTCAGCTTACAACAACAACAGCAAACATAATGAAATAGTATCAAAGATTATTTAGATGTTGAATAGAAACTTGATTAGAAAAATCTGGGCAACTTACTGCACTTTCAATAGATTGTCAATTTTTACTTAAATATCAGTGAAGAAGATCTTAAGATTTTTTTACTTACTAAGTAGAGCCACATTTCCACCAAACAGTACCCTTGGAGTCTGTACTTATCCCATTCCAACTTTTACCTAAAGTCTTGTTCTGTTGGGAGACAACTTGAGTAACTACACTTATTTAATGAAAACTTCAAGTTATACTGTTAATTAACTGCCAGATTGAAAACTTAAAGTTAACTTTTTCCTCTGCTTCATTTGTGTTAACCATCACTTTTCTGCCGGCCGCTCTCTCATCAGTGTGCTAGCACCAAAACAGATGTGACAATGAAAATGCTAAAGAAAAATATTCTAATATGTAACAAACTGAACTAAACTGTACTACTTGGTAGAAGCAGGACTTAATTGTCTATTGAAAAATATTAATCTCTGTGTTAATTCCACAGGCTTTTAGTAGGAGAAGTGTAAGGTCACTGTAGATGTATGCATATATGAGTCAATGCTATTCTTGCTTTTCAGGTTTGGGAGGGGCGCTGGAGGGTAATTCCTTTTCATGTCCTGCCAGAGTGGCTTAAGGACAACGATTATCTCCTGCATGGACATCGGCCCCCAATGCCCTCTTTCCGAGCCTGTTTTGGAAGCATCTTCAGAATTCATACTGAGACTGGAAACATCTGGACTCACCTCTTAGGTGATAGTAAAAAGCTTGCACAACTTACCCAAATTGTTGAACTACCTGTCTTAGCTGCAGTTTATATTTTTGTTTACAACCATGTTACTTTGATGACATTTTTCAACCACGTAACTTGGGATAGCTTTGACCTTCTCTCTAGTGGCTGTTAGTAAAACTGGCTTGTTTCTTTCCTTTAGGGCTGATTTTATTCCTTTGTCTGGGCACGTTAACCATGCTGCGGCCCAACATGTATTTTATGGCCCCCCTGCAAGAGAAAGTGGTATTCGGGATGTTCTTCCTGGGAGCTGTGCTCTGCCTCAGCTTCTCCTGGCTTTTTCATACCGTCTACTGCCACTCTGAGAAAGTGTCTCGCACCTTCTCCAAGTAAGGTTTCACACAGTCAAACACACTCTCTCAAATACTTGTCTTGAAAGTCTTTCAACCTGCAGTGCACAACTTTTGTCTCCCCCCTTTGGCAGCGAGAGTAATTACACATACACTGACAACATGCTTATAAGGCCACAGGCTTTGCCGTATTTGTAGCTTATTCCATTGCTACGCTTCTCTCTCCTTCACCTCTGGCAAACCAACCATTTAATGGTTTATGTAAAAATATCACCACTGATGGGGCTGTGCAGAAAGTGACCACAGACAACAGATTGAAAAATTATAAAATACAAAGAGATTTACCTTGTGGTGACCAGCCCAGTCAGCATGTGAAGTAGTTTGGTAAGGGCCAGAATGTAACAGGTGCCTTTATATGTAAAAGTCTAACACTGCATGTTTCAGAAATCATTTGTAAAGATCTTTCTTTTTTTTAATTTCAGACATCCATTTATATCTTTGTATTGGATGTGCAACTCCGGCTTGCCATCTAGAGTTCAGTGCAATTAATGAGAATACCCTGTCATCCAGAGCAAAATGGTCCAAAGTTCCGCCAGAATAACAGGATGATTATAAAAAAATGTACATTACTATGATCACTTCTGCTCTTCAGAGTTCAGACCCTTGTGTTTTAATATCTTGAGAAAATGTTTTTTGACTCTAACACATCACTCCAACAGTCAAAAGCCAAGACCCTAAATTTAAAAAAAGAAAAACTTGTATGTTGCCCCCAACCACAGGGTTGGTGATTAAACCCCGACCCTCTTATCATCTTTATGTCACATGTCCTTGAGCAAGAAATAAAACTGAACTGCTCCTGCTGAGCCTGCCAACACTGTCTCATGGAGCTCTGACATTTCATTTTGGCTGACTGTGACATTTTGAGCCACTTTACACTTATCTGTTGTTAAAGCTGCATGTATTCTGGCATAATGCTGTAGCATCAAGTTCATTTAGGTTAAATGATAATTTATTGCACAATGCCAATGTGTCCATGTCTCACATGTGTAGTGTAAAATTTGGATGGACAGGAAATTTACCCACTGACTGCTAGGTGATATGAATGTTCCTGCAAAAAAGGCAGTAATAGAAATTCACAACAGAATTGATCGCCATTTTGGAAAATATCCATGTGTTCAAAACATAAGAAAACATCACCTCTCTTGCATACAGCAGATTTTCCAGCAAAACACCCAGTTATTTTCTCTGTGTCCCCTCCTCTCTACAGGCTTGACTACTCGGGCATTGCCCTCCTGATCATGGGCTCCTTCGTGCCCTGGCTGTACTATTCGTTCTATTGTTCTCCTCAGCCTCGACTTATCTACCTCACCATTGTATGTGTTCTTGGCATTGCTGCCATCATCGTGGCCCAGTGGGACAGGTTCTCGACACCTCGTCATAGACCTACAAGAGCAGGTGCTGACCAGTTCAGGACAATACCTGTTTTATTGATACAGTGTTTTCTCTGTGTGCAGCTGTTACCTTTTGGTTTTAAATTGAACTTTGATCACTGTTGTTCTCTTTTCTGTGTAGTAAGTTAATTTTCTTGCATAGCAAACTACTGAATGCAGCAGAGTCACTGTTATCAATACGTTGTTATAAATGACTCTTAAGCTTTGTTTGCATGGCTAAAATGATTTAGAATTCCCTGTCTGGTAAAAAAGACAGAAAATGAATTTTACAAAATTACACTAACAGACCCCAATTCTTCTCTTAGGTGTGTTCATGGGTCTTGGGCTAAGTGGCATCGTCCCCACCATGCACTTCACCATCGAGGAGGGCTTTGTTAAGGCCACCACAGTAGGCCAGATGGGTTGGTTCTACTTAATGGGGGCCATGTATATCACTGGTGCTGGTCTGTATGCAGCTAGGATCCCTGAGCGCTTTTTTCCTGGAAAGTGTGACATCTGGGTAAGTATTTTTTTGTTTGTTATGTAATATAATTTTATTTAGCTGGTTAGTTGTGCAAACAGTTCAGGATGTAAACTATCTTTTAAATTAGATAATAAGGATAGGTCTTGATATGTAAGATGATTCACATCCAAAATCTGCAATATTAGTTGCCTGAACTGTGTGTGTGGGATTTCGAAATGTTATTCAAAAACTCCAATAAAGCTTCAAATGTTTGAACAAACAAAAACAAACAAACAAAACAAACAAAAAAGCTTCAGGAAAAAAACAACTTTACTTACCATACCAAATAGATATGGGGGTTCAATATGCCTCCAATTGTGCCAATACACATCTCAGTGGTAATGGTCATTTACAAGAGACAGAAATCTTAAATTACAGCTTTTTATTCAAACCGAGTGTTGATATTTACCCTCTAGGGAACAAAGAATAAGAGAGCAAAGTAGCAGTTTCAGACAAAGATAGAGACAGCTGATGTTTTTCTTTTCCCTTGTTTGAACTAATGAGGATGACTGAAAGTGATTATTACACCTCTCTTTCACTCCTTCAGTTCCATTCTCATCAGATTTTTCATGTCCTGGTCGTGGCAGCAGCGTTCATCCATTTCTATGGGGTTTCAAACCTGCAGGAGTTCCGCTATGGCCTGGAGGGAGGGTGCACAGATGACTCTCTTCTCTGAGAGGCCCATCTGTGACTTACTCATACTTTTCTTTATTGCCCCATAAACACCACACACGCAAACACACACACATACACACACACACACACTTAAAATGCTGCTGGAATTTAATATATAGTCTCTTATTGCTCCTTCTGTACTTCTGATTTGCTCACATCTTGTTTGAATTTTGGTGGTCTTCTTGTTTGGCTCTTTTTTGCTCCAATGAAGCAACATCAACTAATCATTGAACTACAGAGGGAATCTTTAACAGGCACTACTTTCGAATAATTACAAGGCTTGAAGTCAGCATTTTCAAGATAGGTCAAAATGGGATTGTACCCAAAATCGTACATTCCTGCGACTGATGGTTACTTCTCAGAAGCTCGCTAGTACCCCAACCTCTTCAGAATCTGTTACCATTACAGAACGGTACAGAGAGTATTATTTGTGCTGTAGCAAAAGGGCACAGTGTAATCTATTACTTTACTCCCCACTAGACTCTGTGCAGGTTAGAGGATGAATGTACTGTCTACCGGGAGGTAAGTGTAGCACAGAACAGAACCATTTAGGTGTTTTGGGGCCTGCACATGTGTTTGTATTAGGACGATGAAAGAATACACATAAAGTGTGTACAGGTGTCACCAGAAGTTATTAAACTGTGCTGACACTGATTGCAAAGCTGTCTGTCAAAACTAACATGAGCCCAAATGTGCCCACTCCGTGATAAAACATGTACTGTACTTGAATGCTCAGTGAACACCCTTAAATTCTGTTAAATAAAGTTATATTCATTATAATAAAATTAGCATATAGCTTAGAGTTTGCAAAAATTATAGATAGAAGTGTGTGAGTAACACAAATTGTAATGATCATTGGAATTCTTCCCAAAATTAAGGGGTTAGATGTTTGAACCAACTCAATTCTCAGTTTATGTGAACTTTGTACTATGTTTTTTAGAAGTTTCTTCATGCTTTGATGAATGGTTTTATTTGATGACAAATTTTCAAATTACCGAAATGGCAGAGAAAACTGCAACTGTGTAAAAACTATATGACTTCAGTTCAGTTTAGACCAGGACCTTAAAATATTGAAGTAAATAAAACTCCCAAGCAATCCTTTTTTTTAGTCAGACAACTCGTTATTGATGAATTTCTTGAGTAATAGTTCCTGGGCTACGCACAATGTACAGATCTAAATCAATCCAATTGTGTTTTTGTCAGCTTCAGATATTTCTTTTGTGCTAAATTTCAGATGCATTTAGGGGTGTAAATATCAAATGCACCAATTAAATTCCAAACTTTAGCCACTGTATGGGGTTTAAAATGTGTTATGTATGATTGATACAAACTTTTAGTATTCCTGTGCCTTAGGCCAACGGAAATGTTTTTAAATGAAACGGCCTATCTTAAAGTTAAGGGAGCTTCATGGATTTCCAGATGTTGACTTTTCTTGTTTTTCCTTGCCATATATACAATCGAATCATTATTGAACTTACAACTCCATTGATAGGTTGTATCAACTGCTGTTTAAGACTCCTTTTTCTAGACCAACTATTCGAGCTTTATTACAAAGACTAAAACAATATGTATTCTTGACTTTGTGTAATGTCCTGTGTAGAAAGTGATAAATCATACATTTCACTGAAATGTAAAAATAAATATTTATTAATGTAATCTTGGAAATTATTGGAATAAATTTTTTTCAACATGTACAGGCATGGTTTTCACTTGTGTCAAATTTATGTTCCCGCAATGCAAGATTTTCAGATGCAAGGACACTTGTAAAAATCATTGCACCTACAATTAAATCACAGTATGGCGTTTAAAATGTTTTATGTATGATCAGTACAGATTTTTATATCCCTGCGTCTTTGACTGATAGAAATGCTTTCACATCAAACAGCCTATCTTAATAGACACATCTGTCTAAGACTGCCATAGTCAGTTGAACTGGGCATTAAATGGTGTCCAGAGAATTTCACCATCAAGGCAAACTCCACTGGTCAACGTGCACATTAAATGGACCCTTCCATGCCAACCAGTACAAAGACCGTGTGATTTCCAGTGCTGAGTGGAGCGCATGTGTGAGTAGAGCACACCATTGCACATGGATCTACCTGCGGAGAAACAATTCAATTCAATTCAATTCAATTTTACTTATATAGCGTCAATTCACAACAATGTTGTCTCAAGACACTTTACATATAGAGCATGTCAAGGTCACACTCTATAAATACATTGATTATTTAAATTTATAGGAACCCAACAATTGAAAGCAATTCCCACACGAGCAAGCACTTGGTGACAGTGGCGAGGAAAAACTTCCTTTTAATGGGCAGAAACCTCGGACAGATCCAGACTCAGAGGTGGGCGGGATCTGACGGCACTGGTTGGGTTGAGAGAAAGACGGGGGGGAACAAGAGGGGGAGGGGAAAGAGATGGATAGAAAGGTATTAAGAATACTAATAACAATGCCAAGAGTAGTAATGCTTGCAATAATAATAATAACAATAATAATAATAATAATGAATAATGAATAACAATAATGATAATAATAATTGCTCTAAGCATCAAGCAGAGCCACAACAGAAGGCACAGCTTGGATCAGCAATCCTGGCGCAACTTCTGTCCATGGGTATCTGCGAGACAAGAAAGCACAAAGACTCCGGGGAAGGTGGTAAGTTAGTAAAGACATGAATTGAGCATGGATGCAGAACATAAAGGGAGAGAGATGGAAGAGAGGAGCTTAGTGTGTC
>JAQNCA010000014.1:16109786-16152822 GCA_029783725.1 Acanthurus tractus
GCTATGTTACAGAGATGAAAGAAGGCAGTCCTTGAGATTTGTTTAATATGAGAGTTAAAGGACATATCCTGATCAAAGATAACCCCCGGTGGTACTAGAGGCTGAGGTAAAATCCTCTAGAGTAGCTACATTATGGGATAGTCTGATGCGATGTTGTTTAGGGCCAAGTACTATGACTTCGGTCTTATCTGAATTTAGTAATAAATTAGCATATAGTTTAGGGCACGTTTATTACCTGATATGTGACCACTTGTAAATTAGCAATGAAAAGATCTACAGGGATTGGGTGCCGTGTAGTAAAGTGGGTGTGTCCCGTAATCTCCCAAACATCTGGATCTGTCTCGGTCATTGTCCGGAAAATTCACGGGAGTGAGTGGCGCTTCTATCATGCGACTGGCAATACATCTTAGTTCTTGATCTAACGGTGAAGAAAGATATTGTAACGAAAGAGCCAATAAATATGTCTAACTGGAGAGACAACTACATTCGTGAACTTCTGTCAGTGAGGGCCGACGCTGATATTGTCAGACGAATGCGAGGAACTACAAGAGACTCGGTCATATGACCAAATCACGAACCGGTTCCGTGCCTGCGGTGTAGTCCGAGCCAAAGCGCAGGTGAACAAAAAACTAAAAGCACTCAAAAGGCAGTATTATCAGTACCGTGACCACAATGGAAACGATGGCAAAACTTGGTGCTACTCCAGTATGTGTGAGGCCATATGGGGTCCGAGTCTGTCTGCAAATCCTGTGGCTTCTGTCGGGAGCATGGAGACTGCCTCCACTTCACGAAGCCCCGATACGCTTCGTCATACAGCGACACCGAGGAGCACACACCAGTCTACGAGACCGATGTGTCGCTCAACGAATCGATATTAAGCACAGGTGAGTTTAATGTTCCATTAGATCGGTATCGCTTGTATTTGTTCGCATAGCCGGACTACTTACAAGACACTGCTGAAGTAATAGATTGAGGCCAATTACAGAGATAAAACAGCAGATGGGAAGTTACATTATAACTCCTGAAACCACCTCCCGCCTTCTTACCTGGATACTGTTTACCTCTATCACCTGTGGGCGGCACCTATGCGACCAGATAGGCTGGCCGCATTATATTTTTTATGGGTCCGCATACATACATACACGCATAGATTTAGTCATAGATATAGATATAGATATCTTTTTTTTTTAATAAAAAAGCCCTCCTATTGCATTTTCATAAAATAATAAAGTGCAGTTTTTAATATATTGTTATTTCAGATAATTCACACACTCAGGATACCGTAAACAATTTTTACTTATTAAGTTCGGGTTAAATTTAAACAATTAAATCATAGTTTTCAATACTGAAGCATAATCATCTTCATAATTGAAAGCATGATTTGTTCTATTGAAACTGTCAATTATTAAAATCTATCAGAACCTTAGTTTTTTGTTTTTTTCTTGACAGTCACAGTTATCTTGTCCTCACTGGTCTATGAAATAGAAAAAACAATAGTATCAGTGTATTGGCAGAACAATACAAGGATTTTAAAGATAACTTAGTCCTCTTTCACCATGGCTCTCTAAACACAGCATGTTTAAAAATGGTTCAACCTTAGAATGGCAATTCATTTTGAGATGTGACATCTGATGTTTTTATATCATTGTAGCCAACAAGAGACTACTTTTTAGATATTTGGAAATATCTTCATGTTGGAAATTAGATATGTTAGAGTTATTAGGTTTTAGGAAAATATTTTGGAATTTAAGGCTTAGGCAAACAGAATGCACAGAGAAAATCCCAAATTTCTGATCAGAAAGAGAAAATCACCTACTTTGAGCACTGTAAACAGCTTTACAAGAATATTACCTTTTTCAGCATTATGGTAAAAACTGGAATATTTTGTGCATGTAAATGTAACTAATGCTGGCTGACTGTATAATTACGGTAAAACCACGTTTTTTCTTGTTGCTGTAAGAGTCATCATGTTGTTCACCGTCTAAGAAGAAGAGGAGGAAGAAAGAGATGCAAACAAATGTCACCCGTCCTTCACCCTCAGCATCTCCATGCACTTCAGCAAAAAAGAAGAGGTGCACCATAGATGATACAATTCTTACAAGACTGGCCCACCTGGATGGAGAGAGATGAACATTCAATCAGCAGGACAGTGAGGACTTGCGGTTTGCTGCAGTGATTTTGGACATGCTTGCCAATGTCAACCGAAAGCATAAACCAGAAGTTAAACTTAAAATATACCAGTTGCTTTTTGAGGCAGGGAGGGACTTTCCGAAGCAATTACAAAGAAAAGACAGCAGTTCTTTTAGATTTGCCTGGGTGTTAATCTTTTAATCCACCCACTCCACTGAGTTCAATGGACTAATTTTTCAGAGTCTGGCATTGTAACTTGAAACAGTGTTTTTTTCCTAAATGTAGACGACCATGTGACTAGCCAGTCAGTGCCATGGACAGGACTAACACTGTTGTCATGCTGTTGTCAACTGGCTGTCAAGTGTTGTCAGCATGTAGGTTTATCTGGGGACACACGGTAGCCACCTAGGAATTACTTGGAATTACTTGGAGTAAGCATAAGATGAAGCGTGAGGCAGAAGATGAAAATGGAGTTTACAGTTCTGTCTTATATTAATCTTAACTATTGTATTCAAATCTATTTTTTAATTTTAAAAATGTCAACAGTATATTAAGTGCTATAGATAAAAAAGATTTGTATTGTGTGTGTGTGTCTAGCTCTACAAATTACACGTTAGTAGTCTCTATTTATAACTGTGCCAGCTACATAGGAAGGACTACTTTATCCTATTAAGAATCCCATTATTCCCTCAGTTTAGAATTGCCCTGTCAGATAATCAGTAGTGTTTGTTTACCTTTCAGAAATGCCCCATATAGTGCTTCCTTAAGAAACGACTGATACCTACCTTTAAAAAAGGGCCAGTTAAGTCTATATGCCTACTTCATAGTATCTTGTGATGCTTCACAAATTAAGCAAAATAAAGCAAGTTTTTTGTTTATTATGTCAGGAATAGTGAGGTCAAAAAGGGAAGTAGTTTTAGACACCATGTCAGATTTAATGTTCGTGTACAATCCATTTACAGATTACCTGGATAGGGTCTCATCAATGTACAAAGGGTAAAATGCATTTCGTCAAAAATAAAAAGTTTTAGTCAGTAAAATGTATTACCCATAGCACACTTTCATCAACTCGGAACGAAGTCACAGCTATTTGTTTCTAACCGAGAGCCCTTAGTCGTAGGAAAACTTCAAGACCAGCTAGTATGTCAGTCTAGCTTTTGATAACGTGTCCGTCTCAGGATTTTATTGTTGCTTTCGACCTTGTTGTGACTTCAATATTTAGGTTCGTTATATTTTGTTTAATTCAGACGTGCGTCTCTGTTTTGATGAATTTGTTGGCATTTGTCTTTTGTTAAGTCCGGTAGTCAGTGTTAGCATAGTGATAGATGCTAGCATAAATGTAAGGGGCAGGGCTAAACAATCAGTATGAGTATTATAATTCAAACATTCATTCTGGTTTTATTTTAATATGATTATTTCAGAGTGTGGTCCCACTTAAAAGTGCCGAAATGTATGTTTAATAGACGAACAAAAATGTAAACATTGGTAGTTTCTTTGTCACGGACTTCCGCACTGTCAAGGCTCTGTAGGTTCATATATACAGCACACTCATTGTTTGCTCCTTTCTCTGAGTTAACATGGCACTTGAATATATGCACTCAACAGTTAATTACTTGTCATGATTTGGCCTTGTTGGACTGGTAGAAGAGTCGTTTGTAGAGATTTTTTTTTTTGTCAGGTTTAGAGATGGACAACAATCAACAGTCCAAAGAAAGTACGGACCGGTCCGACCTGGTTTCTGAGGACGGCAAGAACAGCAAATCCGTGGTGTGCCAACGCTGCGGATCCAAGGTGCTCTGCCCGGGGATGGCTGTGTTAGCAGAGAAAGAGGTATGATGAATAACATATTACTGGGCTGACAGACACACAGAATCTGGACTCTGGTTGTAAGAATAATCAATCCGTATTACCACTGTATGCAAGATGTTGTGCGAAAAATTAAAACTCTTGACACAATACTGCTATTCATTCAGCTAATGCACTCAATATCTACACCTCGACTAACTACAACTTCAGTAAAATACTACTTGTATATTTATTCATCAGTAGTAACAATCCAGTGTAGTGATTGCAATAGTATTACACAGAGGCAATGTTAATGCATTTAGTAGTTTTGCTTTAGATACTAAAGGTACATCTTGCAATGTTGTGTTGTTTAGAATAACCCCATTGGATGACGTTAAATACAAATCTTTTACATTGTAGTATTGGTACTTTAATGATGTGAAAACTGCCGGAACACTAAACTGAACTGAATTGGCAGGAGGGTACAAAAATAGACATTCGGGGACTCATTCACACATTATGAAAAAATACTTTAGCAATAGTATAGGTACATGGTCTGCAGGCAGGCTGTGTGATTACCTAGGCCCATAAGCACATGTAAAATCTCTCAAGAATTTTTACAAATGTTGATGGACATAGAAGACCTAGAAAAAATTTACAAGGTTTCTCAACTGAGAGCATGAGATATCCTGAGGACCAAAACCATTCAGACCTTTCAATGCCAGAGATCCTGATTTCTAAACTGAACAATTAAGCAGTAAAGGTTTCTGAGAACTAGGGATGTAGTCTGATTTCCATGACACTTTATTCCAGCGAGGTCTAACTTTATTCAGAGTCAGACATCCCAACTAGAGTTGAATACATGACAATCTTTTCATGTTATGTGTATACTAAGTAAGTCCAAAGCCCCTACTGCATGTCATCTGAGACTGTGTTTTTTCCCACTAGCTGTTCCTACCATCCATGCGGAAAAAAAGCGGCCTCAGCACCACAGAGGGCTCAGTGGACGGGGACACTCTGACTGCCCACTGGTTTGTGGATGACATGTACACTTTTGAGAACGTGGGCTTCACTAAAGACGTGGGAAGAATTAAGTATCTCATCTGTGCAGATTGTGAGATTGGACCAATCGGCTGGCACTGTTTGGATGACAAAAAAAGTTTCTATGTAGCTGTGGAAAGGGTCAATCATGCATAGTCTAAATGCATATGTGAGCCCACAAGAACTTTTAAAAAATGTGTTGGCAGACTATGCATTATTTAATTGATTTCTACCCACAGTTGACCACATCCTAATCCATCACACACACACATACCCAAACACTTAAATATACCGCTATATGTACATTGTATATGATAAAAGGACTGTGTCACTTTCATTGTGCTCCATCAAATTAACAAAAGTATGGCCATCTTGTTCTAATAAAAATGTTTTTGCTGCTGCAGCTGTTTTTTTGGATAATGTGAGGGAGGTATTATAAGTTTATTTTATCTGATTGTCCTTAAATTTATATAGAAGTGCAGTCAGATTAAAGAGATAAATACAATACTGTCTAAAATCCCAACATGACTAAGTGCTTGTTCACTGATAGAAAATTTTAAAATATTAAAAACCCTTTAGTAAGTCATTGAGCAAACACCACCAGGCATCAGCACCAACTGCATAAATCAATAAGTGTTTACTTTTTCTTTGAGTGTTTTTTATGCTATCTTTCTAACATTTCACAATTTGTAAAGTACAAGTTATTTTTCTGTTCTTGTTTAGCATTATGCAGCAAAGGGTTGCATTAAAAATTGTGAAGTAATTTACACAATGATAACTGTTTTGACAGATTATTAAACACTGTATATAACTTTTTTTTAGCTTCCAAAACAATTACATATTGTGAAGATTTAGGTTCCCATTTGTATTGGTGTGCCTTAAAGATAAAGGTAGTGCATGCTGTGTTATTTTAATGAGCATTATGGCCTGAAAACATTGAGTGAAAAAATAATCCTTGTAAAAAAGGGGGCTGGAAGCGATTGGATCGGGGTCAACCAACCTTTTACAACCCCCATACATAAATTTTACTGTATGCCACTAGATGGCGTGATTTCAGTATTGGCACACATTGTTTTGTGGCTCTGGTATGATGTGTTCATTGTTATTTGACTGTTTGCTTTGCACCTTTTAACCAAAGGCTCTGCCCCCACCCTGTCAGCTGAACCTAACCAAATCAGTGGCCATATCAGTAATGTGCAAACCTGCATTATGAGTGATGGTGTTGGAGCACTTTGCTTTTCTTTGTTTTCAAGCATAAAAAAACCGACATGGATGAAGACAAGGATAGCAGCATCAGAAAGTATGTGGAATAAACAGCAGTTGTGTAAATGTGCATGGACAGTTCCAGGCTCTGCATGTTTTGTGAGATCTAATTTCTGGTGATTAGGGAAACTGCATCACTGATAATAACATTGGCACAAAGAAAGCTTGATTTGTTGATTATGCAAAAAAGACCTAGATAATGCTTAACTTGATAAAAAAAAACATTCAATAAATGACTCTTTACATAATGCTCAAGACTAAACGCTTAGTGGAATAGAAAACTTATGGTGATTTAAATTTTTGAAATTAATCAGTACTATTCATGCTGCTGATTTCTTTAAGAAAAAAACACCTGCATGTAGCCGTTATAGTTTTCTGTCTAAAAGCTACCAAAGGGAAGTTCAAGTGAAACAGAGAACAGGGACATTCAAATCAGTCTCATTTACAGAGTGAAACAAATTAAGGGGTATGCCAGGCACAGTTTACATGAGGTCTGTGAGATTTTGCTGAAAATGTTATCTCAGTTAAGTCAAATTTACTGTGCAGAGTCTGAAGTCACAAATTTGATTCAAAGGGCTTTATATTCTTTTTTAACATACATATCGTCAAGAGTTTTAATCAAGCTGAACGCTCCCAATCTCAGTTAATAAGTGATATATTTAATATTTTCAATTACATCATTGTCATACTTTCACAAAAGCCCAGTCTAAGACTGCTGACTGTTCATGTAAAACTAACATACAACATTAACGAGACATCGTTAATTTAAACGAATATAGCTTTCAATACGTGATTAAGCCATTCAAAGTGATCCACATTTTAGAAATGTGGTGGATTAATATGACAAAGGCTATGCTTTCTGCTAGAGGCGTTGAGAGGTTAGCGAAGAATGAATAGCCTGATCGAAATGTTTATTATTAAAACACATACAGCCGAACTATCAACATAAGACTCTACCAATCAACGAGCTCCTGTAGACCATTTAAAAACAAAGTGCCGGCCAACGCGCAACGATCCGGTGGGTGTGTTCGATTAAATAACCCAACGTACCGTCTCATACATCTATTCTTTCGGCATAGGCGGGCGGCGTATGGAGGAGCTAGGCCCGATTTGTAAAGCCACTGAACTCAGTACACCTGCGGGCCAAAAGGGTGAAAGAATCAATCTCATCCAACAAGGGAGCGATCATCTGTGAGGAAACCACGGAACCAATAAACCAATAATCCTCAACTAAAGAGTATTATACTTAGAAAGTGTTAGCTTTGTAAAAGCACACTCCACTGTGGTTTATTTAAGACGGTTTCAAAGATGGTTTAAATGATGTATCCATTCCAACACGGTGTTACGGGCAAGTAACACATTTAAACCAATACCATATAAGTAGTATCGATGTAAGAAAATAGCTATAATTTTTAGCATTTTAAAAATGCCTAAAATGTGGGATATGGCCGCAGACTAAGTGTAAAAGTGAATGTAGCCTAAATAATTTGTGTGTCTACTTTTTGAAGCGGAGGTGCACAGTCATTGGCTGTCATCCTCTCGTCTCCAACTAGATAATTCGTCTTTGAGTTCAATGAGTGGAGAGTGGACATGAATTGATAGACAGAAATCTATACAGAGCTTAATTCGGCGAGAGGAAGCCCTTCAAAATATTTCAGCCAACGTTACAGTCATAACAAAGATGCAACGATGACTCAACCTCAGCTGAATGAGTTCATTCCCCCTCCGGAGTGCCCTGTTTTTGAGCCCAGCTGGGAAGAATTTGCCGACCCTTTTGCGTACATCAACAAAATACGACCCATTGCAGAGAAAACTGGAATCTGCAAAGTCCGACCGCCCCCAGTGAGTATTTTTGTCTGTTTTATTTTTTATTCTAGTTTTTTTGCGTTTTGTCCTGATGTCTGCTGCTGTTGTTAATTTAGCAAGCAAAGTTGTGTTTTTAGACAGGTTTCAACATGGCGGATTGCGGCTCCCCGAGTTGAAATGTCAGCTAGCCTGAGCACGGAGTGTGTTGTGTTTGTTACAACGATAGTGAAGCGCTTAGAGACATTCTTTAGAAAATCTGTGTTCTGGTCAAGTTATTAACCTCCACAGACAGACTTATATTTATTTTTTTAACGGTCGTCTTGCAACGTCTGATTTCTAAAATTAATTCAAACGCGAAAGTTTGCATGTAAGCAAATATAATACAAAGTGTTTACGTTAGGGCAGAATGAAATGCTTCCTGGACTCGGTGCACGGAGATCTCTCACCAAGATCTGAACTAACCATTCGACCAAAGCATTTAAACATTTAGTTAAATATAATGCCTTTCTTCCCGATAGGATTTGACGGATTTAGCTAACGTTATACTGTGAGGTAACCTAGCCGGAGATAATCAGGCCCGTTTAAAGTTGCGACGTTGGGAAACGTTACGTACGTGCTCGGTGACCAACTGTTTATGGAGAGAAGGGTCGCTTTAATACTGAGCTCAACGGACACTCAGTTTGTAACCATAGTTTTATCAGCTTTTCGTCTGAAACCCATTTTATTATTTTTTAAATTGTTGACAGCGTTATTGGGTTGCTAGCTAAGTACATTAGACTTGCAGTATGACGTTATCTCGTTATTGAGAAAACACCTCACCGAGGTCTATTACAAAATTGGCATTTTCATTGTGTAAATATTCTGCCATTACCCACATATCCCGAATGTAAAACAAGGGGAAAAAAAGTCTTATTGGCCAGAAAGGAGATTAAATAGTTCTGTATTTTCATTCTTTAAAAATGGACGGAACTCAATTTAATCTCACATTGACCATATTTCTGATACATTGTGTGGGTTGAAGGCAGATATATGCAAGGGTGTGTCCAAGCTTATACGCAAATTAGATCAAGAGCAAATGAAATAAATAATATAATTGATGGCCTACGTTTTTTTTTGACAGTTATCATTTTGTCATTTTGAAAACATTAGTCTTCTGAAGTGAAATTGCTTCCTTTGGTCTGTCTGCAGGCTATCGGACAACATGAGAGTCGTCTCTAGTCGAAATTAGGAAGCTGTAAAAGTCCATTTTGCATGGTTAAAGCGGGTCTGAATGGGCTGCAATATAACTAAATAAGGGTGCGGGGGACAGCTTGGTGTTAACTCGTCCAAAAAGAAACTACATTTAAATGCATGGCTGACAATGCACAGTTCATGTAAACAATAGAAGGCAGTGCTGATAGTCAGCGTTTATCCTCACATGGGATAGTCCAAGGAACAAGCAGTGTAACTGACATTAAATAAGCATTGTTGTCCACAATACATAGCTTTATTTTTCTGTTGTTTAGAAATATTTAAAACATTCTCAACTCTCTTGCTTGAAAATATCTAAGATCTTATTGCAGGCTGTTTAAATGTACGACCATCTTTATGACTGCCATGATAGGTTTTAAAATTCAGAGCAATAATTTTCTAAAACTAAATACCATATGGTAAGAATCAGCATATCCTTTAAGTTCTTGAGCATATAATGCTACAGAAAATGTATTCATGTACAAGAAGAACAGTGGGATTTGAACTGATATAATTTTTTTAAGGTCAAACTCCTCCATTTGTCCTGCCCACTGTGCATACCATTGTCTGCAGTTCTGTGTCATCCACCAGCAGTTTCCCCTAAACATTCAGATCAAAATTTGGTTACAGGCTGGTGTGTGGGCCAAACACACAGACAAACAAGCTGAAATTCTTCAGTGATGTGAATCTGAGCTCTTGGGAATTTATTTATACTTGGGTATATTTTGTGTTTTTCTTGTGTATTTGCATAAAGAGGACAGTATTGGGTGTCCTGGAAAGTTATATGTTGAATGTACACATTGTGTGCTTGTAACATTTTGTTTTTGTAAGATATGGACTGGCCTTAGATGTCCTCTTCTTTTTCTATTTTCTTTATGTCTTGTATCAACAATAACAGCCCCCCACCCACCCACCCCACAAAAAAGAAAAGAGACATTGCACCAAACCTGGTCTTGATCAGTGATTTCTGTGTGCATAGAATGTGGTTTTCTCCAAGGTTTTTACAACAGTCACAGTTTGATTGTAGATATCAGTAGCACATATGCAAATGATTTCCAGTGATGTCTTAAGGCTGTTTGTGGTGAACTTCTCACCACTTGTATTTGTTTTTTTTTGTGTTTGGCAGATGTCTAGTCATGTACTAACCAAAATTACACTTGTATTCTTAAATGCTGTGGTCAGACTTGTATGTGAAGGTAGGTTGGTTTAAAAAATACAGCTTTATATGTTCTTTTAGTTTTCATCTTTGCCTGGACATTTGTGGTTCTAATCCAGCTTTGTCTACAGATGATGAGGTTGTGTTAATGCAGCTATTGTTGTTCCTACTCTGCAAAGCATTTCCATGCCAGCAAGAAAAAAGCCGGTTCAGTCCCAGTAAATCTTGCGTGAACTCTTAGTACATTTAGGGCTGATCAGAGGGTAACATTGCATATAGTAGATTTAGACCTAAGATGTGAACACAATGATTTAAAGCAAAACTAAGACCTTATCTCAGTGTTTTTTGACTTTCTGGACTTAATGCACATTAAATAACAAGTCTAAGTATCTACTCAAAATGTGATTTAAAAAAAAAAATCAGGACAAATTTCATATGTCATTATTTTGTTTGAGGTGCAATTTTGAAACCTGAGCCTTATCTTTAGGATAAACATCTGTTCCACAGTGTCAGAAATGATTCTGGGATTTTGGCAGTCTTTGAATAAATAGCTAGATTGAGTTTAGATAGCACTCTCTCATCACACCCAAGGACACAATTCAATCAATTTCTCTTATCAGCAAGCATTTTAGTGTATGTAAAACTGGCAAAAAAGATCACACATTTATTGAAGTAAAACCAATGTTATTTTGCTGATTCTTGAACTGCAACCCAATTTTCTCATGTTTTGCAGGAAGTTGTTTGGTCTAGTGTGAGTAGGTTGGGTTAATAATGTGCAAGTGCATTGATACCAATTTGACAAACCTGATCTCTGGTGCACTGCACCTTTGCATGTTTTCACAGATACTCTGTGACTTCCTGTGTGTCTGCACTTAATAACAGTCTCTTGGTTTGGAAGAACTACAGTCTCTTGGATATGCTGAGTGAGACTGAGTGTGTTCTCTTGGTTATTTTTATATTTACATCCTGTATTGACTAGAGCTTTGTTTGTAAAGAGGAGCAGAGGATTTTTGTATAAATGTGACGCAAACTGATATGATGCCACATTTTTTTCCCTTTTCATTTATTGTCAAGAATTCTGTTAAAATATATTATATACTCTTTCAAATAGAAAACTAGTACCCTAGATGATTTTAATTTGTTGCATGAAATTTATTTTAAGGCAAATGTCTGTCCTGCAGCTTTATAGGCTTTAAAAGCTGAAAAAGAAATACATTTTGCACTGTTTGCATGACATTTGCCAGTAATTATTTTGCCCAGTTGATGTTGAGAATTAGCTGTGTTTCTGAAAAAAATGAAAGCAAAAATCCATGACTTGGTATTAAAAATTCACTTAAATCCAACTGATTCCACCTGAGAGCTTCAGACAGACTAAGGAGGTCTAAAAAAAAAAGATGATTTCAAAGGTATCTGTTTCAGTGTGACCATTTAAATTTTGGTGTGTCATTATGTCATTTTGCTGAATAACTTTTTTTTTTGTATCCTCTCAGGACTGGCAGCCACCTTTTGCCTGTGATGTCGACAGATTGAAATTCACACCACGGATACAAAGACTGAATGAGTTGGAGGTATATTATTTTATTGTGTTTACATATTTAAGACCCATAAAATGCATTAAGTGTAAATAGGCTGATTGTAAAAAACATTGAAAATGGATAATTAAATGCTGTCAAGTCATTTCTACATCTTTTACATATTTTTTTCCATTTTCACATACAAAAAATGTGAAATAGTGCTTAACAGTACCCAATTAATCCTTGTTAAGGATTGTGATTAAATAGATTCGCTGTGAGACAAATATATGAGAAGCCATTGAAAAGAATATTTGAAAAGGGTTAGGGTTAACATCTGGACAAAGGTCAATGATTTTATATTTGTTCATGTTAGAGCTGTAATCATGATAAGAATAAACAATGAAATGTTCTATGCACATTAACTTTGCATTGCACTTTTAGGCACAGACCAGAGTTAAACTCAACTTCCTGGATCAAATAGCAAAATTCTGGGAGCTTCAAGGATGCACTTTGAAAATCCCACATGTGGAAAGAAAAATTCTGGATCTTTACCAGCTGAATAAGGTATGTGCAAATCAGTCAAGATCAGCATTTATACAATTGTGCATATTTGAAATAAAATGCTGTTCAAACATTAATAAAAACAGCTTTTTAGTCCTTCAGATTTAATGGATTTTTTTCCTTTTTTTAAGTTGGTGAATGAAGAAGGGGGCTTTGATGCAGTCTGCAGGGAACGGCGCTGGACAAAGATATCCGTCAAGATGGGCTTTGCTCCAGGCAAGGCTATTGGCTCTCATCTGCGGGCACACTATGAGAGGATCCTCTACCCATATAACCTGTTCCAGACTGGAGACAATCTGCCCGTGCGTCCAAATGTTTCTATTTCTTTTCCCCAGCAGAGCAGCGGTAGCTAGACTTACTGTTAACAGCTGAGTGGATGTTTATTTGAATTCACTGTCCACTTAAGCACTCAATATGTCATTTCTCCCACTTGAGGTCTTTAAATCAAACAATGACAACAAAAGAAGAAAACTGATGACAAAGCGAAAAAGTGCAGGACCATGGGATTTGTTTATTTCATTGTTAAACAGTATCTGACAGACACAAATATCCAAGACAAAGATTATATTTACATTGGACTGTTGGTGTCTCCAGCTACATCATTTGTACACTCAGTGCAACATTTATGCATTCCAGTTAATATCAAAATCACTGTACAGTCAAATCAACATCTCAGTTTTCAAAATGACTTCCAGTTACAAAATATGAAGGCCCACTGTTTATGGAGAGACTCTAGTACTGAATTACATTATATATTACATTACATATTACATTATATTATAGTTCTGTTGGTGTTTGGGATATTATCCAAGATGTCATCTGTTATAGGCAAGAGCTTATAGATGATAAGGTTTAATAAGGCATATTAACATTCTTTTTAAATTGATATCCTTAACATAAAGCAGATTGTGTTTTTTTTAATCGTTGTTAAATATTAATTGTAAAAGTGTGTGTGTTTCTTTTTTTAAAACTTTGGCTTAAATTAAGGGAAAAAGCAGATAGTTGGGTTTTTTTTAGAATTATGGTTAACTTGATTTTTTGGTCAGCACTGTGTAACATTTGAAATGAATTTGATCTCATTTACCATTCACCATATCACATTTATTCTCTGCAGAGAGCCACCTTGACCAATGACACTAAAGATAAGGAGTACACCCCCCATGACCTGCCGCAGCGGCAGTCTGTCCAGCCCCAGGAGACCTGCAGCATCGCTCGCCGAGCAAAACGAATGAGATCTGAGGTGAGTCTGATCTCTCCCCCATGTTCTGTCATCGTCACTCACATGTTGAATTCAACATGTATAAGATACGTTAAAGTGCATTTTTAAAGCTTTCAGTTTAAATAAAGGTTTGTATTCCTATGAAGTTTGAAGGACAAAGTACAAGCTGATTTAATCCATATTGTGGTCAAGTCAAGTCAAGCCACATGTTATTACCACAGTGTTTTTTCCCAGTTGTCTAGTGTAAAATGGTTGTCCCAGCTGTTTCTCCCTCTCGTCATGTTTACACTGCATGATTCCAACCAAAAAAACTAACTCAAGATGAGCTGTTTTAGGCAGAGGAAATAGCATCTGTCTCACTCTCAGACTCTCTCTGTGACTCTTGGCAGAGAGGCTGTGTGAAAACTGAACCTGGCGAATTTTGCGAGAATCGTCCCAATCTCAGGAGAAGGATGGGAACGTATTCTTCCAAACCAGAACCAGGCAAGAGCAAAGCGAAGAAAGGGCCAAACTGATTAAAATGTTTGACATTTCCAGTGAGTCTTAATGCTTGCATTAAACCTTTGTCCTTTGTCTTTCAGTGAGGATGGCGGTCACTGAGGTGAAGGGGGAGCCCATCAAACATGAAGATCCAACACTTTATGAAGAAAATGAATTAAATAAGATAAACACACCTCCAGTGAGTAAAGTAAGGAGGCCTTATTGTTCTGTGTTAAAAACGTAAGACTACATCACAACAGTTCCAATATTGAACAGATTTATCTTTTTACCCATGTTCTGGTGTTGCTCTCGGCTGTGGATGACGCACATAAGACCAAAAAAAAAAATCACAGAACAAATTCATCCTCACAGTTGTTCTGCTTATCTGTCTCCTTAGGTGGACCAGTACATGTGCCTGGTTTGTGGAAGTGGGGCCGCCGAGGACCGCCTGCTGTTGTGTGACGGCTGTGATGACAGCTATCACATTTTCTGTCTGATTCCTCCCCTCCATGATGTTCCCAAAGGTGACTGGAGGTGTCCCAAGTGCCTGGCTCAGGTGAGCTGCAGCCCCCCACCCCCACCCTCAGGGAGCTAAACTCTGCCAGAAAAGCTCCTATTTGGAAACAAGGGTGCAATTATCTGCCTGATATTACAAATTCTAGTACAACTTTGTATGGTTTTTTAACTTAATTTTTCACCTTTTTATGGTACAGGAATGTGGCAAGCCTCCTGTCGCTTTTGGCTTTGAGCAAGCCGGCAGGAGCTACACCCTCCAAGCCTTTGGAGACATGGCCGATTCCTTCAAGTCAGATTATTTCAACATGCCAGTTCATGTGAGTTTTTGTCACTTTTTGATAACGTAATAGTTTACATTCTATGTAGTCAACGTGTTTTGTTGTCAGTTACCCTTCTTCTCAATCATGATTTCAAATAGGGTGGGTTTGGCATATAAATAATCTCTTAATGATGTCGAAGAGTACATGATTTGAAAATATATTAACTGAGTTCATAAATTCATGTAGAAGTTTATTAAAAGAACACGCATATATAAGCACAGAGAGATGAGGAAATGTCCTTATTTGGATTTTTTTTTTTAAATTGCAAACATGTTTTTTCTGAGATTTGAGACAAATTTTAGAATGACTTTTAGAAGTCTCTGTTTCTTCTGTCTAATGGCTTGTGTCTGCAAAAACAGGAATGCCTTCATATTGGGCTTCCACAGAGAGTCAAGTGTGTCATAGCAGATCTTGCCTCCCCTCTCTGTTACACACACACGCGCGCACACACACACACACACACACATACTGTGTTACTGCATGAAGAGGTTATAGGTCTGGCAGGAAAGCACAGACCTTGTGAGCAGTGTTTGAGACAGAAAACGGTGTGTAGCTGAATTTATTACAAAAATGTTGTTTACATCCTTGATCCCAGCAGACACATTCTGACTTGTGCAGTGAGAGTAGAAACACTTCCTTCCAGAGCTGTGTCAACACAACACATGATTACACAAGAGTTCAGCAGTACAACAGTATTGACAATAATCATGGTATCTGTTAGATAAATACTGATATTCATTTTATACCATAATAATGCTACGTAAAAAATACAGCATCCTGACTTTTTTTTATGTCTTTCTGCATAATCTTAAACAGAAACATTGATTTTATGTATTTGTTTTTCCATACTTTTGTACAGTCCTATTTTGAGTGTAATTAATTTGCACAAAAGAGACAAAACACACAAAAACAAAATTAAAGATGAATTTAACTGATTTACTGGCTTTTTTAAAAAATATTTTTCTTTGAAAATTGTAAGACGTTCTGATGATAGTGACAATCCTGGATTACACTATGTTTTTGCCTATTGTAGATGGTTCCTACTGAGCTGGTGGAGAAAGAGTTCTGGCGTCTTGTCAGCACAATTGAGGAGGACGTCACTGTTGAGTATGGAGCAGACATTGCCTCTAAGGAGTTTGGGAGTGGTTTCCCTGTGAGGAACAGCCATTTTGAAGTCTCTCCTGAGGATGAGGTACAATCTGCCTCCCGTTTTGGCAATGCGTGTCTTGTTTGTCTACAGTAAAGGTGGATATCTAAAATTCACACAATATTTTTGGCATTGTGTGTACTTAAGGTTTGCACCCTTTTCTGACTTTGTACCACAACTGCTGCAAAACTTTGCCTGAAAATAAAAGTCTAGCTTATTTTCAATTTCTGCATTATTTGATGTCTTCAACTTAGTTTACTGAATTTCTAGTGATTACTAACTCCAAAAAATATGTATCTCTAAATGCCTACAAAAGGTCATGCTTTTACCACTACTGCCTTAAAAATAAATAATAGTAATAAATAAAAATAAGCAATAATATTTAGAATAAGTAAAACATTTAATACATAACATTTAAATCCTACAAGGATGTGGATTTTTTTCGCTAATTTCCTAAAGCAGTATTTGTTTGTGGCTGGTTGCTGGGGAAATGAACAACAGTGAAATTATATCATGATCAGTTTTCTAGTTGATAGCTACTGGAATACCGGCTGGATGGAGCCATATTTGAATAAGAAATTAAGTGGAGTGTTGAGACCTGTCTCTGACCTGCAGCATTACCTGACCAGCGGCTGGAACCTGAACAACATGCCGGTGTTGGATGCCTCAGTGCTGACTCACGTTACAGCCGACATCTGTGGGATGAAGTTACCCTGGCTGTATGTGGGCATGTGCTTCTCCTCCTTCTGCTGGCATATAGAGGACCACTGGAGCTACTCCATAAACTACCTTCACTGGTAGGGTGCAGGCTCTCCTAATCTTTCATGTTTTTTAATTGTAGGAATAGTAGTAACAGTCTGATGCTTGTTGTAGTTTTTTGTAAATAATTCTGACTGTATATACAGGGGGGAGCCAAAGACGTGGTATGGGGCCCCTGGTTATGCTGCAGAGCACCTTGAGACGGTCATGAAGAATCTGGCACCTGAGCTGTTTGAGTCCCAGCCAGACCTCCTTCACCAGCTGGTCACCATCATGAATCCCAATACGCTGATGAACAACGGTGTCCCGGTAACCTGCTCACTGTTACACTTACTCATTAGACATCACATTCAAACGTCTGAAAGCTATATATGTATCCAGGAAGTGTGATGAAAAGTTTCCGTGCATTTAAATGTTGCACATCACAATCATACAGGAAGTATGTAAATATAAGTCAAATATTAGACTCCTCTGGTGTCAACATACTACACTATATAATGTAAATTTTAAACATGTTGTAGTGAGTCACACTTTTGGAAGGATCTAAATCAAGAATTCAAAACAAAGAGATCAGAACTGTCACTTCAAATATTACCTTAACACAAATGTTAATTGTAAAAATAGGTATTGTTGAGCAAGCACAGCTTCTAATGTTTGCCTCTTTTCTTACTGGTTTATCTCCTAGATATATCGCACGAACCAGTGTGCAGGCGAGTTTGTCATCACTTTCCCCCGAGCCTACCACAGTGGATTCAACCAGGGTTTCAACTTCGCTGAAGCTGTTAACTTTTGCACCGTGGACTGGGTATGAAATTGTGTTCTCACACTTTTATCACACCGTGTTATTTTTATACTTGTGTTGGCTCAAATATACCACCTCTGCACCACCCACCCTCTAACAAAGATCTCTCTCCAAACTTATGGTTGCGGTATTGATAAAAAAATTAATTATTAATTAATTCATTGCAGATTTAAATGGGAATTGTTTTAATCCAACAGGAATCTGAAAGTATGCTTACAACAGCATAGAGTTGCATCTTCCATGCACACTTACAGCCTAAAGTGCTTTGCAATCCTGAATAGAACACAGTGTTTTACACACTCAGCTTAGATTAAATGGTAAAAAATACATATTTTAAGCAGCAGAGGCCTGTGGTAATTATTATACCCTTTTCTGCTCCATTAGTTCTGCTGGTTCACCACTCATAAAGTCAAACTTGACTGTAATTTTTCACAGATGCCCATTGGCCGTAACTGTGTGGCACACTATCGTGAGCTGAGCAGGTACTGCGTCTTCTCCCATGACGAGCTGGTTTGTAACATGGCCTATAAAGCAGACACGATGGATGTTGAGCTAGCAACAACAGTGCAGAATGAGATGGTCATCATGGTCCAAGAAGAAGAGAAACTAAGAGAGAAGGTTAACAAGATGGTGAGTATATTATAAGGATGAATTCATTAGATCATCTTAGCTCAATTATTGCAGGAGTTATGGTATTTTTTTTGTATTTCACATATTAAGACATCCAGAAGGTAAGTATAAATTGATGCGCAACAATATATTAAAAGTTTCACTTCTTTAAGAATAGTGAATACAACATAATAGGTTGACTTTCACTATGGTCTGAATTACAGCAACAGAACTCTTTTTAAATAGTGCAAATTGTTAAAATATAAATGTTAGACACTATTCATTTTTGAGTTTGTTGTATTAGGTCCTGTGAGGCAGTTGTAGCAAAGCTTGTACAACCTTTAATGTCATCAGGGATTAATAAGGGGAAAATTTTGAACCTTAAAAGTATCTTACATCATACAAGATTTAGATGAGGAGACTTCATTTGTCTACACATCTGTTGCATTTACTTGCTCTGTCTCCTCTGAAGCTCTAATGACCGTGAATTTGTATCCCCAGGGTGTGGTGCAGTCCCAACAAGTTGATTATGAGGTGCTCCCAGACGAGGAGTCGCAGTGCTGCAAGTGTCGGACCACCTGCTACCTGTCTGGCATTACCTGTGTCTGCAGTCCTGGCAAGATGGTGTGTCTGTACCACGCCCAGGATCTGTGCTCTTGTCCTCATAGCAACCTTACACTCAAGTGAGCAACAACTGAAAAAACTTGCTTCCAAATTTGACTCATGTCATTTATTATGAATTGTCTGCATCAGCTGAGCCACCTCTGGAAAAAATGGATGCACTCCCCTAATCTAAAGTGTTATCCTTAAAAAAATTTGTATTGCAGTACTAAATTTTGATTTGGTTATGAAAAAAAAAATTATGTAGAGTGACATACTTCATGACCACAGTGATGAAAACATGAACATAAACAAATTGCCTCCCAAAAAAATGGTACAAGAATGAAACTTAACGAAAACGGGCAACTTTGCTGATATGTTCTTAGATAGGATTTTTAAAAAATCATAATTTGCAGAAGAAAGGAGAGATATTACTTTCTATGGAAACTTTTTAAAAGTCAACAGCCATTGAATGTCCATTGTCTCATTTCTCTTCTTGTGTCCCTGCAGTTACAAGTTTACACTGGATGAGTTGTTTTCCATGATGACATTAGTGACGCTGCGGGCAGAATCTTATAAAGAGTGGGTCAGCGACGTGCAGGACATCCTGGAGAACAAAGGAAGCAAGAAAAGAAGTGAGAAGCCAAAGCAAAAAAATCTGTTGATCTTAAATATGCCCTCAGCATGCTCCACATATTAAGAAACACCTATTTCCAGTTTGTTGACTGTAATTATATATACAAACGTCAAAGAATTCTTACTTCTTTTTGGTCAGGTTTGGAAGAGCTTCACAGCCTGGTGGAGCAGTCAGAAACAAAGGCGTTCCCACAAACCAGCCTCTTGGATCAGTTACGAGTGGTGACCTTAGAGGCTGATAAAGTCGCTGCAATGGCACAACAGCTTCTCAACGGAAAGAGGCAGACAAGGTAAGAGGAGAGAGGTCTGATATTGCTTTCTCCCAGGATGGACTAAATTTAAGTAAAAAAGTGCTACAGATCTTCCTTGCCTCCTATATTGACTCTGCTGTCTCATTATAGGAGATAATTAGGCTCATTTACTGTTTTGGGGTTTTTTTTGTTTTACTTTTTTATAATTGTTTTAGTCAGGTAAAGTAATTTTCATTATATTTTGATATATATAAAACAGTTCTTCTGAATATTCTAGGTATCGCTCTGGAGGAGGAAAGTCTCAAAGCCAGAACGAGTTGACTGTGGAGGAGTTGAGGTCTTTTGTCCGTCAGTTTGACAGCCTGCCCTGCAACATCCGACAGGCTCCTTTACTGAAGGTTAGTTGACCTTGACTAGATGCATTAACTCCTTTACCCCAGTCCATTGTACCATTTTTCTGGTCACTTGAATCTTTAGTATTCCAAAGTTTAATTAGTTTCTTTGAAAAATCTGCAGATCAGCATGAGCTTTTCACTTCAACACTTTCCTCTGTCATTATACTTCCACACTGAAGTCTAACATTGTCTTTTGAATGTGACTTCTCAGGACCTGTTGACCCGGGTGGATGACTTCCAGCAGCGCAGTGAGCGTCTCCTCTCTGATGAATCACCCAGCCCGCTGGAGCTGCAGGACCTGCTAGATGTGAGCTTGGGCCTGGACGTGGAGCTGCCTCAGCTGCCCTTGCTTAGGGAGAGACTTGAGCAGGCTCGCTGGCTGGAGGCCGTGCAGCAAGCCAGCAGTCGGTCAGAAAATCTCTGTCTGGACACCATGAGGAGGCTGATAGACCAGGGCGTGGGCTTGGCCCCTCACAGCTCTGTGGAAAGAGCCATGGCCCGTCTGCAGGAGCTGCTGACAGTGTCGGAGCAGTGGGAGGAGCGGGTTCTCAGCCTCATGGAAGCCAGGTGAGGATGCTGAGCTTCGCTGGGCCTGAGGTCTCGCCCTGGTCTTTCATCCTTGCAAAACAATTTCCATAGACTTATCCTTTATCATTTCACTCCCTTGCTGCTGTTTGGGTGGTGACAAAAAAAGGACTATTGAGAAATTATCTTTATATTCTGCAGCTCATTGGATCCACGCCCTCAATCTGTAAGCAGTTGTTGTTGCTGTGCAATGCATGAAAAGCTACATGATCCTGTTCACTACTAAAACATCAAACAGTGTTGTCAGATGTGAAGTGAAAAAGTGAATTCAGCTTGAGCTTCAAACAGTGTAGAGTGAAATGTGCCAAGTCTGCAGAGCTGGATCATGGTGGATAAAGAGGATCACCATGTTGTGACAGTGCTTAACCTACCAATGGCTCCATATAGACACACACAGTATACACCTGCCTCTGCCATAGTCAGTGCCCCATAATAAAACCATCAAAATTTAACACAGCATAAACTGACCCTCCAGCATCAGATATTAAATCCAACCATAACACTTACAATGTGTCAATTGAAGTGTATATCATTTTGCAGGCCATATCATTGCATGGAAACACTAGAAGCTGCTCTACAAGAGGTAGAAAACATCCCTGCGTATCTGCCCAACTGTCTGCAGCTGAAGGACGCCATCACCAAGGCCAAAAAATGGCTTCATGAAGCTGAAGCACTCCAGGTGAATTATTCCTCAACTTAAACCAAGCTGAATGTTCCAGCACCTCGCCACGTCTTCCACCATCTCTGACCAAGTGTTGAATTTGGATTAAATCTCTGGTGTGTGTATACTTGCAGCTTGGGGGACGTATTCCTGTACTGGACAGCCTTTCTGAGCTGGTTCTCAGAGCTGAGGGTATCCCAGTGAGACTGGAGCAGCTGAGTCGTCTGGAGGCTCTCATCAGTGACATTCAGGCCTGGAAGGAAAGCGCAGGGAAGACATTCCTACTGAAAAACTCCTCTTTCTCTCTCCTGGAGGTGAGCCAATATAAGTGTCTCATTTCAAAATGTTTTTCGAAATAGTTCAGGACTAAAAAATAAAAGTGTACTTGTTTTGTGCTTTTAGGTGCTATGCCCTAGATGTGACGACGGGACTGGGCATCAGAAGTCAAGATCTAAAAAAGCAAAAGAAACAACACAAATCAGTAGAAAATCTCCGACAAAGCTGGAGTCTCTGTGTGATGTGGAGAGGACTCTCTCTGAGAGCAAGGACTCTGCCTCTGCTGTGAGTGTAGCTGTATTTCAAGTTAGCAACAAGTTACAACAGGGTTGCAAGAACACTGCCAAATTGTGATTATGGGCTTGTTTTATGATCTCCACTAATGACTTGTTTAATTTAGTCTCATATTTGTTCTGAATTAGTGAAAAATGCTACTATTGCTACCTATAATCCAAGTCACTGAATTGAAAAATGAAAAAAAGTTGAGTCTTAAAAGAGCTACCAAAAGATGACTTCAAGTACATGAAGTACAAGTGACTTAAAATCTGCTCATTACATATATCTTCACACTGAAGTGAGACTTTCAAATTTAAAACAGCCAATAAAATACACACAAAGAAGTCACCAAAGGAAATAATAAATTCTGTCATTAACCGTAGTAAACCTTAGTTACAAATATGAATTTATTGCTGGTGGTTTAGTGGTAAAAGATGCAGTGCTGCCAGTTGAGTTTTGGTGACCATGAAACAACAAAATGGCAGTACAAATGCCTCACAAAAAGAACAGGTAGATATAATTGATCAGTGATTATCTCTTCACTGTTTGTGCCATGTTACTTGACAGCCCTAGCTACAGTAGAATGACATTGTTAAATTCTGTGTCTTCCTTACAGATGGCCACTCTCGCTGAAGTCCGCCAGAGGGAGATGGAGCTCTTGTTGGCTTTGCGAGCTTCAAATGAGTCCAAGCTTCTTCCTGCTGAAAACTGTTGTGCACTTACTGTTTGTGTCTGCCAAAAGGCTCCTTCAGGCGCCATGATGCAGTGTGAGCTCTGTCGAGAAGTTTTCCACTTCTCCTGTGTTCCAGCTGCCGCAGAGCTTGAATATGGCCAAGCCTGGCTTTGCCCGCTTTGCCAGCGGTCGAGGAAACCTCCTCTGGACAAGGTCCTGCCCCTCCTAGCCTCATTGCAGAGGATTCGGGTTCGACTGCCAGAGGGGGACGCCCTGCGCTTTCTAATCGAGAGGACGGTGCGATGGCAGCACAGAGTCCAGCAGGCCTGCACAGAGGGGGTGCTGCAGAAAGTGTTAAAGATGGTCAGTTAAAACACATGTCAAACTAAATGTAATAAAAGTTAAGTAGATGATCTTGCATTAGTTGCTTTGCTGCTGAGATTTACCATCAGGTCCTGTCTACTTGCTGTACTAGTGGCATTAGTATGATGGTGCTGTAGACCCTCCGATCATCGTCAAACATAATGAAGTCTTTTTGTTTGTTTTAGGCAAGAGTTGGACCTGGAGTATCTTCACATCTGACTCAGGAAATAAATGGTTCATTTTTTCACACAGAGCACCAGTCTCTGCCTCTTCAGGGTCAGTTTTAAAGCTTTAAGCACTTTGCACAAGTTAATATTATTAATTTCTTCTTAATTCACCTCTAAACTACTCATCACATTTGACAACAGGTCTGGGTCCTGATCTGGAGGAGCTGATGGTGGAGGGATTCCTGCTGCAGGTCACTCTGCCTGAAACTGAGCAGCTGTACAGATACCTGCTGTACAAACTGGTCCCCCTGCCCTTAAATATAGCCCCCGGTGGGAACAACACAGAACAGGACCAAGGGTCTCCAAGAGAGAGCCCAAACCACAAAAAGGTAATTACAAAAAAAATATTAGCGTGGTTCATATTATCAGTCACAATAGACACATAATCATCATTTATTGGTATGTTTATTGTAAAGCAGAACAGAGACTCCAGTCTCAAAAAGGAGGTGATGAAGGGTCAAAGCAAAAGGACCAAGCGGCGTAAAGAAAGCTCTGACTCTCAGCACAGTGAGAAGGCCAAGAAGTGCCGCAAAAAGAAGTCCAAGAAAAGCAAAGAGGAAAAGAGTGAAGAAGCTACGACAACTTGCTCCCCCACACACACAGTGTCTGACCCCGCTCCCTCAGATTCAGAGGAGGACTACTCGCTGTGTGCTGCACCATGGTGCAGAGAGCCAGAGGGCGACGAGGTTTGTTCACATACCAATTGCATATACAGGGTTATATTTGATTAATGTTCTTCTTTTATCACATATTAACATAAAAAAAGTAATTCTACAATGATGCAACAACATATTAAAAATCCTTTTTGTCCTCCTGTTTTTCAGGTGAACTGGGTCCAATGTGATGGCAGCTGCAATCAGTGGTTCCACCAGATCTGTGTAGGACTGTCTGCTGAGCGAGCAGAGAAGGAGGACTATATTTGCATAAGCTGCACACAGCCAGATTACGACAGAGGAGAATGAAGACCAAAAAGTGACTCTGAAGGATCAGAAGATTTGTCGCAAGCCACAGCACTTGAGTGCATACTTGAACTTTGTGTGCCATGTGGCTTCTTCCCTTTACCCTCTGGCTTGCCCTTAGTGAACATGGTGCTATTCACTGTTGTTTTTTTTGTTTTTTTTTTGTTTTGTTTTTTTTCAGAGTTGCAAAAGACTTCTGTCACTGTTTTTGTCACAGGCTGGTTTTTCGGCCAATCAACTAATCCTTTCTGAAACTTTCCAAGACTTGATGCAGGTGTACAAAATAGCAAAATGTTTCAAGAACCAACAGCCCAGGGATTTTTCAACCAAAAAGAAGTCAATTTGACAACACATCTTAGAACTGCTTTTTTTACGTGCATCTGAACAATGTGAAACTTATCTTTCTCTTGTAGAGTAAATATTATTTATCTAAGCAATAACTGAACTGATTGAGGTTCGGTTTTCACCTGAGCTATATTTGTGCTTAGAAATTCTTTGATAGAATGCCTTCTCAAAGCAAAAACCCTGAAGAATTCACTTTATGAATCCTATGATATAAACAGTTCCATTGCGATTTGTGAACTGAAATCACTTGAATCAGAAATCAGAGAGCAATGACTTTGTCCAAGCGTGTTGATCTAAAATGTGCAAAAGTTTGCACCTGAATATTTGCCCAGATCCCTTAAAAAAAAATTCACCGACTTTGATATAGAGTTCGATTCTCTTTTGCGCTGTCTATGGAGTGGGAAAAAAAGAAGAGTCCTGGATCTGATGTTACTGGCATTGGGCGAGACTTGATCACTTGTTCCCAAGCAAAGAATTAACTGTCCGACATCCAAGGAATGTACATTTTGTTTGAGGATGGAGTTTTCCCTTTATGGTTGAGGATGAAATATTGTGTTGGACTTGGATTTAACACAGACTGTGTGATTTATTTACCACGGGTATATGACCTTTTTCTGCTCCTTTGATTAATTAATATAATTCATATGTTGCAGTTTGCATTATAAAATAAAAATGTTTGTTCCCACATCCTCAGACTTGTCACTCTTCTTGTATGAATCCAGTTTAGTGACTTTTAATTATGCCACTGAAAATTTAATTTGGCATTAAAAACGAGATCTGCACCGTAAAGGAAACAGTGGCATTGAAATTGCAAAGTTTTGTTTGCACAGAAACAAGTATTGGCACTAAAATTAACCGAAACCTTTTTTAAATTCCAACATGCTTTTAAGTGACAATCTTGTTTTGGTTTGGTTTGGTTAGTAAATCTAAAGATTTTATTGAAAAAACATCAGAATATGTCACATTTCCAAATAAAACTGAATAACTAAAATCATCATTATTAATTGAAACTAATATTAATAATATTAAAAATCTAGAATTCATTCATCGAGTCAATAGACTCAGATTCAGAGCTAAAGTCACTGTTATTGCTCCACAGTTAGGTCATCTCCTGGATGTGATCGCTGGTCTTGCCTGCACCAGTGATCTGTGGCTTTTAAAGCCATTTTCAGCATGTGGATGTTCTTTGGACTATTATCACCTTTGTTTCTATCATCCTCTGTAGGCAGCTGTTGTCATTTCAGCAGCTTTCAGTTTTCTTCAGCTTTTACAGAGCACAGCTTCAGGCTCTTCTCAGCAAGTGCACATCTTGGCTTAAAGGCATTTCTGCAGCTGAAACAGAACTGCTGTGGCCTGATATGTTTAAGCTCAGTGCCACCCTCAGTGGAAGAAGTCCGCACATATTTAACTTGAGTAAAAAGAGCAACAAGTAAATATCCTGCATGTAAGCATGTGTGCATTTGAGTAGAAGTACTTGAGCTAAATTTACTTCAATTGACAGTGAAAGTATAAGGATCCAGCATTGTCCCCATATTATTATTAAATTATTGGATTGGTGTATTTGTGTAATTAGCATTTAGTGATTTTAACTACTTGCCAAAACCAAAGTACAGTACTTGAGTTTAATGTACATCCTGGCATTGGACAGTTTAACAGAAAACTGCTGAGGCCATTGCAGGTCAAACCTTTATGTATTGTTTATTAAATACAATTTTGCTCAGGGTATGACTGAGGGAAAAAACATCATAATAGTAATGGAGTTTTACATATAAGGGAGCTAAGGTGAGTACTCTCAAGTGCTTCCTGACGGATGTCCAGATGTTTAAAGACACAGACGTTACCAGTTCTAAGCTGATATTCAGGAGTTTTGCCTCATGAATATCTTCATGTAGTTCCTGCCCTTCACCAATAGAGGTTAATAAGGATTACGAAATACTTAAACAGCTATGAGCCGTTTTATGTACTGTGAAGGATGTGCCTCACTTTTGAAAATACATTTAAAAAACGAGTTAGGTTGTGAGTCAACTTGTAAAAAGAGAAACTGTGAAACCTAATGTATTTCAGGAAATTTAAAAACAGCAACAGGAAACAATATGTATGTGTGCAGGGAAAGGGAGAGTGCATTTTAGTTTGTATTATGCCTTCTAAGTAGAATTAGGGGGGACAAACCATAGACTGTATAAACACAAACATTATTTTCTAAAAATACTTCCACAGTACATCCATTTAAATTATGTTTCATCAGTTAAGGAATCCATTATAAAAATAGAATGTGATACGTTTGTGAGGTATATACGTAGATAATATAGGTAACTGCATAAATATTAAAACCTTTGTTCTGCATGGATTAATAATTTATTAAGGAATGCTAACATCTAGAGATGATTATATTTTAGATTTGAGATTAACAGTTCATTTTGTTGAGACCTGGCTAATAGTCGTTGGTCGACAGCGTTGCCTGACAGACGATACTCAGGGAAAAAAAAATCGCAAATACAAAACTAGGGGGCGTGGCCTGTCGTGCACCCTCTCGCCATTTTCCGCCTCCTGTTGTTAGCTTGCTAGCTAAACAAGCAAGCTGCCTCCAGTAACTTCGCTCACACACCATCATCGGCGGCGTACCAAGTCTCATCACAAGCGTAAAAACTTACGCCTGTAGCTTGTAGCTACTTCAGCGTCCTCCCCGTCATCATGGACGAGGAATATTACAGCGGCGGTGGAGACTGGGAAGGCACGGACGGCAACTTGGTGAGATATGTCTTGTTTGTGTTTGGCTGTGGTGACTGCAAACTTACATGAAGCTAGACTGCGTTAGCTTAGCTGCAGCTAAACAAGCTGTTGACCTGTTGTGACAACCTTTCAGTAACGTTCAGCTAACATCGATGTGATGTCTAGAGACCAATGTGTCCACACAGCTGCACTGTTGAGTTGTTCTGCAAGCCTTGAAGTCGCAGCAGCTTAGCGACAGCGTTAGCCAGCTTCAAGCTAACTAACGTCACAGCTGTTGGACATGTATCGCTAAATTAAAGTTGCACGTTAACTGTCAAATGTCCAATTAACAATCCTTTAGTTTTATTTATTTGCTTTTTGTGCGTAAAATAAGATTGCAATATTACTTACAGTTAGATATGTACCGTAGACGCCAAATGACTTGCTGAACTTATACACACGTCTGTCAATCATTGGTTTATAAGGGCAATTGAAATCTAAGGGTTGTCACATAGGCATAAATTCATTTAAATAAGACGGGAAGAAGGTTTATACATAACGACGTACATTGATGAAAAGGCTCGTGTAGCAAAGTTCTCACCAACATAAGAAACTTACACAAAGCTTTTATCCACATTTCGGTTCGGTTTAAAGCTGTTGATGCTCGATCAATCATGCGACTCTAATATGTAAAACGTTTGTCACATTTGTGAGGCAACGAAAAACTGACAGTATCATGAGGAAGTCGTTCGTGCACTGCTGCACCTGTCGACCCTTTACTGACAACTTATTGTCGTTGCCACTCCATACATTGTAATGTATACAAAAGAGAACAGCGTGCCACTATTTTCAGGGGCATAAACAAATTAACTGATGTGTCTTTCAGGAGGATTATGTGGAAGGGGAAAACGATGGGAAAACCCAGGAAGATTGTCTGCAGAAATTCTCCAGCAGGGATTACATCATGGAGCCTGCCATCTTCAACACACTTAAAACGCAAGTACCTGTTTTCTCCTACAAACATAAAATTAATTTTGGATTTAAGCCCTTCATTTGGCTGTGAAATGCACAAAACATTTCTTAGTCAGAAAAAGACATCAGAATGACTGTAAAAAGTGCAATTATTGTTTGGACACATGAATCACAAAGACCCGCTCAGAGTTGGATGATAGAAACCCCACTTTTCTTGCAGGTATTTTCAAGCTGGTGGCTCTCCAGAACATGTGATCCAGCTCCTCTCTGAAAACTACTCAGCCGTGGCTCAGACAGTTAATCTGCTGGCAGAGTGGCTCATCCAGATGGGTAAATCGAAGACTATGAGATGTTGCAACTTCTTCTCAGCTTGCCTCTTCTATACCTGTTGCCTTATATTAACCTTAATTAATTTATAATTTCATTATTTTGACTGCAGGTGTAGAGCCTGCTCAAGTCCAAGAACGAGTAGAAAATCACCTCAAAAGTCTCCTGATAAAGCACTTTGATCCTCAGAAAGCAGATTCCATTTTCACTGTTGAGGGAGAGGTGAGATTATTGAACACTCAGTGGTAATTTTACAAAGTGATTACAAATCCTTAACATTTTGTGCAAAAGGTTAAGTTGTCAATGTTACATTAAAATAAAAATCTGAAACAGACCAACGCAGCCTCCTGTGTTTTCAGACTCCTGCATGGCTCGAACAGATGATTGCTCACACTACATGGAGAGACCTCTTCTATAAGCTGGCTGAGGCTCATCCAGACTGTCTGATGCTCAACTTCACTGTAAAGGTACAGAAGTGGGAAAAGATGGTGTGAAGCTAGTTGTTTGCTTTGCTGCAGTTCACTTTTTTACATGATGTAAACAAATCTTTCAGAGGAGTCTGTCTGTGCCACCTCATTTGCATTTTGTGTGTTTGTCTGTGTCATTAGCTCATTTCAGATGCAGGTTATCAGGGTGAGATCACCAGTGTGTCTACAGCGTGTCAGCAGCTGGAGGTTTTCTCTCGGGTGCTGAGGACGTCTTTGGCCACATTGCTAGATGGAGGAGAAGAAAACCTTGAGAAGAACTTACCAGAATTTGCTGTACGTTTGTTTAATAGCGCAAAATGCCATAAAGTATGAGCCTTATCTCGGCCTCCAGTTATCACTGTTTATCATTGTCCTGTATTATCCTTTTAGTGTCCTGCTTCTTTTTAAGTAATTTGCAATTAGATTTCTTTTAACAAAGTTCTTGATCAAGCAACAGTTGCAGTGCTGCTCCAGTGTCAAAATCAATCATTGTTTGTGATGATTTTCTGTATCTCTGATTTCTGTGTGATGATTCCTGCCTTGTTGTTCCCTCCTGTAGAAGATGGTGTGTCACGGCGAGCACACTTATCTCTTTGCCCAGGCGATGATGTCCATCCTTGCTCAGGAGGAACAAGGCGGCTCAGCTGTCCGTCGGATCGGCCAGGAGGTGCAGAAATCAGCACATGAGAGGTACCTTTGTCTGTCCTTACAAGTTTTACGATGATGTGCCCTGTTCAGAACATGACACATGACCGACATTTTCCCCAGCAAACACAGTAATTGAGCTTTTACAACAGGCCCCAGAACAGCACCTGCACTATTTAGATGGTTACATCTCTTTTTCTATGATAAAAGCTGACGAGCTACAGAAAAGTGTCAAGAAAAGGATGTTTACTGGCTGGGTTGTGTGTGTTGAGATCGCAGTGATGATATTAATGCTATGGCTGTGGATTATATCGCAGAGGTCATGATGCCAGTCAGATAACTCTCGCGCTCGGTACAGCAGCGGCCTACCCTCGAGCCTGCCAGGCGCTAGGTGCCATGTTGTCCAAAGGAGCCCTGAATCCTGCAGATATCACAGTTCTGTTCAAGATGTTCAGCAGTATGGACCCACCTCCTGTGGAGCTGGTGAGAACAGAGCATCTGTGACCAATTTATATCCACTACATACCTGTTAAATTAATTAAGGAGCTGTCAACCAGAACATGTGATCTCTGTGGTCTTTAGATCAGAGTTCCTGCCTTTCTGGACCTTTTCATGCAGTCACTGTTTAAACCTGGATCAAAGATCAACCAAGACCACAAACACAAATACATCCACATCTTAGCCTACGCTGCCAGCGTGGTTGAAACGTGGAAGAAGGTATGAAAAAGAGGAATGATTTAGCTCATTGTGTTCTTCTGACCACAACAGCTGCTTCTCTAAACTCTTTAATGTGTTCCTCTTTTCTTCCTATTAAATCCCAGAACAAGCGAGTCAACATCAATAAAGACGAACTGAAGTCGACTTCCAAAGCCATAGAAACTGTGCACAACCTGTGCTGCAACGAGAACAAGGGAGCCACAGAGCTGGTGGCTGAACTTGGCACTTTGTACCAGTGCATCCGGTGAGCGTGAGCAGACAACCGAGAGCTCGGGCCTCAAAAGCAAAGCAACTTGTTTTATCTGTAAGGGAGGGAGAAGTTTTAATTTGTGAGAAACAGGTTTACAGTGTTTGCTTTGTTGATGGTTGTAAAAAGCAAATTATTAATTAATCTGGGATGTGATTTAATATAATTTAAAAGATTTAAGACCAAATCTCAGTATTGGCAGCACATAGATATGAAATTCAAGTCCTTAAAATGACAGAACTTGTGGTTTAATTTGAACCGAAAACACATTATTTCTCAAAAAATAACGGCTGCATTCATCAACAGCCTTTTGTACTTGGTTTGGATACTTCTAAGTTGTACTAAAAAAGAATTAGCTCTGATAATGCTGCTCATGTCATATCTGTGTGTTCAGGTTCCCAGTAGTTGCTATGGGGGTTTTGAAATGGGTGGACTGGACTGTGTCTGAGCCGCGGTACTTTCAGCTGCAGACCGATCACACTCCGGTACATTTAGCTCTACTTGATGAGGTAAGATGTTACTACCTTAGGAAACTTTTAATCCTCACTCGTAAAGATAGCTATTAAAACATCCTTTTCTCCACAGATCTGCACATGTCACCAGCTGCTGCACCCGCAGGTCCTGCAGCTGCTCATCAAGCTTTTTGAGACAGAGCACTCTCAGCTGGACGTCATGGAGCAGGTTTTTTAAGTCTACAGCTTCTGTTTAAGTTTTCAGCAGGTCTGGAGTTTGTTGTAACTGTGTAGCCTCTTAGCTGACAGTGTGATCCTTTCTGTCAACCCCCCCCCCAAAAAAAAAAACCTCAGTTGGAGCTGAAGAAGACTCTGCTGGACCGAATGGTTCACCTGCTGAGCCGCGGCTACGTCCTGCCTGTCGTCAGCTACATTCGCAAGTGTCTGGAGAAACTCAATACAGACATCTCCCTCATTAGATATTTTGTCACAGAGGTAAGCAGCTACTTCTCATCTTGATTAGTGGCAAAGACAATAAAACTTGTGAAAGATAGTAACCCCTGGTGTACAAGCAAAACAATGAGTGTTTCCCTCAATCCCAGAGAGTACAGACATCTGTAGGTCCTGAAAGTCTCAAACTGGTTTAAACAGTCAAAACCTTGAAGAGATTCTGAATTTTCTTTTTAATTAAATTTGATTTCAGTGACTGCTGCTACCATCAGTTAAGTATAAATATTGAGTCTATAAATTGTGATTAATATTAATAAATTAATATTAATAAATTCAGACAATGTGAAAAGAGTCACACAAAGTGACAGATTTAAGATTAATCTGCCTAAATTAGCGCAACGTTTTACAGTTTTTCAGTTTTACAGAGCCCTACATTGAGACAACTTTGTTTTATTTTCCAGCCCAGAACTTTACTGTCACTGTTGCTCTGTTCACTCTCATCCCTGTCAGTATTCTTGTCGGCCACAGTAGGAGCTTTTATAAGTAGAGAGCTTTTAAATTCCACTTTCTCAGCATCAAACTAAAGACAGCTAGCAATTTAGCTGCTGAAAGAAGTTGAGCATTTAACGGCTTAAAAGCCAGATAGTAGGATACCTTCCTCAGCAGTAAGTGGAGCCTGAAAAGCAGCTGCGAGAGTAAATATTGCATTGCAATAATGCATTTGTCAGGTGGTCGCAAACATGAATACAAATAAATGATAATGTTGCTTTATTACTGCTAGGTGTGTAAATATGCATTATGTGTGTAAATATTTAAGCTTGCAGATAATACATCATATATGTATTGACAACTTGTATTGACAAAAAAACAATTTATTTTATGTTTGTCAGGCTTGTTTTACTGCTGGATTTGCAAGTTTTACTTACATGAAGACCTTTACACCATCAGAAAGCATTTCTTAGCTGTGCATAAAATCCAACCCTATGACAGACTAAACTCCAGTGTTTCTGTCAATGCTGAATAGGTGCTAGATGTGATTGCGCCTCCCTACACATCAGACTTTGTTCAGCTCTTCCTGCCCATCCTGGAGAACGACAGCATCGCAGGAACGATCCGCACAGAGGGAGAACACGACCCTGTCGCAGAGTTTATTGGTAAGTTAGGAGCTGAGGAGAAAATGCAAGGCTTCATAGTCACTAATCAGAGCTTTGCAGGAAGAAAAATATGTAGAAAGTGGTTTTCACAGGTAAACATTGAAAGGGAAACTATGACATGACTTGTGTTTATAAAAAAAAAAGTTTACATTTGTAAACGTCAGCTCATCATTTTCTAGAAGCACCAACATGTTCTGATTATTTCTCTGTATTTCAGCTCATTGCAAGTCAAATTTCATCATGATAAACTGATGTGGAGGACACCGCAAAATGTTCTTGTGGGAGATTGTGAGAGGAAGACAGAACATCTATCTCCGTGACAACAAAATACTCTGCCTGTTGTGGAAACACACAGCTTGGAGACGGACTGTTCGATTCGACCAAGTGAATGATTATTTTCCATTGAGGCAACAAAAAGGCAAATGTCAATGAGCTTAAGGAAAAGTTCAGAACAAGACAGATAAGTTGCGGGAGAAGCCTCTGAAGATGCAGCTAAACATTTTCTTTTTCACCTGTATATTTGATTTTCTATATATTATGTTGTTTCAAGCTGTTTTAAAATAAAGACCTGAATATGTAGTTTGTGGCTTTGTGGAATTTTTATGCAACTCTAAAATGTAGATGGACAGATTAAGTATGAAGCATTGGTTGTAAGTGTTGTATTTATTAGCAATGATTGACAGTTTTTTTGATGTGTAGATTGTTCTATGTGAAAAAAATACCTAGCAAATGACATAAATCCACACTTGGCTGCAAGTTAATGTAAGGCACACATTTAAGAGTTTTTTTCAGTTTGAGTTAACAAATCTTATATCAGACTGTAGTGCAACAGCGTCAGTACATCAAAGCCACACTGAAAACCTTCAGTGTCGTAACAGTGCAGGACAATTAATAAACTTTGCTCTTTGGTTGAGTCAGTATGCATAGAAAAATCCAAACTAACAGCTGTCAATATCCCCTTGATAATGTAAACTGAAGCATTTCTTGAATCATCTCAAAGTATAATGGCTGATTAGCATGCAGTGCTTTAACCTGAAATTATTTGTACTGTTGTGATTAAATCCTTTCACTTACTTTCCCAGTTTCAGACTGAACAGCCTGACTAAACAGTCTGCAGGCCTCAATTTGTTTAAAAAAAAAAAATCAGGAAAAATCTGCATTGATTCAAGCAGGTGATTTCCAGCTTGGCACAAAAATGTGACCCCTGATAAAAAAATGTAAAACATAAGATCTTTATAATAAAAAAAATCTGAACATATTCCCTTTCAACATTTCACACATAAAAAAGAAAGGCTTTCCCCTCTTCTCCGGACAGGAACACTTTTGAGAGCTTGCAGTGGAGGCTGGTCTCCTCTACATGTAGGACTTAGGGACAATCGGGTCTCCATACATGCAGTCCTCCTCCAGCGCCAGGTTGTATGTGCTGCCACTTCCTCCCTTGTAGGCACTGGTCACAATCCTGAGCCAGCCCCTCTCACCCTGAGGAGAGAAGGACAAAATTATCTGCAACTATTTTCATCACTGATTAATTATGGTATTCATGTTTTCAAAGCCAAAGTTCCAATCATTCCTCAGCTACAGCTTCTTAATTGGGAGGATTTGCATTTTATATGATGGTAAGATAAATATGTTTGGGTTCTGTAATTCAGGTAAACAAAACAGGCGTGACCATATGGCCACACTGTGATACAATTTCATGAAGTGATTTTAAGGACCAAAGGAATAACTGACTGATTGAAAAAATAATTCGAGTTGTCATTAATGAATATAATTACTAGTTTCAGCCCCAGATTAGCCATGTGAACAATTACCGTAATTTCCGGACTATAAGCCACTACTTTCTTCACATGCTTTGCGGCGAAAATAAATGAGAAAGTGTGTGACAAAGTAATTCTGAGGCTGTTCGATTCTGGCACTGAAGAAGACAACTTTAGTGGTTTTAGTACGCAGGAGGAGTGGGTGCGGCTTATATTCAGGTGCACTCAATAGTTCGAAAATTATGGTACTTTCACTGCATAATTTCTGAGTTAGTCTGGATTCTGAGGATTTAAACAAACAGAAATTGCTTCTCATTTCAAAAACTTAACAGTAAAAGCTCAGTTATTATATCAACCCATAAGTGTCGATTTATTTGCCAGAGTTGCAACAGATTTGTCTTTGCTGTTTTATCTGTTATCTTCTCAGTAGTTTGAAGGGGTTATAACTCAACTGGAACATTTCTTTCGAAATTCTTATATTGCCACGAAGATTATTGTAGGTCATAATTTATAAAACACCACATTTACAGCACCCTGAGGGAGAAGATAAGTAAATCATACACAGAATGAAAGTGACGTGCACAGAAACAAACCTTCTGGAAGCCATCTTTTAGAATCCAGTATCTCTACTTTTGATCTGATGACCGCTCTCTCTTTCATTGAGGACTTACCCATGGCTCTCCCCAGGAGTTGCGAACGATCCAGTATTCAACTCCATCCTCAACTCCCCAGCCTGCCACTGACACGATGTGGTTGATGAAAGGACTGTCCTGATATTCAGAATACAGTCCTCCTTGGTAGGCATCCAGTTTTTCTGTGGCCATAATCCCACAGCTGGAGAGACACACCTCACATTAAACACTTCCCCTGTACAGAGACTGCTGTTGCTCCTACATTGCTCTGTGTACAATGATGCAGCTAAAAAACACAAGTGCATTGATTTGATAGCTCTTTGCATAGGCTAGAGATGAAGCAACCCACCAAAGTGCATTTAAGAGTGACTGTGTTCCTGTAAAACTGCTGTCTGTCTGCATTCAATGAGTAGGTGGGTGCTGTTGACAAGACCTGATTATCACACAACTAGAATACAAATTGTAGAAAGACTTTAACACACTGCTTACAATTTGCTATCACTGTAATTAATTTCATAAAAAAATGAGACATCACACTCTTAAGGGCAGGGTGCAGGAAATATCACTGGAAGGAAGTGAGAGAAAACTGTTGACATCAGTTTGAACTCTTCATTTAGATTAATTCTTGTCATTCCTTTTCTTTATTTGTGTTCCTTTGTGGAACCTTATGCTTGTGAATGACTCTATACCCTTTATTCCCATAGAACAATCTTCCTGATGACCTAAGATCTGTTACAACTGTGTTTGCTTTTAAAAGCAAACAGGCCTCTTTAACAGTAGACTTTCTGACTTGCCATAACAGGCACCGATACCAGGCTTATCAACAGTAGTTACTGTATGTTTCTGTGTCTGACTGTGAGCATTTGTCAATGCATGCCGATGGTGGGTTCCTTGCAGCTTTGGGTGAATAGTGAGTGTTTTGGTGAATGAATAAATACAATTGAAAGCTGACAGAGTGTGCTTTCTGCTGCTCTCTAAAAAAATCAGCATGAACATGTTGCAAACCTGATCGGTCCTCCAGTGTAGATCTCTGCCATCATCTTCTCCCTCCCGCTGACGGATCCAACATTTTCAAATTTCCACAGGGTGTAGTTCTTCACAATGTTGCACACTCCGAAGGTGGTGCAGGTGCCACACTGGTTGAAGGCTTTGCAATCTTTAAAAAGGGAAACAGAACATACATAACTCAAATTTGGACTCTGTAAGGGATTTCAACCACTACTTTGCACACTGAATGACTCTTACTCTGGTCTTTAGCCTGGTAGTTATTACAGGTCTCATCTGGGATCCCATGGTTGTTGGCGTACTCCCAGACTCCGCTGTGATCCCCTCCATGGCAAGTGCCAGCATTCCCACAGTCGATCACATGCTGGACAGACAGGTAAGCAGACGGCCATGCTCCTTTCCGCTTAATGTTGATGCGATCTGGTGGAAGAGAAAACACAGAGCCATAATTAAACTGCAAACCAAAAAGTACACCAACAAGTTCCTGTTGATTAAGTTCTCTCTGTGTAAAAATGAAGTGAAACTGTCATCTGTTAAAACATGTCAAATAGACCTGAGGAGTTTTTACATGTCACCAAATCACCATGACTCAGCTATTTTTGAGAAATTGGAAACTACCAAATGCAGAGTCATACCTGCCATGGCGCTGGTGCTGCCATGGGCCCAGCAGGAGCCACAGTACTGAGGAATGTGCTGGTTTCGGGTCGTGCTCACATAGTTGGTGCCATTAATGTTCCTCCAGTCCCATGCTTTGGGCAGATCAGAGATGTTTAAATACTCATGCGGACGAGGACCAGTCCTGTGAAGGGACAGGATAGTACATACTTCAGCTTTGCAGCAGAAAAACACTCAGTAATACTTTAGACACATGTAAAAAGAAAACAATCAAACAAAAGAGATATGATAAATTAACGCATCAAGTACAAGTTCAGAATCTGTCTTCAATTTTTTCTACAGTGTGAGAATTTGGTGGCTTTCACTGTTTTAGACCACTGTAAAAGTGACAGTTTTTTTGGATTACAGACTGTTGGTCAAATGATGGATAAATACTGTATGAAAATTAAATTAACTTATTGTGTATGTGTTGGTCTCTGGGTGCATCTCAAACAGCACATTATGCTACGAAATACCAAAAATACATCAGATAAGGGACTTAAAAATCCCTCTCACATTGTTTGGTGATAGTAAGATGATAGTTTTATTTATTTTTTATTTATAAGTATACTTTTTTCTGTTTCATAGGTTTATGCTAGAAATTGATATTATTCAAATGTAGAGTGTAACTGACTTTATTTATTTAACAAACGAAACTAACTATCACGGTTTACTTCTAAACCAGTGTGATCTAAATCAGGAGTCCTGTTTTCCTCTGTGTAAAATACTGAGATGTTTTTTTTTTTTTTGTTTTTTTTGTCACATGCATTTCCCGAACAAGTCTTTGCGTGTTGACAGCTCAGCTCCCGGGAATTTACAGAGCTTTTTACTTCCTTAACTTGCGGTTAATTTAACCTGATTTGCAGAAGATGATGATAAAAAAAAAACATTTTGAGGGCGCAAAAAACTGTTTCTCGTAAACGCTGACCTACTACGTAAAATGCACTCCGCACAAAAAACAAGTGTGAAATTAAAACAAGACTATTTTGACGTCTAACCCACGTTGTCACCTTTAAAAACGCTTTTTTTTCTCACATTCGTCGCAGTCGACGGTGACTGTGCGTCTTAAACGGGTGGAACTGCTGATAACGCAAACTGACGGCTAACTGTAGCTAACGCAGCTAAAGCTAGCCAAATAAAATAAGTTACCCGCCTTACCGATAAACTACTTGTTAATACTTCTTAGTAATTGCCTACAAACTAATTTTACAAAGCAAATAAATCTGTTCCGCTTACTTTACTCCGAAGTCTTTACTTCTCGGTGTCCGGACATAGCAGGGCTCTTTCTCGTTGAAAAACATCCCGGCGAACACACCGGACAGCACGGCCGACAACAGCACAACAACCGACGGTACCAGAGCCATCTGAGCGGCGGTCGGTGGGCTTTACCGAATGACGGTAACCGGAGAAATTACAGGGGTGATGTCTGTGGCAGAGAGAGAGAGAGAGTCCTGATTGCAAGAACTCTCAGTGCTTATAACCCGGTACCGAGGCTGCAGTCATGTGACAAACAAACATCATACGCACACGCTCACATGCTCAGCAAGGAAGTTGGCCACAGTTGGATGATCAGCTCTTATTTTTTATCTTATGACTCTCCCTGTCAGTGTGGCCATATCCAGGATGATATTAGCTGATAGGTCTTTGCTGGCATACACCAGTCCATCAGCCGGCACCAGTCTGCCCTCTGCATCAGTGTTGTTGATCTCCACTGTCCTGTCTGCGGGATGCATTATGTTTATTTCTCCATCGCAGCTCAACTTAATGTGCAGATTTTATGTCAGTGAACAACAAAGAAAATATTATCTGACGCCATTTACCACTAAAAAGCCTATTCTAACTCATTACAGAAAGGTGACTGAGGTGAAACTGGAGATGTAATGTAATCTGATGGAAATGTAGCATTACTGTGATCAAATTCATTGCACAAAGAGTAAGCTGTTTGGAGTTGGTGACCACTCAGTGTCTCATTCACAGTACATTTCAGTCCTGTCTCTTGCTTAGCTGCAGCATTTTAAAAACTTTTTTATGCTTGGTTTCAAAACCTCTTAAAACCCTGTAATATTCTTTGTGAGAGTGCCTAGATAAGGCTTGCAGAGCTACTTGTACTTTATAAGATCCTACGATCTCAAAAGTTACCAAAATTCCCCAGGAAAATTAACAGTTGAAAGGTTTATTGCCACCTAGGTGTTTCAGAGTCTAATGACAGGTAATTGTTGACTGGCAGTCTGGAGAGAATAAGACTTCTGTGAAATCATTTAAAAAAAAATGTACAGAAACGGATCTTGTGTAACCCAAATTTGGCAAAGTTAAAAAAATCCATGGTATGATGCGTGAATCACTTAAGTTTATTTTAGGTGAAATAAAACAACAAAGTGGTGAGTAAGTTAATTGTTGACTATGGAAAAAAACTGAACTCAAGTTCCACTCAAAAGCTCTTCTCTGGGGTTTGAACGGCATCTTTCTGCAGATGGAGTTTTCTCGGTTGTAACAGAGCTGTTGATCTGGCTCTTAAATAAACATACTTTGGCAGTTTCACTTCATATGCACACAGTGGCCACATGGCACTTAATGGCCTTTATTGAAGGACAACATGATTGTCACAAGGGTGGAAAAACATACTTGCGCTGAAATTTTCTTGAATTTACAGTTAACATCCTGTATTTTGTGCTGACAAAGCATATGAGATATCGACACCATTGTGAAACTGTTAAAAAACTGCAGTACACACTCAATCCTCATTTTGGTCCAGAGATAACACATTTCAACTGCGCACGGGATGAATACAAAGTGCAGTAGATACCAAAAAGAGACTCTCTAGCTTTACTGATCCCGAGTCAGTGTTTTTCACAATGTCAAAGACAACATGTATGGAAAAATCCTTGTTTTACATTAAGTATCATCATAGAGCAGTGCCTGCTGATGAGGTGGATATTGAAAACAAAGTTTATGAGACAAAACCAAGCAAACAAATCAATGCATCTTCATCAAAGGCATCTTAAAATGGAGACGCTATGGAGGTGATCAGTGCTGCAAGACATGAGGATTAATAAGGGCCTGTGTCTTATCATCATGTATAACACGCCTGAATTTCTGATTATCTGTTTTTATTCTTTCAGTAAGTTCATATTTAATGAAATACACAACTAGAATCACAGTTTGAAATGTTTTAACTCTAACTGGATCAGCTCTTTCTCCAACAGTTTGGGTGGTGTTGAGGCAGCGGAGCAGTCAGGATTGGGTGGTACACTGAATTTTTTTTTTTTTCTAAACCAGCCTTCGTCTCTTGCAGTCGCGCTCCATCAGGTCTTCAGACACATTGGTGGCTGATCCGATAGGAGACACCTGGTTCAGCATGGAGTCATCTGATGCCTGACCGAACAGGGCCATTAGCAAAGCTACACCAAATCCCGTAGCACGCTCCCCCTGCAAAGACAAATCACAACAAGACAAGTCAGCTTCTAGTGTCATTACTGTAAACTTACCCTGCAGGTATCTTTATTTAGCTTCCTTAACGTTATCTTTTACATTCTGAATTAATGTGATTGAAACCAAAGATCCAGTTGATTTAGAATCTGGTCCTTATAAATGTTACTGAAGTAAAATTTCAGGAGATAATTTAAAGACATCAGCAAGGAGAATAAATGGCTGACTGTGGCAGCCTTAAAAACTTCAAGGAAACATTTTAATAGGTTTTTGCAAAGACCAAGAACTGTGAATTTTTGTTCCAAATTTAAATGCATCAGGAGAGGATCATTGAACATCCAGTGTAAACAGGAGGATGCTTGCAGAAAACAGAGCCTGCTTTAAAGTTTATATGAGCACCCAACTATTGCTTTAAGACAGACTTGACAGATTTTCTTCTTCCAAGAGGACAAGTGAAGCTTCATGGAGACGTTGTTGTCAATTTCCCAAAACAATCTGCTGACACTCTTTTTCAGGTTACTTAGTCTCTGGCCAATCCTGATTGCTAATGGGTATGATCATAAAATCTAATTACATTATTTTGCGGTAAATTAAGTGTGGGGAGTTTTGACAAAAGTGGGGCTAATGTAAACTTGGAGTCTCAGTGCATGTCACCTGAAGCCACAATTATGACAGCACTAAATGCATGCAGCTCAAGTAAGACCTGGTCTGAGCAAGTATAACTCCTGATGCCAAATCTGCACTCCAACATCCAATTTGTAATATCTGGTTGCACATTCTTGTTCCGTTCCTCACGCCAAAGAAAACACAAGCATATACCTAACAAAACTTTCATCTCACTGAATTATGGTTATCACCTGATTTGCTCCAAGGGGAAAAAAAGATTAAAAACGGATTGCACATTATCTGTTTGCACACAACGGTACTCACAGCATGGACAGGAGAGGCGATATCAACATGGACCCAGACACCAGGCCAGTCAAAGCCCAAGTGGGAGGCAATAAAAAGGCCAGCGCAGGAGCTCTGAGCATTCTCTCGATCCTGTTAAAGCATAAGAAAGGCATGAGAAACATCTCCTCCCCAAAAATGATAAATTAATATTACTTCAATATTTTACTTAAGACACTTGAACATTCAGTGACAGAATATATGGACAAGTAAGCACAGGGTCACAGGCAACACTGTTGTCACCAAAACAAAATTCTTGTTGTTTCTAACTGTGAGCTTGAAACAAAAGTTGGTGTCATACAAAAAAACATTATAATTAAAGCACAAAGAAATTTGTTTCCAGTTCATCGCTATAAGAATTGTCGTTCTTTTATAGGTAAAACAACATTTTTGACAAACTGAGATGGATGCACCAGCAGAAGCTCACAAAGAAAATAGCAGTTAAATTACTTCACTTCTCTGTAATACTGTGCAGCAAATATTTCATGACCAGTACAAGTACAATGTGCAAAAGATAAGAATAATGTAGATACAAGGAGCTATAGATGTGTAAAAAAAATTATGGTAGTAAAACTTTTATTGCTTTTTTTAAAGTTACAACAACATTTTTTGTTTTATAAATTCTGAATTGTGTCAAAACTTATTCCCCTTGTCTTGCTTTTGCATGTTGTTTTGACAAGTTTGTAGTTTGTCACTTACAGCCACAGAGTTCTTCATGTCAGCCATGGCTGAGGTGAACTCGCTGAAGTGAAGCTCAGGGCAGTAGACCAGAGGGTGAGCGAGATCACCGCTGCTGCGCCCGGCGCGCACACATGCGACCTCCCACTGCTCGCTGTTCGTCATCACAGCTGCATGGTACTTTCCTGTGGAGATTCCCTGCACATGATAAACAAAACACGTTTTACGTACACAGACAATACCTGTGGGTTGTTTCCTTTTCATCATATATGTTGGTAAAAAATGAAAAGATTAAATCTTGCTGGCGATCTTCTTTGTCTAGATCAGCCTGTAAGAGGCTGCCACTCACCTGGGCACCTGTCAGTGTGGCCATATCCAGGATGATATCAGCTGATAGGTCTTTGCTGGAATACACCACTCCATCAGCCAGCACCAGTCTGCCCTCTGCATCAGTGTTGTTGATCTCCACTGTCCTTGAAAATGCAACATATAAGTGACACGTGAGAAAGTTAACCCACAGCCCTTATATTCATTCCTGTCGATTCAGCTTCTAAGAGAATGTTCAAGGTCTTTGTGCAATCACACTGTGACAACACAGACAAAACAAATCAAATAATCTGGCACATTATTATTATTATTATTATTAATAAAAAAACAGTCTCACTTTCCAGAATAGAGAGTGTGGATATCATCAGGTCGTGTGGCTAAGGGCCCAACTGCATTCTCTGCGAGGCAAAACACTGCATGGAGGTTATCCTTAAAGCCCTGAAGCAAACAAAGGACAGACTCTGACCAAATGAACACACTTAGAAACAGAGAAACAAGAGTAGGCTACAATGACAGATGCGACAGCTGTTGTTGGATGAGATAAGAAAGGTCACCTCACCTGTTTAACGGTAGCTTTGAAAGCTCCCAAAATGGCAGCGGCTCCACCACAGTCCCTCTTCATCCCTGGCATTGTGGTCTGGGAACAAATACATATTTATCTATAATTAAATGTAATGACTTAATGTTATCTCTAATTGTCTCTCATACACTGAGCTTAGAAGACCATACATTTACACTCAGGAAAGCTTTCCCAGCAGATTAGTGAGCTCTACCTTACTATTTGCATCTGACACTACAGAAACTGGAAAATGCAACAGCAGCTACATGTGAACAGATTACTGAGAATAGGCTTAAAGCTTAGCAGATCAGAGGTGTCAGAGTGT
>JAQNCA010000014.1:16152922-16180966 GCA_029783725.1 Acanthurus tractus
GTGTCAGAGTGTGTAGGTTTAAGGATCACCAGGATGACTGAAGTTACAGTAATGCAACGGTCTGAAAGACAGAGAATGGGCCAGAACACAAAACACCTTGTGAATATGTTTGCCGTGTTGTGTACTGCATGTGATTTTGGGATAATGCTAAATGGTTTGAGCTTGAAATTTATCCGTCAGCCAAATGAATCACAAAGAACACAATGAGATTTTCTGCAGGGATTTTCCTGGTCCATTAGCAGAATAAAGATTGTGAACAGTTTTTCCATGATTTTAAGTAGTTGGTTTCAGCAGTACCTTTCCCTTGATGCTAAGTCCTCCGGTGTCATACACGATGCCCTTGCCCACCCAAGCAATGGTTTGAGTAGCACCATCCGGTGTGTGGCTCAAGACTGCTAATGCAGGAAGATGCTCTGCTGCCTTTCCAACTCCATAAATACCTGAGAATATTATTACTCAAGTTACACATGCTTCATGCATACTTTAAAGGACATATGGAAAGAAGCAGCTTTAACAAAGACATCAAGGGGCAAGTGAAACAAAATCATAATTCATGATTTAAAAGAGGATGAATCCAAAGATAAATCTTCTTTTGTGATCGATACATGTGTCAGTTATTAATACATTATACTATTTTTAAAGGAATTTGCAGAATTACATTGTATGTAAACAGTTGTATCTTGCTAAGAAATGTGGAATCTTCAGAATCCAAATGGAGCACAGAATTACTGGATTTAGCAGGGAATTTCTGCAATGTACACTAATTACAGGCACAGGAATTAACAGAAATGATACCTCCAAATCCTCTTTGTTTCAGTTCCTCCCCACGGATTATCACTGGAGTAATTCCAAGTTCAGTTCCCACAGCCTTGATTTCCTGGAACAGAAATTAATGTTTGAGACAGAGGGTTGCTTAAAAAAACATTACTAGTTCGATATTCTTGTAGAATTAAAAAACATAAAAAAAATTATATTAAATAAAAATAGCTTCACTTACATCTAAGAAGTGATCTGTATTCATCTCATTGCATGGTGTGTCCACAATGCGAGCTGCCAGTCGCACTCCATCAGCAGCGTTGGACAGACACTGAACAGAAGAAAAACCATCAGCCATGGTTTAACATGCACCACTGTGGTTGGAAAACATGCTATGTCTGTCTGCCATGCTAAAAGCCTTGAAAAATTTTGATTAAAAACGAAAATTTAAGAGCAAAAAAAGAAGAAAGAAAAAAAATACAGTACCTCAAGTTCTGAGACATCCAGAGGACCGCTATCCTGCCCGACGATCACAAACTCCACAGTGACATGCTTCTTCTCAGTCCTACGTGAGTTGGAGGACCGACGAGAGAAGATGGGGAAGGCTCTAGCAATGGCACAGGAAGATGCAAACACATCTGAACGTTCACACACCATCTGGAGAGGAAACAAACACTTATATCACCTACTTGGTCCTCTTTTACTGGATGGCCCAGATTAAAGTGAGATCATAAAATGATTAAATAGCAGATTTGTACTGCAGCCAAAAGTTTCCTCTGATTTCTCCAGAAGAGGCTGAAGAAGGTAAAGAAAATCCTTAGTAAAACAATTCTTTTGTGACATGCAAGAACAAATGCAATTCTTAAGATACAGACCACGATGCAGCGGTTGTTTCCTCCAGGCAGGCAGGAACGGACCAGACGAGACACAAAGTGGGCAGAGGACGGGCTGTTGTGCCTGCTGACTCGAGAAGGAAGAGCAGCCACTGTAGCATGGTTGAGGTACAGAGGGCAGCTGTCTGTGGGGTTTGGGTTCAAACCATTCAGAGCCGCCTGCCAGATCTGATAAAACATGAGACAAAACAGACATTTCAGATTCACAGGGGAGATGTTTGCAGGAATAATAAGCAGAGTAACTCATTATTTGATTCGCTGACAGGAAATTAATCTGCAACCACTTGGGTTTTTGATTAATCGTTTGAGTCATATATTATAGAGACATGGGCAGAAATACCTAAATATAGGTATAGTGAAGTTGTCACCATAAGTTGGAGAAAACTGAGAGGCACAATGTTTCACTGTACCAATTGCCAGTTTCTGTATAGCAAAGAGTCAGGACAAATAAGACTACTGCAAGCGGTGGAAAAATGAGATCATGTTGGGTAATCATTGTTGGAGGATACCGAGAAGCTCTGTTAATGACATGAGAGAGCCTCTCCCTGACCTCACAAAGTCTCTCTGAAGACTCTCTGTAGAATAGTTATCACCGTTATAACCACCTACAAGGACTTTGCATGACAGCCTACAACACACGGCTTACAGCTCCATCGCATACCATCAGGGCGGAGTATTTTAGTCTGGATCTGACCACTGGACCTGTCAGTGACCTATAAATAGCCACTCATCGTGAACAGGATGCTACTCAATGCTAGTCAAGCAACTGAACTCTATCTGTCAATACTTGTGGCGAAGCTACTTCACTTTTCCACTCCCTAATAGAGAGAAACCCCTCCCTAACAAAAGCGCTAACGTTAATTTAATACCATAACTTAAAAGTTATGTAGGTAGCTAAATGAATATCCTAGCTATGTGTTATAGTCAATTTAACACTAACTGGTAAGCGTTAGCTAGCTAACCGTACATCGTGTACGTTTTCGCTCTGCAATTATTAAACTAGCGATGTTAGCTCACGCTTGCTTGCGTTAGCATAGCGCTAACATTAGCTGTCATCCAACTATTGTCTTAATTCACAGTATTACCTCTTTGCTGACGACCGGCTGCAGTTTTCCTTTGATGTGGCTCCAGGAGACTTGCTGCAGGCACGCCTGCTGTCCGACAATCAGAACAGGGCGACTCTGTGGCTCGGAGTCACCAGCAGAAACCTTAAACTCAAGCACCACGTTAGCCATTTTTGTGTCTAGCTAATGAGATAGCTAGCTGACAGTGACGATAAAGTGGACGGACTGCTGTCGTTCACTGCCTTAGCCCAAACCGGCGATGGCAGCCGGGAGAGGACAAAACGGCTTTATCTGAGTAATTTATAGAGGCAGGAAGTAATTTGCAATCTTCATCGACCTCTAGTGGTGATCAGTGGGAACAACTTGAAGAAATTTCTGAGGCAAAACCAATCAAACAACAGAACAGTCTGTAGCCACAAATATCTGGACAAGCATTAAGACAAAGTTGTATTATTGGCATTCATTCACAAATTTTAACTAAATCAATATCTAGTAATATTTCTACAGGTCATAGACAATGGACGCCTTTGATAAAGTCACATCAATAGTGGAAATAAAAAATTCAAAATTTTATATTGTAATAATTTAATATTTTTAACAGTTTGGTTGTAATGCTGCCAATGTCCTAGTGTGTGAATAGTGGAAAAAAGGCATGAAAGTGGGATGCAATATAGCTAAAACTAATAATTATAATCTTTATTTATCATGAATCTCTATTTGGCAATGATGGAAAAAACAATACAAATTTTCAGATGATGGTGATGTTTTTATTTTCTCTCATATTTATACCATCCACAACTAACTCACACAGAGTTTTTAAGTTGGAGTTACACACTGTGATCTCAGAAAAATGTTCGTTAGATAGCGTGTTAACATGTAACAGAAATTTTTCGAAGACAAACATCATTCAAAACATTTCACTGCAACTTGTGTTTAGAAATGTCAAACCACTTTTCCCACTAATTTCATCCAAATGAAACAAGGAAGGACCAACTAAATATTTTTCTACTCTTATTTGAAAACTTAATTTGTAATATGCACTTTCTCATATGATATATTTGCATAAATGTAAGGAGGACACACTTCTGTAAAATGTAAACTTTCACTTCAGAGTGCAAATCGTTAGGAAAAATCATCCATAAAAAATCAATTATTAAAAAGGGGAAATATTTTTTGGAAAGATAAACATTTAATTCACATGTCCATTTATAAAAACCTGATCTTTGAAGAGACAGAGGCAGTGATGCTGCTGTACTACTAAGAGGCGTATTGTGCTAATTCATTTAACAAGTGAAAAACAATGTAAAAACTATGTGGGTTTTTTTGCTATTTTTATCAAAAAGCATGTAAAATGTTTAATAAACAAATATTTATTGAAAGTCAATAAAGGCTGGACAATAACATAAACAATGTGGAGAATTTACCACAAAGAAAATGACATTTCAAAAACAACTTATTTAGTTTCTAGCGTTAACAGATGTTAACTAGTGACATTAGATTTAAACCATTTTGTTTCACTGAATGCTGGCAACATTACAGAGACAAAAAACAGTAAAATGTAGTGCTGCAACAAACAAGGGATTTGTCAATCAACCAAAAATTAAGTCATCATTTAATTATCAAGGTTTTACAAATTCATCAAGCAAAATGTCTCACATTTGGTGTAAATTTAATATCTTTGGGTTTCAGACTGCTGATCACAAAAAAACAGAAGACACCTTGGGATCTTAGGAACTTAAATGTGCACTTAAAAATTAATAATAAAAAAAACCCCTGAAAAATAAATCTGAAGTTGCAGACATGATGAGACATAGGATGCAAGACTTTTCTGCTCAATGCCTGAAGGATTCATGTGTGTTTGAACTGTTAATATAAAAACACATATTTTATCTGCCACCATGACTTTACATCTATTTGTTTTATTATCTGGCTTATCAAACTGAAATATAATACTTTTGCCAAACCTTACAGTTATTCGGTAACATCCAGCTAAAAATGTGCTTTTTATTGCACCTACAGTACAGCACTTACTGACCTGAGGTTTATCTCAATAATTTGGGTTTTTAAACGTAATACAAGTAAAAGCTTCACTTTAAGAACTATATATACACTAAACTCTGTTACTATATCATTGCTACTATAAACATGCTTATGATTTACTTAACTGAAATGAAATTTGTGTAAATCATGATAATATTAGAATAATAAGGTTATTTATATCAATGCAGTTTCTGCTATAGTCTGGATAGGATAAGAAAATAGAGCCTTATTAATTGCATAAAAGGTTTACAGCACCTGTTAGATATTTTAAAACAAGTGTGTTATAGGAAGCTATGTCTAACATGCAGATACACACGCATACAATATGTCAGTTTTACACACAACCATCCAAGGACTTGTACATCTATCAGCTGAGGACAAACATGGGGATGTCAGGTTTAAGTGGTAAAGAAGCTATGAAATGAAACTTAAGTGGCACTGGATGAGGTTTAAGTGAAAAATGCTATGTAGTGTGCTCATGTTGAAAGTTCCATTCATTTTTAATAGTTAGTACTTCATTAAAATAACTATATGTGCTAAAGTCAACATGTGTGACAGAGAAGATAATCTAAGAGGTCTGCTAACATTGCTGCTGTGTAAGACTAGACTTAAGCGATGCATTCAATGCTACTGTGCATGGGCACATAGTGTACATGCAGTTGTATGAGACACACATGAGAGAAGGAGCTTTATATGACCACACATTCCTGGAGACTTGTATGCATGTGCTGTTACGTGTAAAGACTTCAGGCAACACTGGGATGAAATTTTACAGTATCTTAAACCTGGGTAGGCCAGCGGTGTCTGTGCAGTCTGTGACTTAGGCATGACACAGGTTGCCACCAGATCCACAGCTGGCAGCAATGCCACAGTTCTTCAGGATGGGGTTGAAGTGGGAGCCGGTACCTGTGCTGGCTTCTCTAGGAGGGAAAGGCCTCATGGTGGAGAGGATCATGGCCAGACAGTCGGCCACGTTCTTGTTTGGGGCACAGGCAAGAGCCGGTGTGTGGCCTGCAGGAGGTCAACAGGGAAAGTGTAAGCGTGTCCTCCGGTTAGAGTTTTTTTTTTTTTTTTTTTTAAAGGAAACATGAACTTCTCTTTTAGTCTATCATAAAAATATCATCGTTCAAACTTACCTTCCTCATCTACAGCCATGACTGCTGCTCCTCTGCTCAGCAACACCTGCACTACAGTGGCCAGGCCTTTCCTCGCTGCAATGTGAAGGGGCCTAAATAAGGAAGGCAGACAATTAGACTGGTTACAGAGGTTTTAGGGAGACGTTAAAGAAACTGCATGCAGTAATACTGGCCGGTATATCAATCTTCTACACTACATTTGAAAAAGAAATAGCAGAAAAACTGAAAAAAAGGTCTGACATCTAGGATGAACAGGAGATCAGTATCTCATAATTACCAGATCTTTTCTCAGTTGCTGCTCAGACAGGATTTTACAATTTTCTTAAAAGGTAAAGGAATAAAGTTACTTTTGTTATATAAACAAGTGACCTTCTATTTTTTTTACTATTTTGGAATTGAAATTAAGGAATCATTAGGAACCGGAATTGATAAGCAGAACCGGAATTGGAATCAGATTAATAAAAATCCTAACGATACCCATCCCTACTATTAACCTGTGTCATCTACCAACACATGCAGTAAGTCTCACTTAAATATCAATAATTACATTTTAAATGCATGCTGCATTGTGTCCTAAGTCTTAAAACTAAACTTCAGAATCCATAATGGTCAACAATTTAAATGAACAAATTTAAGCAATTTGATTGCAACATTAACTGTTTAGATCAAAGGTATACCTAATTAATTGCATACATGTATTGCAGCCAGATATTGAATTTTAAGTCAACTCACATTTGGAGAGCGCTGTTTGTTGCATTTATGAGGGAGGAGTCGCTGATCTCTCCCAGGATCAACAGGGCACACATCTCATGACCCTGTAAAACAAAACAATGTACCAAGTGATAATGTGTTCTTAAACATTGATTCAATGTAAATGTCACAAGTTGTTGCTGAAAATGTTATCATAACCAATATTTAATCTAAGTGAGCTGGTAAAATCCACATCCTGCCACATTATTACTTTCTTACTTTTAAAAGCTGGGTCAGAGTTAATGTAGTCTATTAGAAATTAAAAGTATATTTTATTATTTTGTCTTATATATGGCATAATATAAATATCAAATATGTCTGATAGCATTTTCATCATTATACTCAACAGGGATTTTTGCTAATATGTTGGCAGGTTATCACCTTATCTGACATTATTCTGACATTACAGTTGTTACATGCAAGTTATGGTGTCATTGCATGCAACAGTACATGCATGTGTATGTGAATGTGACCTTGCTGCAGGCTAAGTGAAGGGCAGTGTTATTATTGACATCCACCAGGGTCAGGTCAGGCTTCGCATTGTGCAGCAAGAACTCTGAAAAGCAGGAAATAAGACACCTTTCACAACAAACACGGGCCTTTGGATTTTCAGCATCTAGCTGGTGTTTTCATGTGCAGCAACTTACAATCAACAGGTGAACAGATTTGTATGATGTATGACTCATGATTCATGTATACCTACGTGCTTAAAATAAAAAAATGTCACTGAAGAAGAGAGATATCATTCACATAGAGACAAAAAACTGTGTGGTTATGTCCTGTTTCTGGGTTTTAAGGTTTTTCCAGTATAAATGGATAATATCACATTTAAGAAAAAAATACTGATGAGAGAAAGTTCAGTCACATACCAACAGCCATCGTCTGTCCACAGTCAGCAGCAACCATCAGAGCAGAGCGTCCACAGTGATCCACAGCGTTGACATCTGCTCTCTGGGCCAGAACCAGCTGAAGCCCAGCAACACTACCTGAATGAGCAGCTGCATGCAGGGGGGTCCTGCACCCACACAAACATACACATGGAACAACAGGCTGGTAAGATAAAGTCACAGCCTCTGTGCATTAAAGTAATCTTTGCATCTTACTGCAAGCTATGAACTGTTATGCATTTGACATCAGGCAACAGTGCCCCTTTGTTTCTGTGTATGTTGAACATTTTAAAGTAATTAAATAAAAACTTGCTTTTAATTACATATCATTACAACCTTGCCTTGTCTAATTTGAATAAAAATTGCCAATTTATTGAGATATCCCCACCCAAATAAATCATTAATCATGTATCATCATGCTGAGCTGTCAGAACTTTGACTTGATTTGCATACATACAACTGATTTTAAATAACTTTGGAGGCTAAGTGAAATGCAAATAAAATCAGAATGCAAACAAACTATGTTTACTTACACTGATATGACAAAGTGTTCATAATCTCATGTAGAGATATACTTCAGTCAAAAACCAATTAATTTACTAAGATAAACCATAAAACAATAAATCTATCTCGATATATCTCTATCTATCTGCTTCCAACTGAGTGTGTCACAAAAGATGAGCAGAAAAATTGCTTTTTATTTACTCTATGTTTTACACAGCAGCCAAACTTCTCTAAAATCAGGGCTGTACAACCGCTGCTTGCAGATTTATGCCTGAATTGTAAATGAACACAAACATTCTACTTTTGAAACTGACTGATCCATACCTGCAGCACTGTACGGAATAGACTGGTTATGATAGGAAGAGCTCAGCTCGGAGCAGAACCCACCTTCCTTTAGCATCACTGATGTTCACTATTTGAGGACCAACAGTCTTCACTAGGAGCTTAGCAGCAGCATCATGTCCATTAACTCTGCAAAGGAACTCAGTTTTTCAGTTTTGAAGAACCACTATAAACTTACTGATAATACTAATAACCACATGTATGATGAGCGTTACTCACAGAGCACAGTGCAATGGTGTGAAAAGATTTTTTTCCTGGTTGCAAAAAAGTTTGTTTTCAAGTAATACGTGTAAACATCCTTCTCGCCCTGCAGACAAAGGACAAATGTTCAACCCTTTGTACAATTAGATAAATACAGTATCTCAACATACAAGTGTTTAACAAGACAGCATCATTAAAACAGAAAAAAAATATTCAAAACCTATAAAGATAGTGCATATAAAAGACAGTGATAGGTTGGTGCTGGTCTAAAAATGTCCCATTTATCAACACTTTTGCAGTTTTATCTGTGCTCATGTGCATGTTTGTTCCATTTAGCACTGACCTGAGGTGTTTTTGTTAAAATGCCTTAAGTACATTTGACATGAACTCTTGCCCTGATGTCTCACCATGGTAGGCAGCCCAATGGGTAGGTGTGTAGCCTCTGTAGTCCAATATGGAGTCCAGGGGGTCAGCTTTCATAGCAGCTTTTAGCAAAGTTCGTAGTAGCTCCGTGTGGCCGAGGGACGCTGTGAGGTGCAGAGGTGTCCTTCCCTGAGAGTCTCTACACAGAGCTGAAGCCCCATGTTCCAACAGAGCAGATACACACTCCTCACTGCCCAACATGGCCTGCAGGAGGAGCACACAGGTTATGGTATGAGAAGAAAACAACACATCTGAAACATCCAGGTCTCTGTTCAAGGGCATACATTGGACATGGATATGACACAAATGTTCACACACAAGCACAAATACACTTACAGCTCTGTGTAGTGCAGTGAAGCCCATTTTGTCTGCAGCATCAGCCTTAGCTCCTTTTTCCAAAAGGATGTGGACACAGTCTGTGTGACAACCCAGAGCTGCCAGCATGAGAGCCGTCCTAAAAATTAAAAAGTAAAGAGAATGAAGTAACCTGCATGATATGTTTGTGTGTTTCATACAAAAATATAAAAGTGATTTAAACCAAACAGTAACATCACCATTCTACACCTGGTTACCACACTATTATCATGCCATGTGCTTGAATATTAGCTGGTAGTTATTTAAAACTTGACTCTTTGATTCTTACACTTCTCATAGATAATAGAATAATATCAAAGGATAATGAGTTTAAACATTTTCCTGTCAGCTTATCTCTGATCTATCTTTTTTGACCAATGTGTTTATGCCACAGAAAATGAGAACAAGTGTAACCTTCTTATTGTGATTAAACTATTCCATATTTTATATTCTCTCTTGTCATAATATGAGAACATTTGTTTTTGAGTTTGAAATGAACAGTATTGTGCCTGAAGCTGAACATGTCAATTGATGATAACACATCACAGGATTACATTAAGTGACTCACTGTCCCTGTGTGTCTGGACTGTCGATGATGTCCACACTTTGTTCCATGTTAACCAATAAAAGCAGACAGTCCATTTGGCCCTCAGCAGCTGCACAGGTGGACAGAGTAAAAGGAAAATATCAAGTGAAAAATATTTTTACAGACATTATATATATATATGTATGACATGATTTTAATATTTAAAACTTATAGTTTATTCTCAAAAAGTGCCTATCAAAAGCATCACACATTTAGTGAACCTAATGAATACTGTATGTTTGTACAAGTTCTGTCTTATATAGATTCCTTAAATGTCACACACACACAAATACACTCACACAGACATACAAACCTGCAGCATGAAGCGATGTCCACTTGCACTTATACTCCTTCAGTGTGTAGGAGGCTTGGTGTTTCAGCAGCACTTCCACACACGGGGCAAAACCTCTCCGAGCAGCCAGGTGGAGGGCAGTTCTGCCCTCTGTGTCTCGCACATCCAGACTCACTAATGTCTCTGACAGCAAACACAAGGCCTCACAGTGACCATAATAAGCCTGTTGTGGCAGAATAATAACAGTGGAGTCAAATTAATGTAAACCTGTGGCCTTTTATTTTTAATTTGGTCTCTTGTTTAAAAGTCCCATCTTTTTCAGTGTATTCACTGTAATAATGTGCTACTCACGGCTAAGTGCAAAGGGCTGACTGGAATATTGCTCTCAACCTCCTCTAGACAGTTGAATGAAATCTCCAGAAGCTACAACAGCAAGAGAGGAAAAAGGGAAAAACAGAAAAGAAATGAGTCTGAGTATTGATTAACAAGAACAAAAAAAACAGAATAAGAAAAGTTCTGAAATTCAAAGACACCACTAACCAGTTCCAGGTGCTGTTTGTTCCCGTAAGCGGCTGCGTAGTGGACGGCACTGTAGCCCTTACTATTCTTCAGAGTTGGGTTTGACCCGTTGTCAAGCAAGTAGTCCAAACACCTGAACACACAAAAAAGTTCTGAATCCTGTCTGGGTTTTATTCTTCTAATGTTCACCTTCTTTCTCTTTGGGTTGATAGTTGCACAGATTTAACTGTGATTGTGTTTTTTTATTGATCTTATTATTTGCTCTTCACCTTTATGTTGAAATAATGGATAGACTCGCTCTGTCAGTCTAAGTTAACACATATTTTACAAAACTCTGATGTTATTTGCTGACTGAAATACAAGATTACTCTGGATTCTGAGCAAATTTAATGTTTAAAGATAAAGTTTCTAATTCATGATTAACATTATGTGTGATATGATAAAAATATGCGACTTACAGAGAGGCATCTTGTTCTTTGTCCTCATTGTGGTCAGACTTTGATTCCCCTCTGTGGAAAGAAAGAACTGACTTGAATGCAGAAAACTTTACAGGATGTTGTTCTTATTCATTCTGAGAGAAATAAGTCAAACACAATGACAGTAAATGCTCTCTCACCCACAAAAGGTGTGTGAAGCTGCAGCGTAGTGCAGAGGGCTGCAGCCTGTAAGATCCAGCTCGTTGACGTCAGCCCCGGCTCTTACCAGGGAGATGGTGCACTGGCTGTTCCCATTAGCAGCAGCATAGTGCAAAGGAGATCTATAAGGTACAATGGGGGACAGCTGTGAGATCAGGTAACACCAAAGCAGAGTTCAATTCTTAGCTTCAGCTCTTCAGCACTGCTTGCTCACCTTCCCAAATTATCTCTCACGTCCAGATCAGCAGCACTACTCAACAACAAGTTTAGACAGTCAATGTTTCTGTCACAAAGAAAGAGAATAGGTAATAGTTACATTAAAATTCATGGCTAAGTGTGTCTGATTCGTGCTTATGAACAGGTTTTACACCACAGGTATCATTTAGGCTCCCTGGTTTTGATAAACGATAAACAATCAAGCAAACAGGAGTCCAGCTTTAAAAACCAAAAAAACAAGATTAAAGTTTTGAAAATGTTTTTATAATGACTAAAACCCTACAAAAATATGTCAAAATTAAATTTGCAAAACAAGCACAAGGACACTCCTCAAAAAGACTACATTAAAAGACAGAATATCATCTGTCTAACAGTCTAGGTGAGAGGCAACAAATTGTAAATATAGACAGAAACAGTTCAGTATTTGAATCAGTTGAGACACATAAAAATACCAGATTTTAAACATTAACTTCAATTAATTGAATGTAAAAGTTTATGTACTAAACAAAACACAATCATATAGCAATACGACAATTTGTGCGCGCATGTGTGTTAGTTTACTCACCCTCCAGAGGCAGCTGCATGCAGGCAGGTCCTTCCATGGTCGTCCACAATGTTTATATCAAACCCAACTGGTTGCGTTTGAGAGGACATGATGTAAAACTGGCCTGAAGGGTAAAAAACCAAAAACATCATATGAGTGGAAATATTTTGAGTTTGAGTGAGTGTAAAAAAGGGCAAATGTAAATTTATAAGGACAGCTTAACGTCTAACTGATTCTTACCATTAGAAAGTAACTTTCGACAACAGTCTGAAAATCCATTCAGTGCTGCAAAATGGAAAGGAAGCATCCCATGAATCCCCTGTCTGTAGAAACCAAAACAAAGGTCATTTACTTTACTATGTGCACACAAAAAAAGCTTTCTGAATTAAATTAGATCTATTTTCTTAAGGCTTCTGAACTGTTGGCTTGGAGGCTGAAGTGCTGATGGTCAGTAAGCAGCTTCATATTTCTCTGCTAATGTGCTTTGTCAAAATTAACAAAAAAGAATATGTAATAACTGAGTTTGTATGGGTGTGTCTCTTAATCTGTTATGGCTGGTAAGGGCTGCAATACATATTACAGAGTTTCCGAGTATCAATTCCTCACATTTAGAGAGGACGCGAGATATCTCAGTGCAACTAATGATGCAAATGAGCTTAATGCTGGACGAGTGAACACTCTGGGTGATGTAAGTGCAGAAAACAAAGAAAATAGAAAAAAAAGCAGCATCACACACTGGTTGGAGTAGGCTTACCTGGCCTTGTCAGCACCATTTGTCAGCAGAGTGCTAATCAACAACTCCTGACCATATCTGGCAGCAATGTGAAGAGGAGTGTTTCCATACATATCAGCACAATCTATCTCCCCACCTGTATACAGAAGGAAAAGGACATGTGACGTGAACAAAATGAAGATTTTTTTTTTTTTTGAGGACGGGCAGTGATATTTGAAGAAATCGATCATGTGATACTGTAAACATTTAGATATTTTTGAGAATTTTTTTGTACCATTTTGGATCAGAATCTGGGAGCCTGTGAAGCGTCCGTGCATAGCAGCCATATGTAGAGGACTCTTTCCTTCTTTGTTCTGTCAAACAGAGAAAATGAAAGCATGGTTAGTTAAAATAACAGCATTAAATCACTTAGGACTACAATCTGGTAATACATAAAAATTAATTTCTTATTTTTTGCCTTCTTTAATTTAACTGATAAAAAAAAAAAAAAAACGCTCTTTACCTGCACATTTACGTCAGCACCGTTGTTAATTAGCAGCTCAAGACACAGCACCCCGCTGGAGGAGGCAGCAGCTAGATGCAGTGGTGTGCTACCATTGTGGTTGGGCTTATTGATGTTGGCACCACAATTCACCAGCTCAGTGGCCACAGAGTCCTGTCCTGTCTGACAGGCCATGTGGAGCGCTGTGTTCCCGAAAATGTTGGGTTCATCAGTCTTACAGGAGATAGATGAGAAAAGCCATTGATCAGTATACAACAAGACATTTGGTGATTTGAAAGTATGAGAACCTCGTTTGGCAGGTTAGATACTAAGAGTGTTGAGAATAACAATTCTGAGAGAAGATAGTTTTTGATAATGATACCTGGAGACATCTTAAAAGAAAAGGAAAAAAGGTTTTAAAGATTTGGCTTGTTTAAATGAATGACGAACATGATATGTTTTTTAAATAATGTTAGCTTCAGCTGTGCTTGAAGTCATGTATTGTGTGACTGGATGGTTGTTGGAATAAAGCAGATTACAAATTAATGGTGAAGTAGCATCATGAGTGACAAAGATCAGGCTCAACATGAAACAAAGCCTGGAGCTCTGCAGGAAATCAAGCTGTTCATGTTGAATCTTACGCCAAGCCTTGTGTAACTACTGGTGTTCAGGAGTATAATAGTGCCAATTTTTTTCTGATATTTTAATTTTGATTTAAAACAAAGAAAAGTTTCTAGAAATACTCAAGAAAATGTGCAACAAAATCAAGTAAATTCTTGTATTTTCAGCTTTAACGATTTATTACAAGCCACTAACCTCCACTGCCAGTCTTAACAGGTATTTCACCACATCAAACTGCCCACTGGCAGCTGCAGCGTGGAGCGGAGTGTAGCCTCTTTTGTCCTTACACATCACATCAGCACCATGAGACACAAGCAGCTTCACAACCTCCACATGTCCTGAAAGAATAGCATAACTTTACTTTAAGTCTCTGTCAAAGCTCATCCATCTCAGCACACCAATCACCCTCCTAATCAATTTGCAAAATCTGGCACAGATAGTGCACACATCATTTAAAACAATATTCATCACAGTCTGACCTTGTCAAGACTTTTTCTAACAATAACTAGTCTAATTTAATTAGCATGCGGTTGTGCTAATGAGCTATGCCAGTAATATGTTGTATTATAGTTATATGTCAAATATGTCAGGCATTTTCTTAAAAAAATAATCTTTTTCATCACTGACTTCAGTCCACAGCAAAATCCAAATTCTGCAGCAACACCTGCATATCATATGAATGACAAGTCCTTTTTATTCCCCAAGCACTTTCCCTGAAGAATGTAAAACTGTATGCTTTATTGTCAAGTATTTGGGAACGACTTCTGACTCAAACTTTATGGCCCTACCACAACTGTTATTGTCAGTTCTCTAGTATTTGCTGGATGTTGGTTAGTTTGTATTTGCTTGTTTGTTATTGCATATCAGGAAAACATTTTTTTTATTCTGGATTAAAAGCAACAATAAATGACACCACTTACCAAGGTATGCGGCCCAGTGGATTGCCTGCCTTTCCTTCTTATCTTTGGTACTTACATTGGCACCTTTGCTCAGGAACAAGTTCACCATCTGCAGGAACATAATGAGAGGGTCAACCAGTGTCAATCTACAATTCTAGTACAGTGGATAGCATCATTTTGTCTTGACACCAGTGTAGCATTTATTCTACCATTATTTTAACAGAGCTCTTTTGATTCCAAGGCTACTCAAAGGTGCAAATCTTGTGTAAAACTAAATGAATATGTTAATAGACAGAGCCTTTTTTGTTTTATAGTGCTGCACAAGCTGTCAGAAACCAAGAAATTGTCCCTCAGTCCTCGATCACTTTCCTAAAGTAAATCTATTTACCAATATGCCATTTCTTAAATGATAACTAATTAATATTTAATAGGGAGACTCTGGTTCATACTACCACTTATTACCTCTCCATGGCCACTGTGGGCAGCGTGATGCAACGGAGTCCTTCCTGACCTGTTAGCAACATCCAGGCTGCACACATGTGGTATCAGAGCTGAAGCACAGCCTGTAGCCCATTTTGCAGCTGCCATGTGTAATGGTGTATGCCAGAACTTGTCCCGTGCATTGACTTCTGCTTTGTGCTTTAGTAGTAGATCTACAGCTCTCTGAGAAAAAAAACACAAAATTCAAAAAAGGCAAATGTCTGGCATTACAATTGGGTAGCTAAGTCCTTAAAAAGTCCTTTTCTCTCTGGGTTTTGAAGTAAGAACATACTTCATTTCGTGAGGCAGCTGCTCGATGTAAAGGAGTCAGCAAACCCTGGTCCTTGGCATTAATATTAGCACCTGTAAAAGAAAGTAAAAGCAAAAGTTGGCTTAAATTTTGGGTGCTTCTAGTAAATTTCTGTTTTTTTGTTCTTGACTGACTCATAGTATTAATCTATAAAGGCTGATTTGCAAAACCAAATGTGTATTTAATTATAGGCTTCCCATTTACAAATAACTTTCTACCTGAAGCAATAAGTAGGTCTATAGTGAGGACATCACCCAAATAAGCAGCAGCATGGAGTGGTGTGCTTTGTTCTTGGTCCTGATCAAAAGACAGAAACAAATAAATCCCAGAACAAAATATTCAGTCAGCACATTTTCTTCCATTTTACCAGACCATTTTTTGACCATTTACATCACATTGCAAGTAGCCTAGTAGTAGCCTGTGAAAACATTACCATCGAATTGACATCTTCATTGTGGTCCAACAAAAATGTCACTTCTTCTGTGTTTCTGCTGAATATTGCTTGGACCAATGGAGACTGAAAAAGAAATTTGACATGCCAAGTTACATCAACAGTAAGTTTATCATTTTCGAAAGCTGCTGGGCTCATAAATACATTCAGGACTTTACTGAGGTACCAAAATAACTGTCATATGTTTGAGCAAAGAAATAATCTATCCACTGGGCATTTAAGGGAACAATGCCAGTTAAAAATTGTATTAATTTGAAGTATTGGAATTACTGAAACTGCTTCTCTACAGCTAAAAATGTTACTCTTCGAAGCATTTCATCGTACTGGCACTTATTTGGCTGAATGAAACAGTAGGACCTTATTTGTATAAAATAAGCAAACCTAACACTTTTTTAATGTTAAGGATGATGTCTTGAAGAACTGAGAAATTACTCATCCAATTGTGCCATCCACAGAGAACGTCAAGCAAACTTAGCTTTGCTGTGAAGAAATATGGGTCCATTTAAAGATTGATGTTGTGAGTGCTTGTTTAGCAGGATTTGAACTTCATGTACCAAGCAACATAATGACTCCAGTGACAGGCTAGCTACGTAAAAAAGCGCTGAAATATCAAGCTACACACTCAAAATTAGTCTATTTTTTTCTTGCAATTAATTTGTTACATTTACTAGCCTTTTAGCAAACTTTGCTCGACATGTCGCTAACATGACTAGCCAGCTGTTTGCAGGGTTGGTGAGAAATGCTGGTAGTTATCTCGCGTAAAGTTAGACTACAGCAAAAGCTTTATTTACTACCTGGTCCTTGATATTTCGCAACTCCATGGCCCAATCAATCTGGAAGCTCCTTCATTTAGACTAGATGTGGAGTTGACTACATGTCACTGTTTAGCAGCTTGTTAGCCTAGCTTTAGCTAAGTTAGCTGCTGAGATACGTGATGTGTAGTTAGACGCCAGAATATCGCGAGGAAAGTAAAAAGAAACGTGATTTGGGGGCATTAATGTGAAGTTGCTAGATATTTTTGTCTTCCATTAATGCTTTTTCCGAATATCATCACGGGTTCAAGTTGTTTTGATTTATAAAATATATCAATAAAATAAATAAATATGTTAAATTGTTATAAATTGGGGAAAATTTATTCTCTTAAACTTAAATTTAACTACGACAAGAATTCTTATATTATTTCAAAAATATTAGCACGGGGACAATTTGTGGTCATCACAAATCAAAACAATAAAGCATTTTAAGAGCCAGTGGTGAAGAGTATTAAAATTTAAAAAATACACTTTATTACACCACCTCCTGAAAGGACAATCCCAGGGTAACATACACCTCATATTTCCCACAACTGATGTCACGCTGACCAATCAGAGCCGCCTGGTATTATTGCACATGCGCATGAGGCTTGAACTTACAGTTAACATGGAAAGATACGACTTTGCAAGAATTTAGCTCGATAACGTGTTGAGTTGCTTCTCTACCTCCGTATTTATTTACGTTGATAATGTCAGTCTAAAAGCGGCTTTATTCGTCAAAACACAATCTGTCATTTTACCTTTCCTTAAGAATTAACCAGGTAAGGGCTTTTTCATACTTTGATGTGGGTACCGTTAGCACATCCGACGTGACAGCTAACATATCATTGATACTTGTTAGCTTAATCACATAGTAACTGTGCCGTGACAGTGTTAGCTCACCGGGGATCGTTTTAGCGTTTTAACGTTACTTGTAGTGTTTAGAAGGTTATGGCCTAGGCTGCTCTTGTGTACTTATCTACGGGAATAATTAGCAGGTAAGCTTGGTGTATTTATTAGCTGGTTGGTTCTACTGCAGCCACATCACCACGTTAACTAAATTGAGAGGACGAGAGGTCATGTGTTTTAAACTCTGATTAACTCCTCACTACTACGAACTTCTTACACTTAGAGCTTGTAGTATCCATTGTATCCTATTTCAGGATTTCAAGTGTGACTATTATTAAAGTCTGACTGTTGTAAGGCTGCATTTTGAAGTTGCACCGATGCATTGCACTCTGTACTGTGCCTTCTGTACTTTGTTGACAGTAAACGGCAAAATCAACGTCTTTGCTTGACAAAGTGATTGTCACGTCTCAGAGCATCACCTTGAACGTTGATACTATTTCATCTGGTGTATGTCTGCCATTCAACATTTTTCTATCAGCTCCTGTGATCGATGTTCATTTTGTTGATGTGTGTGAGTCACATACTATAAGAGAGTGTTTTTACCCATCTGGTGGTGAGAACGACTGTAAGGTCCGTGCTTTTCAATCTGATATTTTCTCTGTTTCGCCTGCAGTAGCTTTTGGAATTGTTGAGGAAAAAAATTCTTGTTGCTCAGTTAGGCCAAAGAAATTTTAATTAAAATGATTCTTCTCAGTTACCCGGCCCGGTCATTCCTGGCTATGTTTAAAAAGACATTGATTTAAGCGGTGCCTTCTGTGATTCTAAAACTGAGACCGTTATTCATCTGTTCTGGTAGTGTCCTTGAAAACTGTGGAAAGATGTTTGCAAGTTTTCTTGGACAATACTCAACGTAACTTGGAACTTCTTATGGAAAATGTACTTTTTGGTTTGGCAGTTTTAGCACAAAATCTCATCATAGTCCTGGAAAAATTTTGCATCTATGAATGTAAGTTTGCCAAGTTAAACTCTAACTTTCACGCTCTCAAAAGAGAACTATATATTCTTAACCCCTGGCATGTTGTCTGTCTTTTTTTTGGCTTGTTTTGTTCAACTCTCTGTTGCTTCTGGTTTATTCTATTGTGTCATTGTCTCTGGAGCAGTTACTGCTTATATAGTTGATTTACAATCGATAATTGTATATTCGTACCTATGCTATGAGAAGTAAAATTAACAAGAGAGAATTTTAAAAATCCTGTCACCTTGAACAATTTAATCATTAAGTGACTCTGAAAGGATTAAACCATTACATATTATGAACATTATTAATAACATATTAACATTTTACACACACACACACACACATATATATGTATATATATACATATATATATAGAGAGAGAGAGAGATCTTAATAAAATTAGCTGTGTAATATCAATATCTTAATGTGAAATTGTGAAATTTTGTTTGCAATTTAGCAGCAAGTCTATACACTTTTACACATACTGTTACTGCAATTTCAAAACTCACTAAATTTTGGGGGAAGGTTTTGATGGGGCATAAAAGCCTGAGATGGTCATCATTTGAGGGGCATACCATAAGAGTTTGAGAGTCGGTTTGGGAGTTGTCGTAGATGTGGTGATTGTAAAAGCTGTTCTGTGTAGATAAGGCTTCTGTGTTGTTTGTTTAGGCTGTTCTTTTGAGGAAGTTAGGTGGATGGATGAATGACTAAATGATATGGTTACTTGTCAAGCTAACCATTTTTTCGATTTATATGTATTGACTTGACTAATCCAAGTTTACAACATTTGGTAAAGTCAAAATGAATCACATTGCCACTGATGTTTCCAGTAAGAACATCATACTGTTATTGCATTATGTTTTGTATTTTTTATGGATTTATTTTGACAAAGACTCTTAGCTACTGGGAAACTTTGTTTCAACTCTTTTATTAGCACAAACACTTGGTTGCCTGTGGAACTTGACAAGATTAGTGCTGACACATTAAAGGAAGGTTACACAATAAATGACTGGAATCCAGGTCACACTGGGACCAGTACATAATATTACCAGTAAGTCAAATGTAGAGCAGATATGAATGGTATGAAACCAAACATAATAAAAGCCAGCACATTGTTCCTCTGTTGATACATGTATATTTGGTGTTAATAGTATTGTTGTGGCTAGTAAATGTGGGGAGGTATAATTGTCTTGTGTCTCACAGTGTACTTTAAAGGACCAACCTGAGAATGTCTCAAGACATTCATAGTTTCAGACAAAGTGGCAAAGGCCTGTTATTCCCAGTCACACAAAAAACAGTGAATATGTCAAATGAAGAACAGGACAGACATGAGTGATTGCAGTATGTCTGTTTTTGTGTGAAAAGAAAAGAGAAATTATGCATGTCTTGAAGTTGAACATCAACCAGGTGCCAGGACAAACACTGCCAACCAGACAAGAGAGTAAATATCTGCACACTTGAATCTCTGTTATAGTCTTAATTAGTTGTGTTGTTTGTATTGTTGGAAAGTAGTTCTCCTTCAGGCAAAAATACTTTGAGTCATGTGGGAGAATTGACTTGTGATCTGCAACCATAGAGCAAAATCACTTGCACCATCAGCCGAAAGGATGTTTTTCTTCTTTAATGCCTGGTTAGTGAGGTTATACAAGAAGGAAGTGATCCTGCAATCCAAAATATGGGGGAAAAAAACATCTTTATGTTGAACCTATAGGCAGGTAGCAAGCTGTTTGAATGAACTGTTTCCAGGTTATGTCTAACAGCGACAAGGCAGTTATCCAGTACATGATGGTGTGTAAGAGCACATGGTCCTTCAGAGATTAAGGACAGCTGTTTGGACTTAACTGAGTCTGGGATAATATGAATGGAGCAAAGTGATGTGCCTGAACAACCCTCCATCATCATATGCGCCTGCGAAAATGTATGGTAGTATCGTATGATATCGTAGGAGAAGATTTAATTGTTGAACTTTTTTTCTTCTTATACAACAGAATAACATTTATTGGTTACAAAAATAATATAAAACTTACTTAAGTACTCATAGTACACAATAAGGAGAGAACATCAAACTACCTAATTTTGATGGTACTTAAAGTGAGCCCAAAAAGTTGTAAACCTAATGTGATGTGAAAAGAAAGATTCATTTTGACATGATGTTTTTGAATTGTGGTTGAAATAAAGGCTCAGATAATATAAAACTTATATTTAGTACAGCTGGCAATTACCTGTTTTGATGATAACTATGTCATATAAAAATGAAATATTGATACTGTTAATAATATGCTTATGGCAATATAGTGTAAATCGTACCCTCTTAAATAATTTTTTGAGCTTAATACTTTTAACTTGCGCTACTGATATTAATTCTAAAGTTTGAGTGTTGCTGAAGAGATTGTTGCTAAATAATATTAAGAAAAATATCAAGAACCTCATTAGTAGGATAATTCTTATTAGTCTGAGCACATGTTCAGCCAGAGTGAGGCCCACTTTAATGGAAACCATAACCCTCAAGAAAGCTGCTCCCTCTGTTGACTTGAATTTTGTCTCATGTGATCCCATAGTCATGTGCTGTGTCAGAGAACATGGTGTTATAAAATACAATTGTTTGGCATGACTGAGGTTTTTTGTGTCATTTATCGGCTGGTTTTGGCAGCATTAAGATGTACCATATTATAGTGTGTGTGTGTGTTTGTATGTGTGTAAAGCTGAGTATTTAGAGGAAGGATGAACTGTTGGAAGTGAAACTCAGCCTCCAGTGGTCAACTCAAGGCTTCTTGCAAAATGTTCTGATTAATGTAGTGAACTTTCACATGCTTTTAATGTTGCTGAGTCATTACTATGACTCCTGACTTTTAGTGTAGATTTTTTTTTATTAAAGAGGTAAAAGAAGAGCAAGATTTTGCACTGTCATGTCACATGTTAAGATTTGCTTGTGCTTTTATTTATAGAGTTCATGATTCAAGGTTCCTTTATTTTTACATGTCGTTATCAAGAAGCATAAGAGAGTCAAAGTTAAAGGTTTTGGCTCCTCAGTGTTGCAGCAACAATAGCAATAAAAAAAACATGAAGTTGGTTTCTTTGGCAATCCAACACAAGCACACAGTAACCAGTCTTTTTTTCTCAATATGTAGCAAGATAATTACTGTTTTACTCTCAACTCTTGTTTTTCATGCTCATCCAGCTTATATAACTGTTGTTTTTTTATTCCAGGGAGGCTGATATTCATCCCTCAAATTCCCAGGGATCCCTCAGCTTTCCCTGATGAAAACCGAGCAGGACGGAGACCTCCTGGAAGGTAACTGCTTTAGATAACAGAAACATGACCTTCCCAGAAACACTACTGGCGTTCAGTTAAGGCTGCAATATACTTGTGTGTATAAATGCAAGCAATGTTGCTTGAAATATAATATTTTACTGAAGCACATTTTGCCTTGAGGCACATTATCAGCTCCATGACTTAACTTTTTAAAAACTGTAACAACATACAATGTTTTCAGGAAAGGAAGATTTAGTTTCTTTATTGTTAATGCTGGAGAATGTCAGGGCTAGTAATCATAGCAATAAAAAGTGCTGTGAACTTTATCAGTGCTAATGTGTTGCTGTGATTTGTTAAAGGGTAAAGGGCGTTCTGCATAGCATTTGTGCTTGTGGATGTGTTTTTCTTGTCAGCCACATTGGCAAATGTATGTCAAGTGCATTCTGTACTTCTCTTTCTTAATGGGCTGGTTTTGGAGGCATGATGTCAGAAGTCATTGTGACATCTTGCGACTGAGGAAAAAAAGGAATATTAAAATGTGAGTCACATAAGAGCAAAGTCCTTGTTAGGAAACAGTGGACTTAAGGACCAGCAGTGAGTTTGAGATGAAGGGACGAAAGACTGAAAAGTCCAGTCTCAGTGAGTTATACACTTAATTTTCTTGTATACTTTAAGCTGTTTGTCGTAAATGTTTGATGATAAATATGTGCGGTGGAACAGTTTTTGTGTGAAATACTAGTTTTGTTGATATTGACTTATCTTCAAATGTGTTCCATTTTCTTTCATTGTTTTCATAAAACATGTTTATGGAGTAATTCACTGTAGGATTAGAGTAATGATGCCTAAATAACAGCCCTTACTGACAGAGTGAGTACATGTCATTTAAAGTCTTACACAAAACTTCTTGTGGGAGTTTCAGGGTTTAGTTGCTTCTTGCTTATCGGCTGAGAGGTTTTACAGTAGTTGCTTTTGGTCTTTAAACTGGCACAAATCTTACATGGTATGCACTTTCTTTAATTCAGCTCCTGCACCTCAGATAAGTCTCACATACTCCTGACCTAAGTAAAGTAAATAATGGATTAAGCTGTGTTTCTCTGATCGAACAAAGAAAACCTCCTATCTCTCTCTTTAGAAGATAATTCATTTAGAATAATCCAGTTTAGCCTGATCTTTCAGTTAATTTGTGTCTGGGGTAAATTTCAAAATGCAGTAAAGTAATTTTAATAAACTTGAACTAGTTTAACATGGTCAGTTTTTAACATTGTCACTATCAGTTTTTAACTGATAGATTTAGCTCAGAAGTAAAGTTTATTTTTATCACTTTTATTACTTGAAGTAGAAGATTTGGTTATGTATTTGTTTTTTGAAAATGATTTTTTATTTTCACGATAAGAGTTTTATGGGACAAGTAAGACCTTTTTATCACTTTTTTTTTTTAACTTCCATCTGCTGACTTCGCTTTTTAAATGACAGAATATATCAACAGCCATAACACAATAAGAGAAATCATGATGTTGTATTTTCCTCTCTCGATGTGTTCTAAGGGATCACATATCAAGACACATTGAAAATACTCTTGTTGCTTTCACACTTGTATATTGTGTACTTTGTCCATTTCTGATCGGATCACCAAGGATACATGTTAATACCAGGAGTGCAAAGGCTCTTCGTCTGTGTTAGTCATAAACTCCCCTCATCACTTATAAGTGTCTTTTTCTTTCATTCTGTGTGGTTTTTTCAGAGGACTCCCCTCAGGAGAATGGAGCCCAGTCAAACCAGTACAACTCCATCTCTCCTCCTGCATCACCCGCGTTCCAGGATGAACCCTTCTCCACATACTTTGAGGAGAAGGTGGCCATTCCTGATGTCAACCAGGTACTCAATATGTCTTATAGCCACTGTTTCATATGAAATAAGCAGAAAAACTGAAGCTTTAAATTTGGCTGAGATGTGATCATGTATTAAATGAAGTAGCTGGGATTGTAATATGTATAATTCTTTACTCTGTAGCGTTTTCTTTATCTTCTTGAACATACAGCATCAGTGATTATAATGAAACTCTACTGTCCTTGTGTTCAGGTATTTAGTTTCCGTAAACTCTGGGCCTTCACTGGGCCAGGGTTTTTGATGAGCATTGCTTACTTGGACCCAGGAAACATTGAGTCAGACCTGCAGTCTGGAGCTAAAGCTGGCTTTAAGGTGACATTTGAAAACATTGTTAATATAGTTAACTCTCTCTAACTGCTCTGTAATACTAAAAAAACAAAAAACTGTTTTGGATGTCCACTTAAGTGCATTATAGTGTTTAAAATGAACATGAACACAAGCTATCATTATTTATTTGCCCTTTCTTTGATTTTGACATTCTTTCTCAGCTCCTATGGGTGCTCCTTGGAGCTACCATCATCGGGCTGCTGTTGCAGAGGTTGGCTGCACGCCTCGGGGTTGTCACTGGGATGCACCTGGCTGAAGTCTGCAACCGCCAATATCCCACAGTGAGCTTTACCCACTCTTATTACACATCCCAACTTCCCTTTTCTTCTTTGCACATTAACATTTAATGCACAGGTGTGCATTTGTAAAAGCTCTGTCAATGAGAATGTTGCATCTTTGATTTTGTTTTTTTAAAATATTGTTAAAAAATTACATATAACTACAGGAACAGTGTGGTTAAACAGAAGCCAACATTAGTTATGAGATTCATTAAACTTTCACTATATCATTACTGTAGAGATTTTAGTATGTGTTTTACTTTCCTTTCTCCTTTTTTTCAGGTTCCTCGAATTATCCTCTGGTTGATGGTGGAACTGGCTATTATTGGCTCAGACATGCAGGAGGTCATTGGCTGCGCCATAGCTCTTAACCTTCTCTCTGTGGGCAGGTACAAACATCACTGCTTGTCCATTAAAGTGATTGCAAACTTTTTTTCAGAGTATAATTCTTTAATAGTGAGGAATTACTGACAAACAGATAATGTCTTGTCTTCCCTTTGCAGGATTCCACTGTGGGGAGGGGTCCTCATCACCATCACAGACACATTTGTGTTCCTTTTTCTAGACAAATACGGTAAATATAAGTCATCACTTACTTATTAGTCAGTGTCTTAAAAGCTGTGAGTCCCAGAGTTGATACAGTTTATATTTCCTTGTAGGCCTGAGGAAACTCGAAGCTTTCTTTGGCTTTCTCATCACCGTAATGGCTCTTAGTTTTGGTTATGAGGTAAAAGTCCCATATAATTTACAATATACTTCAAGTATTCCTTGAGTATTATTTTTTTTAAGGACGTTCACTGCACTATTACATGTATTACTCTGTGTTGTCTGTCTGTAGTATGTGCTGGTTAGACCAGACCAAGGGGAACTGCTGAAGGGGATGTTCTTGCCTTACTGTGCTGGCTGTGGGCCTGTGCAGCTGGAGCAGGCAGTGGGAATTGTGGGTGCTGTCATCATGCCCCACAACATCTACTTACACTCAGCGCTGGTCAAGGTTTGAAGCATATTTGTTAAATAGTAAAAAAAATATATTTTTAGTTATTGCATATTTTTCCTATTTTTGCATTTAGTACAGTTTAAGTTATTTGGAAATATACTCAGGTCTTGGCTGTTAGATGAAAGTTGAGAGTGATTCTTACTATTCCCTCATGTTCCAGTCTCGTGAAATAGATCGCAAAAATAAGAGGGAAGTGAAGGAAGCCAACAAGTACTTCTTCATCGAGTCAAGTGTCGCTCTCTTTGTGTCCTTCCTCATCAATGTCTTTGTCGTAGCGGTGTTCGCTGAAGCCTTCTACAACAAAACCAATATGGAAGTGGTATGTACTTACAGTTTTACAGTAAGAATCTATTCCCCTTTACTGCACACTGCTGAAGCATGCATTGTTCTTATGAAAATACAATTGAATAATAATGACACAAACTATGTAGTAAATTAAGTGCTTGTGTCCCTGGTTGCAGTACGAACTCTGCAATAAAACTGGCAGCCCTCACACAAATCTCTTTCCTCCAAATAACGACACTCTGGAAGTGGACATCTACAAAGGGGTATGTCTCTCTGCGAAATTGTTACAAAGAGATTAAAATGTTTTTATAATGATCAAGGAGAAGATTCAACTTTGATTGGGCAAATGTTGCATTATTATCAGATAATTTCACAAGTGGATGTAGGAGCATCAATCCAGTCATCAGTATTAAATAAATTTTAAAGTAATGATTTAACAAGAAGGAGGAAAATAAATAAATAAAAGGGAGGAGGAGAAGGAGAAGCAGCACTTCTCTTTTCACATGATGCACGGCCATATTTACCATTTGTTAATAAAAAGAAAGCCAAGTCAAAGTTTCCATTTCAAAGCTCTTCATACTCACAGAGTTTTGGCTGTTTGGGCTCATTTAACCTCTGCTTAGGTTGAAACTGGTTGGAGCCATGCTAGGCATTGCACAACACCATCACTACATGTAGAAGTTCTGTCCTGCTTACATTCTACACAATAATTTTTTTTATGTTTGAGTGTGTTAGTAATACTCAATTTTGGTTCAAAATATCTTGTAAAATGGATGGAAGAACTGCTTGCTGCTACAAAAATCTGTAAATCTGTAAATTGTAATAAGACAAAACTTGGAAAAACTCTGGTAAGCAAACAAATAGAAAACTATTCAACTGTCAGGATAATCTTTTTGCTCTCTGTCAAGTTCATTTGGGGGTTACAAATGTAATACTTTGTAAACAGCTTGTGATAACATCTTTCAGTGGGTGCTGATCAACATATTTATTTTTTGTACATGAAATTCAGAAACAAGTCGTCATATTAAGTATTATAGCGCACATTATGTGTGTCATATGGTTTCATTTGTGATCAGCTTTTCAAATTCTGAATTCATTCATTTTCGGTCAAATTGCTCCAAATGGTTTGATATTAGGTAGAGAACAAAACATGTTTCATGTTGGTAGAAAAGGCCTATTTGTTTCTATTTTGAGTGATGGATTAATAGATCAATAAATGACATAATTTATGTCCCCCTCTGTGTGTCTGTTTGTTCAGGGAGTGGTCTTGGGCTGTGTCTTTGGCCCTGCAGCCTTGTACATCTGGGCGATTGGGATCCTGGCAGCTGGGCAGAGTTCCACCATGACAGGCACCTACTCTGGGCAGTTTGTTATGGAGGTAAGAATGCCTTGTATGTAAAAATCTGAAAAACAAAAACAGTTAAGTGTGTATGCTCGTGGTTTTACTTTCATGTTTACAAAGGGTTTCCTGAACCTGCGGTGGTCCCGGTTTGCACGGGTGCTGCTGACCCGCTCCATCGCCATCACGCCTACTCTGCTTGTAGCCATCTTTCAGGATGTTCAGCATCTTACGGGGATGAACGACTTCCTGAATGTTCTTCAAAGCATGCAGGTCAGGTTGAATAGTTAAAAAAAAGTATTTACAAGTAATTCTGTCCAGTCTAGTCTGTGCACATCTTTTTTTTATTGCCCGTGTTGGTTAGATTACAATCTTGCCAAGTATTCAATATAACTTCTCATTTTGTTCAACAGCTTCCCTTTGCTTTGATCCCAATTCTGACTTTCACCAGTCTGACATCCATAATGAACGACTTTGCAAACGGACTGTGAGTGAAATTTACACATTAATTTTAATGATTATTATCATCATGATTGACTTCATCGAGCCTGTGAAACACACATTGTTTTATTTCTCACACAGAAAGTCTTATACTGTTTATTTACAGGATAATTTCCCACATTAGAGAACATTATAATTATCTACTTTGACCCCTGTCAGCCTTTACCTGTATTTACACATAAACAAGAAGCACATGTTGCTGTTCTGAAAGCCACAGCTTCAGGTTACCTCAACATTTAGGCCAAGAGCAAAACATCAGAAAGTCTTCCGCTTTTTTTTCCAGCAAACGTAAACCTGGCAGGCAAAAATACTGACCGCATTTTCACAAGCAGTCAGTTCAGCTTTACACTGAGGAAGTGAACAGCTTATCTCTCTGTGTTACAGCCAGTTGATTAATTTGTT